>CAXAMN010000436.1:262437-330289 GCA_963970005.1 Durusdinium trenchii | reverse complement strand
GATGGCCTCCAACCTAATAGCGATGGCCTTCAACCTAAAAGCGATGGCCTCCAACCTAAAAGGGATGGCCTCCAACCTAATAGCAATGGCCTTCCACATAATAATCAACGAGATTATGAGATATGATGAGACGACAATTATGCCCTCGCCTCTGCACGCCTATCTTCGGGATTGCCGGAAGATGCAAAAAAATCGCAAGCAAGGCTCCCGAGTTGGTAATGTTCAAATATTGGCTCGCAGTGGCATTGCTTGGCACCTGCAACTTGGGTAGTTTGCCCTGCCCGCAAGTTAGGTGGCCTCACCAAAGACTGGAGCGTTCCCCACCTGTGCCCATTCGAGGCTATGCTGCTCCAAATGCAGTAGTGGTTGGCCTTGAACAGTGTAAACCACCTTGGCTTCTGAAAAAGAAAAACACCCTCTCGACATCAAAAGCACAGGCAAAACACAATTGCCCAGCTCAACGATTTGACGTGTGATGCGATGCAATGCCATGCTGGTCTGCTGCTGTCCCAGTCTACCAGTGTCAAGAGTCAAGACACAGGGATTGTCTCCTCACCATCGTGCCAGCTTGTGTGCACTTCCGCTTCATAAGTGCCGGGTAAAATGTTGTCTGATCCAATCTGAAGCTCCACCAACTTGGAGCTGTTGGCTGCAACTATTACCTCAAACAATGGTGGTGGTGGAGCGGGTGCAGGAAAGAAGGAGAGTGCAGGCTTCTCATGCTATCATCTGTGTAGCTCCCGCTAGCCTGCTCTCTGCAGAGTCAACAGCAGTCACTTTTGATTCCAAGAGTTGTCTAGCCCTTGCCATGGTGCAGACACCATTGCAGTCCTGGCCCCTTCCGAGTCAAACCAAAAGAGAAAGTCCGGCTCGGATCTTTCGATTAACTTCAGGACATCCAAGCGGCCTCACAGCTCCGATCACTGATTCATCATCATCTTGTGTCAGCTAGTTGCCCATCTAGACAGGAGTTCGCACCCTCAAGAATCAACCCACCTCCATCCACCTTCCCCTTGAAATTGTCTGCCAGAACCGCTGAATCAAGCAACAACTGCCTGGCCCATTCTCAGCAAAACAGCATGACAGCATGCCACTGTTCAATGCCACCGCTGTAGATATCGCAGGGATGCCGAACGCACATGTCAAAAGAAAAAAGGGGATTGCAAGGGTTCCAATATGTTCCAATCGCCAAGGAAGGACTAGAAGGCTGACTCACCGCCGCGACTGCTGAGGTGCGAAGTGACACCACAAAAGTCAACATGGGAAGTGCCTAGCACTTCCTATGATGGCTAGGTGATTCTACAAAACCTTCCTGAAAGCTGAACGCCGCAGGCCGCACCAACACTGGCCTGACATGTGTCCCGCTGTAGCCAAACGCACTGACCACCAGGGATGCTGCCCCAGCCACATACGGGGTAGCCATTGACGTGCCAAACTCGGAACGATAGCCAGACCTTGTGCGCGTTTATTTATTAAAAAATAAAGTGGAAGGTTTGCCCCAAAGTAATTTATGCATCGCCACAATTATCTGTCCTAACTGTGTCAACAACCCTGCTCTTCTTTGACTACTTTTTATTCTGGAAGCATTTTTTCGGATAGTATTGGTGGCTGCATGCCATTCGGCTCAAGGCTTGGCCCAGCACCCAGTGTACGTGCTGTATATATCAACTCCCGGCGCTGTAATTTCCACCTGAGGAAGCCACACCATGTCTCAAACATACCGCCAGGATCCTTAAAGGCTAAAGAAACTTGACGATCACATTGAAGCTCAGCGGAGCACGTACTCTGGTGCATAATTTGAGAAGGAAGTCAGCTGGTCGGACTGATCACTGGCAGCCACGCACAACACCTGAGCTCTGCGTCAAGGATCGTGATGCAGAGCTAAGGCACAACAAGGCACCACAAGGGTCAGGCTTGAAGGGTCGCACTCAGGTCCAAACTCCAGCCTGACGGTAGACACAAGGATAATATGTTCCTTGGGTGGCACTGTCGGCATTTCAATGCTTGGACGGCCCAAGAGGCATGACCATGCTGCATGAATGCCTGTCCAGCTCAAGGACACAAACCAACTGAATGTCCACGTCTGCCTAGCCACCGTCTGATATGCTCCTCCTGATGGGAAAATCTGTGAGGCCGAAGGCACAAGTGTCACATCAGCAGAGATCCGTAGGGTCAATAAGGTTAGCAAAATTCTACTCTGTCAAATCAGGTCCGGGTGTGTCATCACTGAAGTCCAACTTTCAGTCCCACTGTTGCCCGCAGGTGCGACAAAGAGATGTCCAGCCTTCGCAGAATGCAAGGTCAACGCAATCCAGCTGTCCTTTTGCACAAAAGCTGTCCTTCATGTCACTACCTCTCACCAGAACACATTCCTATCATTCTCCCAGTGGTGGAATCTGTCTCTAAAGACACCGCTGCCTAGGCACACAGCATCCCCAGCTACCAAAGGAGGTCTTAAGCCCTATGTCAGCATAGACCTCAAGCAGTTTCTGCTGTGTTTTCACGTCAACTCCTTGAATTCCCGTGTTGGTGGTAGCCTCTAAATTTATATTCCTATAGTTTCCAATGGCATTGTTTGAAAACAAGAGTTCTTTATTCTCTGGCCACATGTGCAAAAACGAGGGGATATAAATAAAGATATATTTAATTTATATGTCATGAGAAATCCGATGGCAATATGAAATTTGAAACGCTGCGCCACTGTTGCATTCATAGCCACGCGAAACCATGCGAAAACATATCCGGACAAGGCGGTGGAGAAAGGAAAAGCGGAGTGGCCAAGCAGCGGGCAAGGCCTGGACAAGGCGGTGGCAAAAGGGCCGACAACGCGGACAAGCAGGACAGACAGACGGACAGACAGACCAGGGCAAGACTTGGACAAGGCGGCGCGGCCTACAAGCTCAGACAAGGCGGAAAAGAAAGCACACGGCGCGGCCACAGCAAGGAGGCCACAGCGTTCGCAAGCGTTGCCAGGGGACGGAAGGGGGGCAAGAGGAGGACACAAAGTTGGCAAGCATGGCTAGAGACAGGGTTCGCGAGTGCGGCTATGGGATAGCAGGAGGAGACTAGGAGGACAAGTTGAAGTTCGCGAGTGTGGCCACAGGACAGCAAGAGGCCACCAGGCCACCAGGAGGGCAGGAGGACACCGCGGCCAGAGGACACCTCACGGTAGCGCGGCCAAAGGGACACAGGGTTCAGAGGCGCGGCCAGAGACTATAGCCAGTATCTTTGTTCCCGTCAGACAAAGGGAACCCTAAAGAACACAAAGACAGTAAACTGTTTGGGGCAAAGGAACACTAAGAATCTATTCCTTTAAAGGGGACCATTGAAGGGACCCTTACCTCCTCTTTGTTTCTCTCTGTGTAGTCTTTGCATTTGTTCTTGAAATAACCACATATGACATAGCAACGGTTGATGCCCATCTCCCTGCCTCACTGGCTCGCCGGATGGCTACCTTCAAAGCATCAGAGGTGTCCGCACCTCCCCAACCTCGCTCGACAGGTGTCACGACCTGTGCGACTGGGCAGGTCTACAACTTATTCCAGGTGGCTATTTGAAGACACTGGCACGCCGAAGGACAAGGCATATTCTAGCCTCATTCCCAAAATCGGGGTGGTTCTGTTCTGTCACTTCGGTGAAATCTCAATCCTGGTCATCGCTGTTAACTCCTATCCATACAACTCCACATCTGATGCGGCCCAGCCAAGGCTGCTTCTTGCGAGCAAGCTTCGCCCTCACCGCATCCGACACAGTTCCACCTGTACCGTCTGCCGACAGGAACCGCAAAGCCATGATGCGTACCTGGCCACATCCGACACCTCGAAGAAAATTGTTTCGCTCTTTACCGTGTCTAGGTGCAGGAAAACGGGGCGCAGTCATGCACAAAAATATTCCTGATACGTCAAATCTATCGAAATCTCGAATCCACATCATGTCTTAACCTGCCTTGGCAAGCCTGCTGGCCACACCAGCGATGCCAACTCCTGGCTGGAGAGGTTGAACAAAAAAACTGGTCTGCACTTGTCAAGTGGCCATTGTTCGCAGTGGCAGCCAAAATTCCAGCCTCAGTCAAAGCAAGAAAGTCATAAAACGTGGAAGCTGGGCGCACGGTGACACAGCGAGCACGGTTTTCGAAGTGCGCAGCTCAGTGACACAATGGGTGCCATGACCATTGTCATCGTCTGGATGCCCATCTTCTCCTCCAATGGGTGAGAAATGCTCAAGTCATGGTTACGGCTGCTCAGAAAAATTTCCAAGGCGCAAACCTGCAAAGTCATAGCCATGAACATCATCAATAAAGCCATTCCCGTCGTCGTCGATTCCATTGTCCGGGATTTCCCCAGGATTAGTCCACAAGGAATCCATCAAATCGGGATGGTCCAACTGTACCCCAGTGTCGATCACGGCAACCACCGTCTCTTCGCCATCCAAACCCAGTTCGGTCAATCTCGACCAGGCATCCAGCATTCGAATCTTGTCTAAACCCCAGAGTCTCGGCCAATGAGGATCGTCAGGGATGCTGTTGGGATAAACAAACTGATCCATCTCTGCAAACTCGAGCCTCAGAAACCGATTGAGATCAACACTTCTCCATCATTGGCTTGAGAATGCGAGGAAATCGAGAATGCTGCATATGCGGCATACACAAGAAAAGGTGAAGCAACATCGGCCAACTGGACCGAAACCTAGCCACATGGAGCCATACTTCGCTGTTAGCTCACCTGCAAAACTCAAGAAAAACGGCAATGGTCCATCAAACGCTTGATCTAACGCAAGGTACTCTGTCTGAGTTCAATAAGAACTAAACGGAAAGGCGTACAAAGCATTACAATGTGAGGTGACCTGTCTTATGGATCAAGAAGTGCAATGAGGTCCCCCCTCGAGCCAAGTCGCTCAGCACTTTGGCCGGACCATCGCAGGTGTCTAAAATCTCCATGTCCAGGTTTGGCAGATGTTGCCATGCATATGAATTGTGAAGCTCCTTGCATGAGTCTGACGATTCCGGAAAATCGCTTGGCATCGTTTGGTCCTTTGGCTGTCCTCCCGAAGCCTCCGATGAAGAACTCCATCGACATCGCCTCGAAAAGGATCAGGAAAAAAGATGTACTGTATTTATATAAGTGGGTCCACCTTTCTCCAGCCAAGCGAACCAAGTGTGCAACAACGAGGAAGGACTACATCGGCCGTGACTAGTTGTACAAACGATTGGATTCACCACATGTCACGCACACAGCTTTCCTGCCTTCCACTTTGTGGAAACGGGCTAGCAACCTGGCAAGTCCGGTTTGGTCCAGCTTGGTTTTGGACTCGTGGGTCTTGTGGCCCACATCCTTGGTGTTTCTTGCTTTTGACCTACATCCAGGCGCCAAATGACCTCCAATCCGCATGTTCCCGCCTACTTGGGCTGGCGCATTTCTGCGAATCCTGCAGCTGGGTCGCCCTCCCATGTCCGTTCTTCATCCCATCAAAAGAAGGAGAGGGCAATGTTAGGCAGCTTACTCAAGTCGATCTCTTGACAGCGCAATGCCTGCGTCTTCTTGACAGCGCCCCAGTCCTGCCCATGCGATGGAACACTCCCCAGCCTTCTCACCGAAGGCCTCGGCCTCGGCCTGGACACGTGCAGTGTCCGGGTCGCGCGTGCGGGGCCGACCGGATCTCCAAGTGTTGACTTTCAATGGAGCAGGTCAGCAGATCTGCTGAACTGTGCTGCCACACTTTAGACTGAAACTGCAACGTCCAGTCTGGAACAGACGGTGGATGAAAGACATTGCAAAACTGCCTGGAGATTCTGAGCTGCACTGCGACATCAAACGCTGACCTGCCGCGAAACCATCAAGTTACTAGTTGCCATGTGCATTTGTCAAAAGAACTCCGCGCTTTTTCCTTAGCAAGCAATTCTCCAAAAAGAGGAAAGACTCAAGACACGTCAAAAATCACTTGAAAGACGAGAGACGGATTGGTCAAGCGGATGCTTTGAAAGGCCAATCCCCTGTGTGCTGAGAAGGCATCCATCGATTGAGGTGCCACATCTAAGCCTGATTCAGCACATGACAGGCTCAGTCTAGAAATGTCGTACAATGACCCCGTGCTCACTATCATGCAAGTTCATGAAACAGAAGCCACAAGTGGAGGGAGCACAGCTAGAATCTAGAATAAGCAACAAAATCCAATTCACAAGCTACGTTGCTACATGCTTTGACTGAAATGCATGTGTTGGTTCTGCAGAACTGCCGAAATTACAAACACAAAACAAGCTGTGCGCGGGAGATTCCTAAGAACGTGAGCGGTTGGTTGCAAGAATGAACTGCACCTGAAATAGAACCAGCCCCGCGCAGAACGGGGCATGCTATGTTTCGCTTTCACGGGGGAAAGCTACTGGTGCAGCGTGGTCACCAATAGCACTGTGGTTCGGATTCGTTAGGCTTCACCCGTTGGACAACCACCTTGTAGTTGCACTCCGGATTGGAGTGGCGCTAGGTTGTTGCTCGACTTGCTGGGATGTACAGGCACTTCAGGGGGCAACATTTGGCGGTTCATTATGACTTGATGCACATCCCACACACATACACACAAAATACGAGTCAATGTTGCATGTCGCCACTACTCACTACTTACCACAAATGGCCGATCACCGGTGTTCAGCACAAATCAACGCTCAAGTAACTGTATATATTATATCCGCCGACCCCACACCGTGGGGTGAGGCGTGACTGTCGATGTTAGCCTTAGCCTTAAGCCTTAGCCTTAGCCTTAGCCTTAGACCTTAGACCTAGTCCTTAGCCTTAGACCTAGACCTTACCTCCCCTACCCCTCCGGACCCTTGTTGGAGTGACGAAATCCGGTCGAATTTCGCCAGGAAAGCGACCTGGATTGTCCAAGAATCTGCCATCCCCAATTGATTTACATCTTGGGGCACCCTCTCGACCCGCGCGGGAAAATAAGCACGGTCCAAAATGGTCCTGGGCTCGAATCCCGGGCTGGTCGCGGCATGGTCCAGGCCAATGCCCTTGTTTTTTTCGTAGATTTTGTCACGTTTTCTGTTGGTTTATGAGATTTTCAAAGGCTTTTCTGGCATTTTCCTAGGAATGCTCTAGGCTTTGTCTTTTTGGGTACCTGCTTTGGTGGTGCTGGGTTGGGTCTAAATTGGTAAACCTGGGAGGTACCCAAAAAGTCGACTTTTTGGGTGCCTGCTTTGGTGGTGAAGGGTTGGGTCTAAATTCTGATGGTAAATCTGGGAGGTACCCAAAAAGTCGACTTTTTGGGTACCTGCTTTGGTGGTGCTGGGTTGGGTCTGCACTCTTAAGGCTAAGGCTAAGGCTTAAGGCTAAGGCTAACATAGAGCAAGGCTAGCGCTAAGGTTCTATCCCTTGGGGG
Organism: Durusdinium trenchii; assembly: GCA_963970005.1. NCBI lineage: Eukaryota > Dinophyceae > Suessiales > Symbiodiniaceae > Durusdinium > Durusdinium trenchii. The sequence continues at coordinate 322,915 of CAXAMN010000436.1, read as the reverse complement.
TCGGCGGCTGCAGGCGGTAGCCTGGTAAATATATAACAACTGCCTTCCTCAACGCGACTTATTTGGTCAAAGCTTAACCTTCAAAAATCTTCGACAGCTCAAGACTCTAAGCTACCTCAAAGACTTAAAACATCTCAAAACACTCAAAGCTCAACCAACTCGGCGCCACTAGCAGCCAATGACTTTACCACATAACACCAGCTCAACTTCCAGCTCGGTTGTGGCTTAGCTAGGTTGTGGCTTAGCTAGCTCAACACCTGGCAATCTCCTCACTTGAGGGGCCAACAACCTTGCTAAGTCACCACTTGGCCAGCTCAGCACTCAGCTAGTTAGTGAACTCAACAAAATACATGGCCAACTCAAGGCCCGGGTTACTCACCACTTCGACTTCTCACGCTATGCTGGCCTATTGAGCCTCGATTGCAACTCAACATACGTATGTGCAAACAAGCTCACCAAGCTTCATATCGGCACGTACAGTATAAACCTTTTCTTGAAACTCCTGCAGGGTTTGCTGCAGATTGCAGTGATTACAGGGGGTTAGCCCCTCCTTTGCTCCAAAAGCGCCTCCAGCACACACCAGCGTGAGGCATAGGAACCAAAAATGCATGTAGCCAAACAAGGTAAAGTACTTGGTTGTCTCTAAAAATGTGTGGTCACAGTAGGCAGCTTGTTTCTCATTCCTCTCTCAAAATTGTAAGTTGCTTATTTCTCATGCCTGTCTCTGAAATCTGTCATGACAATTTTGGTACATGCTCGAATGCGCCTTTCGGAGTTGTCGAGGGTATGGCGCATATGGGTACACAATATATATATATATATACATATATATGTATAGTTTCCATACTCCAGGTCAGAAAGCACAGCTAGTGGCACCAACGAATTTGTTGCATGAGAGTGAACGCTTCGTTTTGCAAACAAATGACTCGTTGCTTTAGAATCACATGCCACATCTGTGAGCCAGAGCAAGAAATCGATCAGGCATGTTCAGCGGCTGCTGAGATCATGGACGGCCCACAGAATTCTGACCATACAAGATCACAGCACTGATGATTGATAACCCGGTCCCACAGTTGCAGCCATGAACATCATGAATCTTGACAAGCACCACCTGAAGCCCCTTCCCGGACGCTCAAATGGATGTCCACAGTATCTAATTTCTATTTATATATAATATACATGTAGTTCTTGGATGTTCTTGGGTTCGGAACTCTTTTTTGCACCATCCAAATTGCGAGTTGCGAGGCTTTCCACAATGTCAGACCCTGTCGGGCCCAGGGGTGGCCATGCGCAGCATGAGCAATCCGATCTTGTCAGCCCCTTGCTCGCCATGGTACTGGTAATGGCAGGGAACCCGCTTTGCAACCTGAGATGAAGAGATGGAGTCTCACTCATGAATTCAAACAGCATGTATCCGGGCACCGCTGCAATTTTCATTGGCAGCTTGGACTGCAGGCCTTGGCATCGTTGCCTGCTGCTCATGGCTGCCGCTCAGAAAGAGCGACGGTTCGCTTCTGTGACACGAGATTCAGCGAATCGCTGGGACATCCAGGTTGCCTGACATTTGGCTCACCAGGACCAGCCACAGTCAATCCTTGCGCCTTTTTCCAGGCTCGAGAGCTGCACTGGAGAGGAAGTTTGTGGTAGGATTCAGCCAGGCTGTCCCAAGCTAGGCTTTGTTTTAGCAGTTGTGCAATGCTTTGTCGTTCTTGGCTATTGCTTCTTTGCTGCCCTGGAGGGAATGAGCAAAGCCTGGCTAGCCTGACCCAACCCTGCGGAAACTCCAACGGATGCGGATGGTGCATCCATTGCCCAATACAAAGACTCCAAGCTCTTTGCGAGCTGATCCTTGCTGGACTCTCCGGCGAACAATGCCCATGGGCCCATGAGTTTCAACCAGGGGACATCATGGAGCGAACGGGTGACTGCGCAACCAAATCTGTCAACGTGGACACATGAATCACTTGGGCATGAATATGCCTGGCACCACACTGAATACGCTAACGCATTGGCAGCAACTGTTGGCTGCCATGTTCACTTCTATGTTAACTACCACAGTCGGAACATGGTGCAGCACTGAGCCGAATGGTCAAGACAGTCAAGACCGGCTGTGACGAGTCTTGGCCAGTGGGGTTCTTTGAGAACAATGGCCGGCGAGACCCCTTCCGCTGGGGCTTTGGTGAGCCAGTGCTGCACCCTGAATAGAGATACGTAAGGGAACGCACCCAGTATGGAGCGAATGTTTTGTGTTGGCCTTAACCAATCTGAAAGATTGAATTGAAGTAAGCCTAAGCTAATGGCAAGGACAATGGCTACCTTCAATCTCCACTCCAAAAGCGAGCGCGTAGCTCAACATGCATGCATCACTATCTGCACTGTCGTTCTGCAACTAGAGATGCACCTGAGTAAGTGTCAAATACCTGCCCTCTGCACCCACAGCATGTGCCAAACAAGCTGAAAAACAACCCCGCTAGATCTTGTTCGATCATTCTCGGGTATATGTTCAGCCTCAAGGCCAAGCCGCAGTCACGCTGTCCACTCCTCCATCGGTCTGCCATCAGCAATTTGTTTCCGAATGTATGCCTCAATGCCATGGGCTGGCTCTCTTGGAGACAAACGCAAGTCCTATCCTGGATGTGCACTTGCAAGACCATTGACGGCTCAGCCATCTGTAAAATCATATCCCTCTTCCTCTCTCAATGAGTTGTTTGTTTGATGCTTGACGCTTGGCACTGCATGTCCCTTTGAAAAGGCCAAGAAGTCCTCCATGGTCCATGGGCCCTCTACACTCTGCACCGGAGGCCAGGCAGGCCTGCAGATTTGCTTGAAGCTCTTTTCGCACACGCTCGGCGCCCGCTTGCAGCGCGGCTGCAGCTGCAGCACCCGTGAGGCCTTCAGCTTCCTTGCTGCACAATGAGTTGAAAAGAGCAGGTGTCCTCTTTTTGTCACTGATTTTTGGTGAACCAAACCGGAAGAGTCTTGAATCAACAACCCAGAACTTTCCCAAAGGGAATTAGCTATTCTTTTCAAAACGTTCACAACGCAGACTGTTGGGAGAGTGAACTCGCTTCAAGTCTTGGACGACTGATGGGCACGTTGGCACGAAAACTCACAAAGTGGTGATCGGTCATGCTTTTGCATTCCCTATTGAAGTCCTTGCATCCTTCACCCTTCTCCGGCGGTTGCATGCCCTTGGGCTTCGGGACAAAGGCTGGCTCCTGGCAGTCTGCCCAATAGCATTCTTCTGGACAGAACTGTGCACTCTGGGCACATTTGCCATCCCCAAGTCTAGTCTAGACCAATTGGACAGATTGGCCTCTTAGAACCGCCAACATGACCCTCCAAAGTCACAGAGTTCCAGGGTTCCATGCATTGGTTTGCCACCCGGCCAGTATTTTGCCTTTTATATTCATGTTTTATACTTGGTTGAAACCTGATAGTGCGAACAGGACCTCATCTACTCACTCAAAAGCCTTCGCGTGCAAACGCCGATGCAAAGACTTGCGGCAGCGCATAGGAGACGCAAACGCTCCCACAATCCATCCTTCCATCCATCCATTTGGCCATCCATTTCTTTCCCTCCGTTATACAATCTCAACGATGACTTGCACAACAAGCATCATCAACTCTCCTCGAGGAGCCCCAAAAACACACAGTTTAACCCATCCACCCATTTTGCCCTGATTCGCAGCACCTCCCCCCCACCCCCATAACTCACCGGTTGAGCCTAGCCTGCCGGCTGGCTTTCCTAATTGTTTGCAAGGTTCCCTGCAAAGTGTCTTGCAGGCGAGTTTGGAGGGGGGCCTGGGTGAGTTTCAGGGTTTTGGCAAATAGCAGATTCCAAAGTAGCAGGGGTTCAGAGCTCCCAGGTAGATCCCCAGCCCGTTCCAGAGTTTCGAGACTAGGCGCAATGTTGCGATCAGGAAAGTAGGGGCAGCAGTGTGTGCAAATCACATATCCATAATTGTTTCAACTGTATTTATTAGGGATTCGCACCCATCGTCCTTCTGAACAACTTTAGATGATAGGAGGACGGACTGCGGGGTCTCAGGTCTGGAGAACGGTCGGCAATCTGAACCGCCCGCCTCTGCAGGAGGTGGTCGCTGCGCCCGCTCTTCACGGCGGTCGTCGCGTCGATCACCTGGACTCTGACATGTGGCTGTCTGACTGCACAACTATCACTATCATGTATATCCGATGTGCAGAAGTTGGGCCGCAGAATGCAGCTGCTCTTGGCGTCCACTCTCCGGGTCGTATTACAGCATGTGTGCCTGCGAGCACCTGCGTGATCTTAACCCGTGAAAAGGACTATGGGCAAACCCCTCACCCTAGTTTCAGCACATTCCAACCCGGAAAAAGACCTTTCAGCTATCAACCCGCTCTGCGTTTGGAGCTGGCGAAAGCACAAACAATCCGAGAATATCTCACGAATTCTCCAAGAACATGACATGCGATCCAGAAGCTTGTCGCTGCCACCACTGACCAAAACATTCAAGGAAAACTTGCGAACTGTCTCAGGGTGCGCCACACAAACCAGCAGGCTGGTTGATGAATGCAGGCCAATGTTTGCTGATTCCCCTGCAAACTCATATCGAAGATCTATCTGTGCACTTGCCTGAACCTCCCCACTGAACAATGCTCCCACACACCACCCAGCTCCCAAATGTACCCAGCCCATGTTGCTCTTCCGAGAGATGTCTGAGCCACGGTCATCACGTCGGTCTTCGCGGCGGTCATCCCGGCGGCGGGAGCGGCTGCGAGCGTCACGCTCGCGGCGGTCATCTCGCCGATCGTCCCGTCGATCGTCTCGCCCATCGCGGCCACCATCGCGGCCACCATCGCGGCCACCATCGCGGCCACCATCGCGGCCACCATCTCGGCGGTCCCGGCTCCTGTGCTCTTGCATCTGCTTCCATCTTTTTGGGTACGCTACAATGCACAAAAAAGAAACGGTGTCCATTGATGCTCATTGCTTTTTCATGCTTTTTCACTGACTTCTCACAGTGACATGTTTTCTTCATTCGACATGTCCTGGAGAGTGGCAACATCGACACCTCCGGACACCTCTCCTGCCACCTCTGCGATCTCTGTCGCCTCCACGGTCTCCGCGGTCTCCACCGCCACGGTCGCCTCCTCCTCCTCCCCCTCCTCCTCGGTCGCCTCGCCGGTCGTTTCCTCGGTCGCCCCGGTCGCCGCCGCGATCCTCGCGGTCGCCGTTGCGTTGCCGGTCCAGCCAACTGCCAGGGCCGGGGCGGCCAGGTGGACCTCGGCACATTTGGGGCATTTGCGGCCGCATGGACAATCATGGCCTTGAAGCATGCCTCCTTGAAGCATGGCATAGCAAATAGTGGAGGTGATCCAAAGTTTCAAGACTTGCCCTGCCAAGCAGCCGAGAGGTTCACCGTTGGCCAATTTTTTCATCAGAAGCATGGCCGTAGCTGAGGGTTTGCCCGAGCATTCAAAGTGCCTGACACTCAGAGAAAAAAAAACATTAGGCTCACACTGTAATCAAACACGGCATGAAGCAGGATTGCCGCGCTCATAATTTTGGAGAGCACACTCGAAAAAAACAAAATGATCTTGTCTGGGGCATAGAACATCTTGGAAGGCCTTTCTAGGTCGTGGTAGTATTCATCCTTCTTCTCATCGGAGCAGCGCGCCAAGATATCCGACAAGCGCGTCTCAGCGATGCGGTCTAACTTGAACTTCTCCTTCAAGTGCTGCATCCTTCGGCCAGACCAGCAGGTGGGCAGCTGACTTCGAACAATTCCTTGAACCACTTCCTATGAATTTGGTGAACAATCTTGTAACGCAGGCAGTTGGCTTGGACTTCGGGTGGGCAGGCCGCGTCTCCCTTCCGGGCCTCTTGTCTCGATTAATTGCCACAAATGTGCCATCTTCCATTTCCTTCCTTGGCTGCCCACAAGTGTTCGGTCATATGTTGCTGGATCTAGCAACCTCAATGTCTCTCCAAACATGTTCCCAACGACTATACACATCTTTCATTTGAAGGGTGGCCCAAGCGACGAAGAGACCAAGGACGTGTGTGTTTAAGATATGACCTTGAAACAAACTTGGGCCTGTGTGTGTGGCACTGCTATGTCATGGCCAAGCTTCATCTTAACAACCAGCATTCCACATGGTGAGCGTGCCTCCTCCATGATCTCCTTGAGCTTCTTCCTTGCATTTCCACACAGGGTGTATAAGCCAAAGGCAGTGCGATTGTCCTCTGGACTGCTCAAATAATAGTAAAAACAGAACAGGAAGTCATCACTGAACCGACCTGGGCGCAGTTCCCGGATTTTGACGCAAATATTCCCCTATGTGCCCCCTCTGCCTTGAGTAGGGTGCCCAAGGGTATTGCAAAGGATGATCCGCCATGCGAAAAGACTGTGAATCAGGCAAGAAGTCACTTGCAGCCCCGTTCAGCCAGTCAGTGAATCAAGTCCTGCAACCAAGGCTCAAGTCTTCATACCAGGTGTCATGCCTAGCAGGGTCTGAAAGCCAAACGCGTCTATCTCTATCTCTCTCTCTCTATATATATATATATGTATACCTATCTCTCTCTCTCTCCCTCTCTCTGTCTCTCTCTATCTCTCTATCTATCCATTGATTTATCCATCTTTCTATCTACCAATGCATCCATGCCTATCTGGGTGCTTGTGGACTACACTTGGCCCCAAAGTGAAAACACTCGCAGCACCAGCCGCCTATCTTTCATAAGCTCATTGAGCTTCTCAATGTGGCGTGTTTCAATGTAGTACTCGTCACAGAGTTCTTGAATGTCCTGAGCTCAGAACAAAAATCCAACGAGCAGTGAGCCGCGGCACCGGGTTGACCAAGATTACAAGAACTCTGCATACTGCAAGCTAGTCAAACTGGTCTTGCAAACGGGAATCTGGGTGAATCCTGCCGTGCTCTGAAACATACACGTCACCCTCCTCGCCTCGCTTGTTCCTGCCAGAGTTTGAGGATTCAACTGATTCAATATTGAAAAGAAGCACCATCATGGCATAGCAAGACCTCCCGCATCTGGGACATTGAAATTTGGAGGCAAAGCAGTTCTGGCCTCAAGGACTGGCGGATCGATGCAACATCACTGGTAAAGACCAAGTGGTTCTGTCTCAAGGTTCACCAAGCGAACGAGCATCACTACTGGTTCTGGCAGGCAGCCGTTTGATCTCAGGCTCTTGCCACAATTTGGGCACAGCCAATCCCCTGGCTTCAACCCGGGTAAGATCTTTTGTTCTCCTGACAAAAATTTATTGAATCACACACAAAGACCCAGAAAACAACACACAAAAGCGAACAAAAACAGTGGGGACCTCGCTCTCGACAGGCTTATGTCTCTTATCGCTCTAGAGGCTGGTTGGTTCGATGTATGAACATGAACATGAAGCCATGCTGATATGGGTTTGCAAGGTTGCCGGTCGCGATCAAGCAGCTAAAAGACATGTGCATGAATATGTATATATTTATATATATAACATATAAGGATACATGCCTTCATATATCTGTGTATATATATATATATGTGTGTGTGTGTGTGTGTTCATGGTTGGCACAAACAAAAAGCTGCCTCCACTCTTTGGAGCCGGCTGCGCAGGCGCGGGTGGTGGCGGAGCTCCTGGAGCAGCCGCACCTGCGAGTCGCCGCGGTCGCACGGTGTCTCTTTATGGGCGGAGCATCGTTACATCAGGTAGGAACAAGTGTTGCAAAAGGAAGTTGTTACACAAGCTATGTAAATATCATCAAGCTTCTATAATTATGATTCATGCATCAAATCAAGCAAGGCACCAACCTTGTGCAAGCACAAGACACAGTAAGACGTGAAAGCCCCCGGAAAGCCCTTTGAAAGCCTGGGGCTGTAGGCATCATGCCATTCATCATCATTGGATTCCTCAGTTTCAGTGATCTGTCAGTCCAAGTTGAGTTTAACTTGTAACGTGTGAAGAATCTTCCGAACATGTTTCGTTGTGCTGGGCATGGCCTTGGGTTCAATTGCTTCGATTCCCCTCTGGCATTCCCCTCTTGTCCTCCCCACGAGCTGATTCTTGGCAATCAGCCCAAGTGGCAAGCCCCAAGGGCATGCACGCCTATGCTCGATTTGTGCAAGGTCTTTTGGCTCATGCATCCGGGCACAGTCTTGTTAGTGCGACTTGGTCTGGTTGCACACTGGCTCGTCGGGGCCATGTCATGGAGGCTGGAGTCGCGGTGTCACAGCTGCAGGGGAAGCGATACCATGCCCTATCGAGCACTGATTCCTGTTGAATAGCACATACAAGTGGGTTCCAAAATCTTAAGGCGCATGGCGACGCCAGCCAAACGGAATAAAGCGCAGGTTGGCGGATAGCCTCCCCAAATGTATCATTGATGGTCACTGTACTGGCCAGCTTTTGTGGTTTCATCGTAGTTTGCTTCCTCTTAGCATATGGGCCGTAGGATATCGGATACTCCACACCTCTAGGAACAAAGACTTAGACCAAAAGAACTCAAGCGAAGATGTCTGCAAGCGGCATGCCCATCATGCCGCCCATCATGCCCATCATGGGATTGGGTGGCATAGCAGGTGGCTGGCCAGGCTGCCCCTGATTCTCGCCAAACATACCAGGGTTGCTCATTGCCTCGAGCAAACCAAATGCCAAGCAAACGCAACAGAATCACCTGAGGTGGATGCCATCATCCGCTGCAGGTTGGCAAAGGCACTTTGCATCTGTTTCATGCCTTCGCCTGCGATATCTCAAGCTACTTGCAGTGTTGCCAAAATGGTGTGACAGCGCGCTAATTTTGACAAGCTGATATGCTTTTGCCTCTTGGAAGGCTGTATCGCCCCACGGCAGAAGCTTCAAACAGACCCAAGAATCGCCGCAAAGCAGACAAATTTTATGCATGTGTGCAGTAAACAAAACGGCGACCTCCTTCCCCTCCTTCTTCTTTGCCTCAGCATTGATTTCACAGCTTGATGGAGAGGCACCGTACAGAGAGATTAAGCCACTTATTTGACAGTCAAGCAACCTGCTTTCTGCTTGCGCCCCATCTTGGTTTCGTCCTAAATAGCTTTCCGACGGCACTGTGGCAGGGGCTGTCTCTGAGCCGCTCGTGGCTCCGAGAGTAAGACGATGAATCAGGTAGAGCGTAGGTAGCCTAATTCAGCAATAAGAGAGGAGGCTGCTAATAGCATCCGGAATTCTTGAAGAACCCTTCACATGGTGTTAAACAGCTCCAATAAGTTTTGGAATCTGACACCAGTTCAGGACCCTGGCTTCGAGAAGTGCTGGCAGCTGCTTGAATACGGCGTGTGTCGGACAGGTCAGGTCTGTTTAGTCTATTTCATTCACGTTGTTCCCCAGTCGGTTTGCACCATCACAAGTCTTGGACTTGTTGCAGCTGAATATGCTCTGGAGGGGTTGGTACATGTTTGTACCTTGCATGCAGCACCTTGCCTTTGGTGCTACGCTCCAGTGGCTCCTACGACTGCCGGAGCTGGTAACTGGACACGACAAACATGTGTAAAAGTGGCAGATCTGCCTGGTCGGTAGCCCGTTGGCTTTGCCAACTGGCTCCTCCCAGTAGTCCGTCAAAACATATGCCGCAAAGCGGCGCTACAAGCACACCACCAGCATTTGTGGATTCTGTGCAGACGAGAGCCCGTGTCCAAACTCGTAGTGAGTGACACTTAAATAGACATAGCAATCTTGACAAAATCCAGCTCGTCATCCTCATCAAGCTCTGGTGCCTCTCGCTGGTTGGCCTGTGAGCTCTCCATCTTCTGATTGTCACCGGCCTCTGAAGCAAGTGGGGCCGGCACCAGTGTCAAATGTGGTGAAACGTGGGACCTCTCTCGGGGTCTGTTCCGCAAGATTGAAAGCCAACAAAACTGTTGATGATACTATGATCTTACACCATCTTCAACCCATGTTTTGCCTACACAAGAGGCGGTTGCCCCACAGCACCTCTGCATTTGCAGCCAACGCCGACTGGATCATCGATAGCAATTTTTTCATGAACTTTGACTCATCTTCGGAGTCCTTCATGTCCTGCAAGCACGAATCTTGACCGATTTGTGAAAGTATATATATATATATATCATAGGAGTTGACAAACAAATCTCAGTCCTTGTGGTGTGTGACTGACAAAGCTTCCATCCAGGCTGCGATCACCACGGTGCACAGATCAGCTGAAACAATCAGAAAGGTGCTGATAATCAATAACACACCTGGGCCCGATTCATCTACAGAGGGATGAGTAAATATACGCAGGTTGCACAAAGGCTAAACCGAAATGAGACGAGGGAACCATTGTAAGCCCGAGATACTATGCTAAATGTCGTGTCACCATCTTGCCAAGCAGCGGGCCATGCTGGAATGATTCTCTTTATGATCCTCCAGACTGGAATTATGCAACATGTGCAACCAACATGCTACGGAGTTCGCCTTTAGAATACTCTCAGAACATCAGTTGTGAAGCCCCGTCACATCTTTGTGTTTCTCTATATAACTGGTCCTCGTGGTCTTTCAGCGCCTGCTCTGCAGCTTGAGTGACATCCTTTATGCCATCAAGGAGGATTGTCTTATTCCCAGAATACGCGCTTCCAAATAAAATGCTCTTCCCCTGCTCGTTGTTCTGCCCACAATGGCCCAAAGCCACCGTCTCCATGTCCTGAGCCGAACACCCCAAATAATGGCATGCTGGCAATGGTTCCCTTCAAGTCCTTCATGCCACTGTAGGTGTTGAGAAGTCCCTCGGACAAATCTGGCCCACCAAAGCACTACCAGTTCCGCTGGTAGTGACTCTAGTCCGTCGACGCGTCCACCATCCTCCCCGGCTCCGCCCCCGGCGTCCGCCCGCGCCGAGTGACGATCAGCACGGAGTTCGCCGCGGAGGTGCTCGCTGCGAAGCTGTCTGAGATCCCGGGCGCCACCTCGGCCAGGCCCAGCAAGGCTCCATCCATGGGCGCCACATAGCCGTCGTAGAGCTGAGCGGCGGAGCTCCAATCGCTTTTTCGATTAAAATAGGTCAAGGTGGAAATACTGTGTCAATTGTATTCCAAAGTTTGATGTTGGTTATAGATATGCCAAGAATCTCATGATATCTCATGGTCATGAAGGGTTGCACCCATCATAGTCCAAGCATTCAACAACACGCGTCCGAATGACCAGATACATTACGTGACATGGCCAGCCTCAGACCACGAGGTGTCACCAGTAAGGACACACAGCTGAGCACTAGTAGTCAGCGCCATGTCATAATATTCCTCGGAAGGCCATGGAATGCTTTGGCCGCGCGCCTTCTCGCACCAGTTCTCACAAGCGAACCAAATCGTCAGAAGATCAAGGAAAAACCTGCTGATATTAGAGGTAGTCGTGAGAGCGCAGCAGTCCTGATTGAAGCTCCAAGAACTATTAAAGCCGTGGAACAGTGCTCTTCGCATAAAGGAGCAACTGCTCAATGGGCTCGGCTGCTGCTGCATTGTTTAATGCCTGGTTTCAAGAAGATTCTCGTGAGAATGAGAGTGCTGTTGGTAGTGTCAACGCTGAATGACTCCCGAAGCCCTACCACACACATGTTGAGCCATTGCATTGCTTCCCAAGGCGCAATTAGAGTCAACGTTGCAGGAATGGCAAAGCCTGAGAGAGCTAAACCTTCCGCCATCATGGATAAGACGAAAAGCCTTGCCAGGTTGTGCCAGGTGCCACCTACTAGGTGCAACTACACTTGATCATGAAAGCCACACTTCGAGGTCAAAGGCCCTGCCTTCGGCGCATGATTAATCGGGGAGTCTTGTCCTCCTTGATGTTGGGAACAGACAATTGCCTGCAGCACTTCTGGACACCAAAAGTCGCCACTGTCTGGACACCATTGAAGCGTGCAAAGCATCTGCGAAGCATACTGCCCTGCCGTCAGCTCCCAAGCCCCATCGGCCTTTCCAAGCTTGCACGTGTGCGACTGATCTGCAGGAGCTTGAAGGTGGCGACGGCTGTGTTCATTAACTCTTTTCGCATGAGAAGTTCATACCTGCGCGGGAGACATAGACAGCGAAACCATGAACACCCGTAACTAGACCTCAAGCTGGCAACACTTGAAGAATCTCGGTGACAACAGTTCTAGTACGTGCGGTCTCCTTTCATCTTCAGTCCAAGGAGTTACACTTGTCGGCCGGGATATCTCTGGCAGATCGGCAAGTTCGCCAAATCGCAAGCGGCCGTGTAAATCAGAAAATATATGAAAAAATGTTTGACCGCTGTAGGCAGCACTTTGCGAATTGGCTCCTGCTCTACGTAAAGTTGTGACGCCAAGCTTCTATCTCTCAGAGTCTCACACACACAGCCAGCGAAGCCGGCACAAACATTCCCAGATCAAGAATGAATGAGATGTAACACCCGATGGCCTGTTTTGGTGCACGTCGCTCTCCAAAGCTAGCAGTTCGAGTCGACGATCAAGACGGTGGACAACGACAAGCAGCATGACCTGCGATTGACATGCGACTTGCGGGAGTCGCACTTGCCTCTTCAGTGGTTCCTTCCTTGTTTCCACCGGGTACTCCTCAGCTGCACGCCTCTGAAACAAACGCCGCCAGCACCACAGAGGTGCTCACCCAGCCCCACCAAGCTTGAGTGGCATCGTGGCTCTCACCTCAGTGCCCAAATTTCCGGCTACCCCGACCTATGAGCACAAAAACTGAGGAAGAGGTGGAGGAAGATCCAAAAAAGTGCATATATATATATATACCTGCGCGGCCATGGCCAATGCCTGCCCCAGAGGGAGCACTCGCTAGCAAAGGGCCAAGTTCCCCTTTCTGGCATTGGGCATGTCCAGAAAGGGATGGAAGTAGCAAAAAGCAACAGGCATCTCAAAAAAGCAACTGTCACTGTGCCAACAGTGCAACCTCAAACCTCCAGAATCAGGGCAATTTGCGGGACTCCTGGATCAAGCTGTCTAGAATAGCAACCCCATTCAGCAGCAGCTCCTGACAACGGAAGATGCACGGAGTTGATGCTGCATGTGTCAAGCCGAAAGGCTATCCCGCAGGCGTACGATGTCGGCAAATTCATCCTCTGTCCTTGTTGTGCTGGTACTCGTCACTAAATAACATTGCAATTGCTGCCGACTGATTGGATCCAATGGTGTCCAACGCTGCAACCTCCGACCAGGCTCTTGAAACACTGCATCAAATTCTCATCGCTTGACTAGAACATTTGTTGCCGTCTTGTCGTCCGCTCAAAAAGGTTGAACACTCTCAAAGACTTAATTACGCATATGTGTGTTTCCTCAAAACCGTACCTCGATCTCAATGAGCTTATCATTGGCAACGACTGTCAAATCATTGAACCTTCGAGCGCTGAGATATCTGTGCGTGTCCAATTTGGAGCTACATCAATGATCTCAAATAGTTTCTCCAAACTTCATCTCGCCACACCAACCAAAACACCAGGACAATCTTGACATACAGTGTGGAAAATGTTGTGTGATGGGTGGCCAATGAAGAAACTCCCTGCCATCAAGATGCTTGGCAGAAATTTCAGGTGCATTCAGCTCAATGCCACGCAAAGCCTCCTGGACAAAGCGCGGCCGCCATGTGTGCCACAAACCAAGTTCTGACTGAATTGTGACAAATGCTCAGTTTTAGACAAACCGTGACAAACCCAATCCAAGTCCTAAGTGGTACCTACGGCTCTATGGTTACAGTATCCAAAGTCCTCAAGCGGCTCAATCTTCATGAAGTAGCTATCTCGATAGTTCACATCACCCGTGAGCACAAGAAGGCGGGCGGAAGACGTCAACACCATGTCGAACAGCTGAACATCCTGCACTGACATGTGGTGTCCATCAAAACTACAGTTGTCTTTTCCATGTGGCACGATATCATTTGCCGCCGAAAGCACACAACCGAACTTTGTGTGAGAAACAGTACCCTCGCACCAATGATTGTCACAATGCACCCCGGCTGCCCAACTCCTTGCCCAGTCCCGAAAGCTCCAGGACCCGCTGCGATTCATTTGATCGAACCTGCGGTGCATTCATTTTTGGGGCACTTTTTTGGCCATGCTAACATACGCCAACTATGGTCGCCTGCCTCAGAAATCCATTCCACAGCCAGCAATGATGCCAGCCCAATCAGCCCCAAAAATTTGATGCCGATCATGGATCGGAAGTGCACCTCCGAAACAGCACAATTGAGCCAAACAAGCACCGGCAAAACCAGAGCGACTCAAATCGATACATGGTCAAACAACAGCTTGCAAAACATGTGTTTGGGACTGGACGTTGGCGAGGTCTCTAAAAAAGGGCCTTCGCAAAGCCATCAACTCTTTGGGCTGACTTGAGCATTTCCCGCTTGAATTGAACCTCTTCCGGTTCCTCCTCGTCATCCTCTGTTTTTGTGACTTCAGGTTCGACTGGGCGATCCATGGGAAGGGGCACTGGCTAACCAGCTGCAAGGGTGCATGTTTGAATGACGAACGGCGATGCAGCGAGCATATCCCAAAGCTGTGTGATCACTGCTAGCTGTGAAGGTTCCAACATGAAAGCCGGCATACTTTTGCCCAACCGCCCTTTCCTAGATTTTAATGCATACTGCTGAATAAATCACTACACCACAAACACAAAAACTCAATCGCGCAACAAACATAACGAGAATGCGGAACTGAAGAACACACATTCGCGTCAACAACCATGTCTACTGAATCAACAGAACTGAAATCAACCTGAAAACGGGCAAAGCGGGCTACAGCAACTGCGCCAAATCAAAAAACAATTGTTGAGTAAATTGTAAACGTGTTTTTTACATATTTTTACTACAACCACCCTCAACACTGGCGAGTTGCGGGTTTGCAAGCCGGGATATGGGGCCCACCTGGCTGCGGACACCCTCCTTTCTTCGCTCCAAAAGGCTGTGTGAATATGAGGAAGCATACCCACCCAGCTTGCTGCGCCATGTGAGCAGGGTGTGTTTTCTACTTAGCGCTCACGCACACACACATACGGACGAGCACAACTCCAGGTATTTCCAAGAACGCAATAACACTTTGCGATCAAGCTACTGCAATTATACCCAACTAGTGCTCGACGACCTACACCTGAGAAACAGGCCTGGCAAGTGGCCGCGAAAATTTTTGTTCACCGGTTTCAATCAAACAGGCAGTTACGTCCATGTGAAATTGATTGCGGTTTGCCACACGCCTCGATAAACACCGAAAAGTCTAGGAACCGAGGCAGCATGTAAAGCAGTCTGGCCATGAACCTTCAAAGCCCTGACTTCCTTCCGGAAGTTCCATGCCTCAAACACCAAAGGTGTAAGTCTGAAAGCGACAACTGCGCACGATTACAAAAAACAGGCTGGCAAGCTGGTTGAACGGGGCCCAGTGGGAATTTAAAGTCAGAATTTGCAGGTACCTGAATGTGCGTCCACATGCCCTTCCAAAACTTTCGGCTGAACCCCATAGCTTCGTTGGCAGGGTTAAGGAAGCAGCTGCCATGCCCCCTGCAACTTAACACCGGACGGTGGCCTATGATTCCGAATGGTTTTTGGCAAAATTGATTTTAAAAAAATCCGTCCCATCACATCTTGCCGAGGTTGCCACCGGCCACGCCTTCAATACCTGATCCAAAAACTTTTGTCCGTTAAGGAAAGCAGGAACAGTGCCGCCTAGGGCGCGGCAACAGGACACGGCACGACTAAACTACAAACAGCGCCAGGCCCTGACAACACGCCTGGGCGATTTATCTGTGCGGTGGCATGCCTAGCTATGGGCCTGGTCGCGTTCCCCTCCTGATTGCACTTAAGACTTGGGCCCGTTCTTTCTCCGCGGCCGCGCTGCGACGAGCAAAGGGTGAGACGTGCAAGGTCCCGCGCACCAACGGTCTGTGGGCGGAGACACGCCCGCGCCGCTCTATAGGGACAACAGCGAGCCCCCACCGATCTCGAGCACATTACCTTCTTTTGAGCTGGCATGCCCGGATGTTTCCACTGAAGCGGCTCGCACCTGCCTCTACCTGACCGCGCCGCCGGTTCATCCCGGAACACCCCGGTAAGCCCGTATTACATGGTCGGGCTCGCATACCTGGAGGCACCCTGCCGTGCCAAACATCCGCCTTTTCGAGGAATCGCCACACCCCATCGCCACAACTCTTTCACAGTACACACACTTAATAGAAATGCGTACTGACGCAGTTGCGGTTTTTATGGTGTATTTAACATGTTTGAATATTTGATTTGAAAAAAAAATGGTGTTGTAGCTGTGAGCCCCAACTGGATTTCATAGAAACCTCTGCACTCCATACATGTTGTTAGTTTGTTGTTGGTTTAGGTTGGTTGGTTGGGTTGATGCTTGATGAGCTGAGCCAATTAGATTCGGATTCACACTTTGTGGATTTTCAAGCAGAAAGTCGATCGCTTTGTTTTGATGGTTGGTTGAAAATCCTTCTAGCAACCCTCTGTGTATAATGAGCAACAAGATTTTCTTGGCTTCCATGGCTTAATTTCACACTAGCATAGTGATCTGTCAAGAACTGATCTGAAGTGGGGTTCAACAAATATTGCAAAGGATGTGAGCAACCAAAAAGGTCGTTGATGAAAGTATCACATCGGAGGTCCTAGGGCCATGAAACTTGCATGGGCGATATACAACACTGTCATATGTTTGTGGACTTTATTGGAAACACTGGAAAATGTTGCGGGGGAGAACCAAAGGCGATAACATTTTGTGATAGAATAAATATGGCCGTTCGCTCATGCGCAGTTAAGATATTTAGTGTTGTAGTGACTTGAGAATATCTCAAGCTCTTAAAATGATCGCTAGCGTTAGTGACACTTGTAACAAACTTTTGACCTCTCTGGAGCAGCCTAAAAGATTTGCTGTAAAAAAACTTTTGCGGAAAACATAACTTTTTTAGTGATCCTGAGGAATCCTAGGTTTACTACACAATTCGCTAGCGTTAGTGAATGGTTCAAGAGGTTGAGGAAATCTCAAGCCCTTACAGCACTAAATATCTTGAAAGCGGCTTGTCACTAATCATTTTTTAAGGGGTTCTGAGACTCACGACTGCAGCCTCCTTTCATTTTTAGATGGTGACAGGGTTCCACAACTCATTCGCTAACGCCCTGGACTGTTGTAAGGAATGCAAATTCGCTATCGCTAGCGTTAGTATGCGTTAGTGAATGTTGTAACAACTCATTCGCTAACGCCCTGGACTGTTGTAAGGAATGCAAATTCGCTATCGCTAGCATTCGTATGCGTTAGTGAATGTTGTAACAACTCATTCGCTAACGCCGTAGGCTGTTGTAAGGAGTGCAAATTTGCTACCGCGAACGTTTGTGAATGCTGTAACGATGTTTTTTTCCTAGCCCACTTGAACTTGGCAGCCTCGCCAATCAAGCAAGCGCTGCCCACCCCAACCAACAACAAACCAACAACATCTATGGAGTGCGGAAGTTTCTATGAAATCCAGTTTGGGTCCACAGCTACAAGGCCAATATTTTGTTCAAATCAAATTTTCAACTATGTAAAATACACCACAGGTTTGCCACACGGTGACCTAGGTAACAGATTTGGCCTGAGTAAACCGGCACAACGATAAAAGTAAGTTAGGGGCCATCGTTAGGAAGTCGGAGGCCATCGCCCAAGTTTGGAGGCCATCGGTAGTGCGTTATTACGCACAAGCACCCAAAAAAAAAAAAAAAAAACACACACACACACACACACCAAGCAACGAGGTTGGAGGTCATCGCTCCTGGGGTGGGGGCCATAGCACGAGGCTGAGGCCCGCGCTACGAGTTTACCAGGCACAAACCCCAACAACAAGGTTGGAGGTCATCTCTAGTGGGTTGGGGGTCATCGCACCTGGTTTGAGGCCAGCGCTACTAATTCACAAGACACACAATCAAAACTCAAAGCACAAACACACCAAAGTTGCAAAATGCACCAACCCCACATACATGAACCACCATGAAAGCAAACCAGAGCAAGAACAACAGGTATCCTGTTTGGCTGGTACGTTTACACGCGTCCCAGAGGAGGTCTTCGTTGGCCACCGCTCCTCTGGGACCCCGATGGCCCCCTGCTGAAGAAAAAACGCAGCAAAACGAATCCATCGAGACCCTGTGACTCCAAGGGTTACACACACATGTAAATTGATGCTCGCAAGAGCTGAATCACTTGATGAAGTTCCACCTTCCTCCAAAAGTGAGGCGCCAAGTCTCCGCACGATCTCCGCAAAGGGTTGCATACGCAGCGGCAGGGTCGCAGTTTCGCCTTGGTTTCGCGCATCCGACACGCATAATCCCCGCAGAGGGTTGCATACGCAGCGGCAGGATCGCAGGTTCGCCTAAGTTTCGCGCATCCGACACGCACGATCTGCGCAGAGGGTTGCATACCCCGCGGTAGGGATCGCAGCTTCGCCTAAGTGTCGCGCATCCGACACGCACGATCTCCGCAGAGGGTTGCATACACAACGGCAGGATCGCAATTTCCCCTAAGTTTCGCGCATCCGACACGCACGATCTCCGCAGAGGGTTGCATACGACCCGGTAGGACCGCAGTTTCGCCTAGGTTTCGTGCATCCGACACGCACGATCTCCGCAGAGGGTTGACGTTCGTGATCCGCCGGACCTGCCCCCCGCCTTAAGAGAGAAAGAATAAAGAAGAATGATGTGAAGATGTGAGTGAAGATGTGAGAAGATGTGAGAAGATGTGAGAAGATGTGAGATGTGAGACGATGTCAGATGTGGAAGATGTGAGAGAAGATGTGGGCATGAGAAGCTGTCAAATGTGAGAAGATGTGAAAGAATATGTGAGAAGGTGTGAGATGTGACACGATGTCAGACGTGAGAAAATGTGAGAGAAGATGTGAGAAGATGTGAGAGAGAAGATGTGAAAACATGTCAGATGTGAGAAGATGTGAGAAGATGTGAGAAAATGTGAGAAGATGCGAGAAGATGTGGGATGTGAGAAGATGTCAGATTTGAAGATCTGTTATATTTAGATCTATTTACACTTCCTTCTTGTAGAAAAGCCCCTCGCTCAGACGCTCTCGGGAACAACAAACAAGGATCAAACAAAATCCTGACTAGGTTGCCTGGTCCTTTGATCCGCTGGTCCTAAGGGTGACCGTGATATAGTTCAGGGGCTGGTGAACCAACAGGCTGATGTCCAACTACAACCGGACTGTGGTCAAGTTCGTTCGATAATTTTCGTGGCACGCGCGGCGCTTTGGACATGGTGGTGGTCGTCGAGGAGCTCAGATTTCGTGACAGTTTGCAGATTTCGTGGCAGGTGCAGCATTCTTGGACCCTCGATGCGCAGATTTCGTGGAAGGCACAGCACTTGGCGATCCTCGACGTGCAGACTTCGTGGCAGGCACAGCACTTGGCGCTCTTTGGGAACCTCAAAGTGCACATATCGTAGCAAGCACAGCACTATTTACAGGACATTCATGCCTCTCGAAATCCTGGAAGTGCATTTCGAATGCGCCGGCTCGCAGAATCTGGGGACTGCGCTCTCGTTGTGGTGACTTTTCGTGGGAAGCGCAAGGGAAACCTCGTGTTTTGGTGCTTCAAAGTCGACGTTTCGTGACAGGTGCAAGGGATCGGACTTGTTTTACTTGGAAGTACAGTTTCGTGGCAGGTGCAGCACTTTGGACATGGTGGTGATCGTCAAGGAGCTCCGATTTCGTGACCGGCGCAATGAATCGTAACTTTTGGACATGTGGTTCGTTTGCACATTTCGTAGCAAGTGCAGCACTCTGCGACCCTCGAACTGCAGATTTCGTGGCAGGCAAAGCACTTGGCGAACCTCGAAGTGCAGATTTCGTGGCAGGCGAAGCACTTTGTGCTAACTCTCACCAACTCTCCCACTTTCTTTCACTCACACTCACACTCCCCCACACTCTCACTTTCCCCACGCACACTCTCACCCACTCACTCTCACTCACACTCGCAGTCACACTCCCCCACTCTCACTCACACCCACTCTCATCCACACTCACTCCCACGCACATTCACTCTCACTCACATTCGCACTCCCTCATACACTCACTCATTCTCCCGCTCCCACTCCCACCCACACTGCTCACACTCACACCCCCTCACTCTGCACACTCTCACTTTCCCACTTTCACTCACACTCACACTCCCTCACACCCTCACTCTCACGCACACTTACTCTCACCCACACTCACTCTCACTCACACTCGCACTCTCACTCACACTCACCCTTCACATCACACTCACTCTTACTCTCACCCACACTCGCTGGCACCCACCTTCACTCTCACTTACACTCACTCTCACTCTCACTCCCACTCTCACCCACACTCATTTTCACGCACACCCGCACTCACGCTCCCTCCCCCGCTCTCACTCACACGCACACTCACTCACTCACCCACACTCACTCGCACCCACCTTCACTTCAACACCACCATCACCTCTCTGGACCCCAATGCTTCTAGATCTCTAGTCACACACACACACACACACACACATTGTTTGGGGCCTCTTGCCGGGATAATCTGATGCCCGGTGAAAGTTCGGCTGGCGAAGGGACCGGGGAGCAAGCACTGCGGGGTGAGGCCGATGGTCTGCCACTCCTGCGCTGTCATGGGACGGCGGGAAGAGCTGGCAGGGCAGACACGAACAGACTCTGTCGCGGGATGGCGCCAAATGAGCGAAAAAACAACGGCGTGCGTCTGCAAACTGGTTGGTTTGGAAGCGTATAGGTGAAGTTTTCTCCTCCTTGTCCCATGACGAAGGTGGGAGGGGAGAAGCTGTTGGTGAGCCGCTTCCGAGCGAACAGGGGCCAAGTCCAAGCCACGGCCCCCTGTAAGGGGAGGTGGCGAGCCGGGAGGTCTCCGTCTTGTTCAAGGAGGTCATAATAAGTGGGCGAATGTCCGTCGACTCTGGAGTGGCCAGCAAGGTCTTTTACAGGAGGTAGCCGGGAACAGCCCGAGCTCTGGCTTGTGAGAAGGGGCGGAGGAAGGCTACGGCTTCGGCACAAAAGCGCCCCCCGGCTTCGATGGCCAGGACGGCGAGGCAGCAACGCCCCGGGGGCAAGAAGTTCTGGGTAGGTGGGTTCTTTGCAGCGACGTGCCCTGCGTATTGGTCTCCTCGCCGCCGGGCCTGGCCGGCACTGGTGGGCGGGGAGGCGACGGTGGTGTCGACATATGTCACCACGGTTTCGCGCATCCAACATGCACAATCTCCACTGAGGGTTGTGTTTTGATAGTTGTGTAGGTGAATGGTGTGGGTGCTTTGGCCTAGATCTCAACTAACACCTGTATCTCAACACCTGCACCACCTGTATCTCAACACCTGTATCACCTGTATCTCAACTTCTGCATCAATTATCGCCACACCTATGCCCCAACACCTGTCACAACACGCATATCAACTATACCTATGTCCCAAGACGTGTATTAACACACCTGTATCCAATGTAGGTTTGATATACCACCAATCTTAACAATCACCTACATGTGTGCAACTTCCAATTTTGCTGACGATGACGGTGGTGATGATAATGATGAGGATGGTGCTGATGATGCTGATAACAATTGCAGTGGTGTCAATGAAAATGACAATGCTGATGGTGATGATACTGCTGATGACGATAAGCATGGTGACGATGGTGGCGATGATGGTGATGGTGATGGTGATGGTGATGGTGATGGTGATGGTGATGATGATGATGATGATGATAAGCATGATAAGCATGATAAGCATGATAAGCATGATAAGCATGATGTTTCGACTGTTGAAGTTGGTACACGTTTTTGAAGGAGAGCCCTTCGCTGATGATTTCGGGAAGAATTAGGCTTCCAGACTTCCAGTCCTTTACAACTCTTGAGGTGCTCCCAACCTTCGAGCAAAATGTGGGGGGCCACGGCCATGGCCAAAGTCAAAAGGGAACCCGGACGTTTTGCAATACACTGGGTGGCAGAACAAAAAAAACGAATCGCTTCGCATGAGGTTTGTTTTGTAGATGGTTCGTAGTCTGCACAGAAACAGCCATAGCATAGCCAGCAGTTTCACTTACCACGGTCATTCTCTCGATGCTTTGCTGGCTGGACACCCAGTCTGATCTGGTGTTGGGAAACGATGTTGTGTCCTCGCTGTTGGAATGGTTGGCAGGTGCTCAATCCAAATTCCGTTCAACGTGCAACGTATGGGGTACGGAGCGCCGGAAAGATGGACAAGAGCTGACGGTGAAAGCCTTGAAAAATCAGTTCCTAAAAGAACTCGTGAGTCTGCTGCCTCCTGTTGCCTTGTCGAGCCTTTTCTTACAGCATGCTGTGATGACAGGCTTCGGCGACTACCATGAAGCTGGCCGCGAGCGATGATATGGATGCACCGCGTGTGGTGCAGTTGTCGCAGTCTGTGGGACCTGTGCCGCGTGCCTTTAAAAGAGTTTGTGCAGCATTGAAGGGCAGGGTCAAGCGGGAGGAACAATTTGGCCGCATGTGGAGTTCTGCCCTCTGTCCACCGGCACTCGGCGCCGCAATGTTGCAGTGACTGCTTCTTGGTTTATCAGTCTTCTCCGAAGACTGCGTCACACTGGGTCGAAATGGCAATGCTTGTGCTTCAATACATGGCGATGCTTGTAGCGGGCATCTGTAACTAACACCTGAAGCTGCACTCGCGCCTTCGCAGTGCCAACTCTACTCTACTGCACGCGCTTCGCTGCGCGTTCCGATGGCCAGCAAGTGACCCAGTATTCGTCGTTGCCGCAAAGGACTCTCTAGCCACTTTCTGCTCACCAGGGTCTGCGCTGTTTAGTGTTTCTGATGACTTCGACTGGCTTCAACACATAGACAATGACCATTAGTGGCAAATCCATTGTTGAACTGTTGCTGGGGGGACTACTACAGTAAGTACCCTCATTTTTGATTGTTCTTGCTTGGAGCAGCTTTCCGGGATAATTGCGAATGCCTTTCGCTGTGCGTGTGGTGGGCCAGTGCACTCCCTCAAAAAGGCGGAAGTCCAAGCCCGGTGCGGGGCGAAGGGTGCGTCGCCCGCGGTGAATCTAGGATAGCTTAGCACACCAGCTCGAGGGATCGCAGTGTGGCGTGGCCGTGAGTAAAAAGCCAGCTGCAGGTCGGCGTCGTCAAGGCGTGGGAGCTTCCAAACCAGGCGAAGGCCGGCAGGGGGTGAAGTTCGTGGCTCGCGCAAGCAAAGCGGCATAAAGATGTGACGACACGTATACGCCAAAACGGAAAAGACGGTAGGTGAGCAGCGGGCATCATAGGGTCCTCCCTTGCTTTTGCGTGAGGTGAAGTGGTGGATGGTGAGAAAAGCATGATGTGAAGCACCGAACCAGGCAAAACAAGCTCCCAGGAAGCCAAAACCACACCAACAACAAACGGAACAGTTCGACTGGTCTGCCCAGTCGGAGTCTTTCGGGCACAATAGGCAGCTGTCACTACAACAGCCCAGAGGGGGCCTACTTCGCTGGAACTCCACGGGTCGCTCGCTCAGCCTTTCCGTAACTCTCCCTCTTCGAACGGAGCATTCCGGGCATCGCGAACCGAACGGAGCAAGAAGCTACGAACGTAGCTCCTGCTATTTACTAGGAACAAGAACGCTACTAGGAGCAAAGGGCATCGCTGCTATTGTTCCGTCCTGTAAAAAATGCAGCCCCTTCTTTACGCGAGCTTTTCCCGCCAACATGACTGCCAAGAACCCTGCATCATGAGGGAACCACCTGCCAAGCCCAGCAAGTTGCAGCCAGTGCCCGCCAACCACATACCACGGCCACGGGTCCAGTCGGCAACCGCCAACAGGTCATCCATGTGAGTGAGCATAGCCATTGCCGGAGACAGAACTGTCCAAAAGTGCAAACCAGGATCAGCATGAGAAAGAAGAACCCCTCCAATGCTCCAAGCTTCATCAACTTGGAAACCCAATATTGTATATCATATATCCCTGTATTTGACATGCACTATTGGCACCACGTATATAAGACTCTTGTCCGTAGCTTTGTCGCCTCTTGCTCCAAATCCGCATGACCGGCAATTTACGTGTCAGCGGTTTTCCACACCTATGCAACTTATGCAACTTAGCAGACCCAAGTTGCATGGCGCAGCAATGACGAGTCTTACTCCAGGGCTGCCCATTTCTTTCAAGACGTATCTCACAAGCCAGCCTCTTATCAAGGCGGGACTCGGACAGAAACTCGACAAAGCAGACTCGGACAAACGTATCTTCCTCGAGTCTTTTTCTGGATTCATCTCGGCTGATAAAGGTTGAGCTGCGCGTGCCGCTAAGGCTTAGGATGTTGATTATCTGAAAACCATCAGCTCAATGGCCAAGAGCGTTGGGATTGAAAAAAGTGTCTGCGCGACCGGGCAGTCTTTGTTTCAGGCACAGGTTATGCAAGGGCAGCTGGTCGAGTGGTGCAAATCTGCAAACTCATCTGGAGAGCGGGCAAAAGGTGCGGTGCTCAATGTCTACAACCACTGTTCAATGCAAAAGTTATTGTATGTTAAGTTATTTTTGTCAAAGGACTTGCTTCTTTCACCTCAATGCAGTGGAATGCGGTGCTCCAAAGGAATAGCGACTACCGCGCTCAAAATAATGCTGGTCATATTTTCAGAGTAAGGCAGTACCAAAGAGCAAACTCAGCCGTTAAACAAATCAGATTCTTGGGCACAAAGAATGCTTGCAACATCTTGCAACATCAAGTAGAGTGGGCGGTTCGAAGGCGCAGCCCCCAGTTTCAGCCTGCGCTGCTGGTCATCCAACTAGCGGGAGACTTGCCAGTCGCAAAATATGCTTGGAAGAATGCTTCAAGGTGTCTTGCCTTGACTCCTCTTTTGGACTTTCATCGGGCACGGTCAAGGGTGCGAGTGGTTTGTCAGGATTCTGAAAATATTGAACATGGAGGTAGCTTGAATGTGGACGTTCATTCCGCCCATAACCAAAGAACATCTTGTCATAGCCACCCGTATGGCCGTTGCGCCACCCGCTGGAGAGTGGAACACCATCGAAGGAGGTGGTCCCAAATCCCTGGAAAAACGCCCAAAGGAATGACTCACAACACATGGCCACACGCAAAGGGCATCGCCACTAGGAGCAAGGACCCTATTAGGGGCTCCTGGCCTTACTACTAGGAGCAATGGGACGCTACTACAACACATTGCCACAAGCAGCAAAGCTCCTGAGCTCCTCCTTTGTTCAACTTATCTTTGTAAGCCATTCAAAAAACTTTGTACATGGGCAACAATGGCAAACGGCAAACCAACCACTCTCAGCCCTCAGCCTAGTTGACTGTGACTCTGACATGAACAAAAAACTAAACGGGCCATTGTAACCAGCTGTCTTGTTCACCAAAGGGTACGAACAAGGACAGTTGTCAGCCCTTTCAGATTAACTTTGAAGCCTTCCAGGGCGGGTGAAACAAAACCAGAGCTCCCAATCTCGCAACTTGCAGATTGGATTCTGAAGCGTTCCTCTTTCTGTGAAGCTTGCTAAGTCAGGGTGGTATTTTTGAAACATGCTTCGTTGCTGGCAGCAGGCTTTCCCGGGCCTGCCAGTGAACCATCAAGACCAGTAGGTACAATTGACTGTATGCTAGGATCCGACTAATGAACAAAGTGAGCCTAAGTGAGGGACATGCAAAATGCCACGGTGGTGAGCAAGGTCTTGGGGTCTTGTTTTGCCCTTGTAGTCAACAGAGTCAGTCAGCACAATACAAGTAATTAACATCAAGTAACTAACTGGTCTTGCAATCTCGGCTGTGCACTGCATGCCCATGCATTCTGGTAGAGCAAAGGCTGCGAAGCACATTCGCCAACACTAGCACGAAATGACATCAGCTTCGGGCCTTTCTCCGATCTTGGAACTTGGAGGCATCAATCACCAAGTACCTCCACAACCGTCATATCACACACAGTTTTTTAATTCATTCTTTCACTTCAGTTCATTATAAAATTAATTCAACGGCACTCTGACAAAACAAACAAGACTCTGCAAAACTTCTCCCACGCATTGACACTTCTTTTGTTCCTTTCGAGCACCTCGACTGAAAAGCTTGTGCCGATTTTGCTCGACCAGGTTTGCTTTTCTTGCGGGAGCCTTCTGTCTGTTGAGTCCATGATGGGCGAGAGGAAGTGATCGCGCACCTGTTCACCGGCACAATGTCGACCCAGGACACCCGGTCGAGCGAAGGCCGAGCACGTGGACCTCAAAAACGGATAGAAACAGGCTGGTTTACCAGCGTTCAACCAGCATCCCAGAAGGTACTTGGTTTCCGTGTCAAAACAAACATCTCGACACGGCTCTGTGTAAAAGACGTTTGGTTGACCATAGAAAATGAACAGAATAGACGTGAGAGCTCTCCAGGTTCAAAGCCGCAGAGCTCAGGGTGCACGAGACACCCAGGGTCGCTGGCTAGGCTGTCTTTAGGCCTAGGTGCGACGTCTACAAAGCGGCCATCCCCTGTGGCGGCATCTCGGTCCGTGTGATGGCGCGCCCACGTGTGGCTTCGTCGTGGTTCGATGACAATATCCAGTCTAGAGTGCTTGACATGATCCACAAGAAAATTGAGGAACCCTGGAGATCAAAGTTGATCGACCTTGTTGAGGCTCTTGGAAGTTCGGATTTCATTATTCGGTTTTCTGGGCTGGGCTTGTTTCAGGGAAAAGTGGTGTCTTGCAATGAGAATTCCTTGGTGATTTGCCCTCACCGGTTCATTCCGGGTGTTGGGTTTGAAGAGGGACCAAATGAGTGCTGGGATCTGCATATCCCCCGACTGAATGATCGAGCCGTTCGAGTGAGTGAAGGCATTTCTTTCACGTTCTTTGGAGGGATTGGAAGTGAGAATGGGACTTCGCTCTCATTGGCCGAAGACGTTTGCATTATCCCAGCCGCGAGATGGGTCAGGACGTCGCCAATGAATTTGTTCCATCTGTTCTCAGGATCGTTTGGAGGTTGGTCTCAAGCCATCGAATGTCTTCTCAAGGACCCTTTGTTCCCTCCTCTTGGGCAACAGGTTTGCATCGATAGTGATCCGGTCACTATGGGCCTTTGGTCCCAGCAGGTCGGCAGGCCTCATCATTTGGGTAGGACTTCACACTTGCTCCCATGGAATCCTGCAAGCCACCTCGGAATTTGTACCCCTGTAGATGATCGGTCTTTGATGCACCAGGTGATCTTTCATTCGAACTCTGTTGGTACAGCATCGCCACCGTGTGTCTCTTGGAGCAAAGCAGGGCGTTCGAAGGGATTGAACTCAGATGCAGGTTTCGCATTTGTTGAGGCAGTGATCATCACTCCGGCCCTTCGCCCGAGCATCCAAGTGTTCGAATGTGCTGATGAAATCCTCAACCATTCGCACTTTGGCTTGATTTCGCACCTGCTCAAGTTAGGGGGTTTCAGGAGGGTGTGGCAGCAGATCTCGTCTCTCCATTCGCTCTCGGATACCAAGCGAGACCGTTGGCTGTCGGTTTGGATTCGAGCCGACCATGAACATGAGCCCAACAGTAAGGTGTATCACCTTCATGAGTCCCTTCGTTCTCCATGGCACAGCCAGTTGTACACGTTTGCCTTGCCTCAGGAGTTTCTGCGTGGCCTTGTTCTGACCGAAGACATGAAGATGGTTTATGGAGCTCATCATCTCCTTCCACCTGCCAAGAAGGCTCGGCTTTCGCCTGACGCAGACCGGGAAAGTGTCCTTATGCAAAGAGCGGTTGCTCTGAATGAACCACTTCCTACTTTCTGTGCCATGTATGGTAGACAACATGAACTTGACTCCAATCATGTCGCTTCCAAAGGGTTGTTCGCTTCGTTCATGGTCAATGAAGGGTCCATGCATTTGATTGAGCCGACACGGATTGCTGCCTTGTTGGGAGGGGTTAATAGGATTTCGCTTCCGTCGAATCCACTTGATGCCTTCCATGGACTTGGGAACGCCATTTCGATCCCACAGGCATCTCTCGCGCTGCTTGTAGGGCTCCAAGCCATCAACAGGTCTTGCCTTGATATTGAGAGCATTGTTTGCCAGGTTTGGAACAAGCGTGTCACGTCTCAAAACGCCATTGTCATTGATGAAGGGAACTTTATTTCGATTGTTCATGTTTCCTCGCTTGTTGAGAGACTTTCTTTCCGACCCGATTCCTGTGTTCGTGCACCCATGAAGTTCACTTTCGACAGTGTGCATGGCCCTGCAAGCTTCGTGGGAAGCTGTGACGGGGATTGGACGGTCACCCAGCTGTTGTCCAGCATGATCCAGATTGAGCCACACGCCGCTTCACAGTTCTCGCTGAGACACGGGCTTGTGGTTGCCTCCGCTGCAGACTCAATCTTCGAGTTGACTTTGCTTTCCTGGGCTTGGGATGTCTGTGTGGCTGCTGTCAAAGTTGCTACAATTTGCTTTGAAGAAGGCAATCAGGAAGATGAAAATCCTCAGCTGTCGCCCACTTGTCCTTTCATCCCGGTTGCCCAGATTGAGACCGTTTTGGTTCCATCAGCCCCATATGAACTCGAGAGTGCAAAGGAGAACTTTTTGGTCTTGATCAAGTTCTTTGAGGACGCCTCAGCCCGCGGCTATTTTGGTCTGCAGGAGGATGTCATTCCTACGGCGCTCTGCTGCATTGATCCCCAGTTGGTTTTTGTGACTTCCAGATCACAATCTGCTGACTTTCGGATGATCCATGACTGTTTGCATCAGTTCGGCTTTCGACATTGGCAATTCCGCAGGCTACGTGGCAGGTCTGTTCGGCTTCCTCATCACGAGTGGTGGGTGCTCCAGAACCCTGAGGCGAACAAGCCTTGTGTCATCGAGAACCTCACCTCCATCATTGACTATCAAATTGTGGAACTTGAAGGCTTTGTCACCCCGCACACTGTCATCCTTCGTCACGAACAGTCTCTCATTATCCAGCGCATCAATGGAGTGACCCTTGATGCGGACCGATCTCACGAAGTTTGTGATGGAGATGTCTTCACCACGGTGTTTCAAGATGACCAGCTTCGACGAGTCGAGAACACCCAGAGGGTCTTTGCTGGTGGGCACCCCGAGGCTGAGAAGGTCGTTTGGCAGTTGAGAGCGGGCGCGAATCTGTCAGAGCGATGCGAGTTTGCCATCAATACCAATGGCTGGTGTGCGTCCGACGAGATCAAGTATGCCATGTCATGGCTCCTCGCTGACCACGAGGAACGGTGCATTTCTTTTGCTCTTTTGCAATGGAATGCTATTGACTCCGACTTTGACGAAACCACGTTCTCCTTTCCGAACGTTGCCCCTGAGTCTACTACTTGGTTTGCCATCTTGGTTGACTCCCACTGGATTGGTTGTGAGGTCTCCCGTGTCAGTGACGATGCGCAGATCACCTTCCTTGGGGTCGACAGTCTGAAGGCACATCGACTTGGTCAGATATTTGCTCGACGCCTTGACACTACAGGGCGGAAGATCCAGACATTCGTCCATGCTTTCCCTCAGCCCTTCCACATGTGTGGGTGGGCCTTGCTGTACCGATGGTTTGAGAAACTGGGTCAGCATGACCAGCTGAAGTCATATGAAGAAGATCTTGAAGATTTTGTTGAATGGAAGTACTCGCTCATCCATGAAGTTCTTTCCAGCTCAGTTGAGGATTGGATCGCTGCTGATGCTCCTCCCATTCTGTGGCATTTTGCTCGACAAATTCGCCTTGGATGTTTCTATCACCTCGCCCTCAATGACAATGATGCAGCCCCGGTCATCGACCATGCCATCTATGTGGAACTGCCTCGAGGCCCCTCGCTTTCTCTCCCTGGCAGGGTTCTGCACTATGATGAATACGACCACTTTGTGAGGGAGTTTCAGAACCAAAGAGTTGACGAATTTCACAAATTCCCGGGTTGGCTTGGCAGTGATGTTGCGGACTGTGCTCTTCAACTGCTTCGAACTGCTCATCCAGAGATCGCAATCACAGCTCCAATGATGTGGAACTCCATTGCCAAGACGATGTGCACCTTCAGTGGATACAAGGAGGATTGCCGCTTCCATCGGAGGGCAATCTCTCTGATCTTGTTTGATCAACACTGGATCTCCTGTGAACTTCATCGTCAACAGGATCGTACCATTGCTTGGGTCTTAGCGCCAACTGATTTTGCTCATGACCTCCAATGTTTGGTTGACCAGCTTCAGATACTCACTGGGTTTGGAGAAGGTGATTTTCAGCTCATTCACCTTCCTTGTGACACTCAGCTTGGCCTGTGCGGATGGACCCCGCTCTTTGAGCTTTTCAACAAGCTTGAGGTTACAATGCCGAGACCAGGGATTGCCATTACACATGCATCGCCGCTGCTATGGATGATTCGCGTTTGGCAGCAGCCATCTTGCTTGGGAATGAGCTTTGGGCCTCATCACACATAGTTGGTCTGCATGCCTTTGCCCAAGATGCCACCGTCTGGTACCTCCATGATCTCTTCCGTGGAAGGTTCACGCCGGCATTTGCGTCTGGAGGAGCCCTTACTCCTGGTTCGGCATCTTCTCCTTCTCAGCAGCCTCAACCTATGGATGTCCACACTGACCCTGCGGTTGATCTCTTGCAGATTCGGGATCCATGGGCCAAGAAACTGCCGTCGGCTCAGGCGAAATGGGAGGACCTTCGGCTTGATGCTGATCACCCCTTTAGACTTGCGGACAAGACCGTTGTACCTCAGGTTCACCGGCATCAGCTCACTGGAGCGAAGGGAGGAATTGTGATGATCACCAAGAATCAACTGACTGAAGTCGCCAAGATCCAAACCAAACAACCACTTGCTGCTATCATCCCGGTGATCGAGCATGGGCAGCTTCAGCAGTTCTCCAAACTTGCTTCTGGCCCGTATGAGGTTGTCGTGCACGACGGTGCCATCAACACCAGCTACAAGCGCATCGTGACGCTTCTCACGTTCGAGGGTAAGATCTCTTATACTTTGACGGCGTCACCTGCCTTTGAGTTCAAGACCAATGCCATTGCTGAAATCGTCATTGAGATCGACAATCGCCTCTGTGCTAAGGACATGTTTGAGGGCATCCGAGATAACCCTTTGCGTCAGATTCAGCTCCTCATGCAAGAGAAGTTCCCGCACAAGCTGGACCACTCCACCTTCTATGCGCTCAGGCAGAACAGGCACCCCTCGGGTAGCAAGCAAGACTTTCAATACCAATGTATCATGAAGGTCAGCCATGAACATCGGTGTGCCCTACTTCAGGCGTCCGGTTTTGATGGGCTGTTGCTCCGGGACTTCCTTGAAAGGAACCACAATGCTGAGGGCCTGACCATTCTTCCTAAGTTCTGGCCATGCAATCAGAAGGGGCTTCATGAGATCAACATTGCGGCGCAGGCCCTCCCAGGCAATGCGGGAGTCTCCCTCACAAAGCGCGGGCTCGCGTTGAGGGTTTGGACATCCCATGTCAAAGAAGCTCGTAGACACCTGCTTCCCAATGACATCCGCCTTTGTGAGGAGAACTTGCACATCATTCCAAAATGCCAGGTTGCTTCCTCTGGGTGGCCACCAGGAGCTGCTCCGATCGACATAGTCAAGGCGACGTTGAAGGCCACGAGCTTGGCAGCGATCCCCTTGAGGACCTACAGGAGTGCAGGGGTCCATGTTTGGATCTTGTGTTTCGAGAAACAGCCTTCTGAGAAGCAATTCTATGTGGCGATTGATGCGGTTGTTCATGAAATCCTTCTCACTGAGTATCAGCCCCAACAATTTGCCAACGGGAAAGCTGCTGGCAAGGGGAAGGATCGAGCCTCCAAGAAGCCCAAGGATGACAAGCAGGTTGCCTCGATTCCGACGACGTCCATGCATGAAAGGGCAAGGATTGACGCCCTTGAGTCACGATTTGAGCAACTTGGCAAACAAGTGACCACCATCGAACAACGCCAATCGTCGTTCGAGAACAAGTTCGATACACGATTTGATGAGATCGGAGATGTGCTCCGTCAGTTGCTCAATCAGTCTTCCCAACGGTCGAGAGAAGCCACGGGAGAGTCACCTCCCACCAAGTATTCTCGCCAGGGGAGTTGATGGTTTCAGGCACAGGGGCGTGACCCCTTTTTCGAGTGTTCGTCTTTCATCGATGATTTTTGTTGGGTCCGTTTTCCTGGGGTCCTTGCTTCTGTGCCGATTTTTGTAGACATGACTGGTGAGATGGAGTGTGCCTTCCACACTCATCTCCTTTTGACTTCCAGCCTTATTGAAATGCACGAGCCAACAGATGCTCAATCGATAATGTGCCTAATTCGCTCACAATGGACTTTGCTCCGACGATGTATATTCTTTGTTTGCTGTGGGTGGCTGGGGCTCCGTTTTGGGGGCGGCTGGCCTGTCTTTGGTTTCCTTTTTGAGCTTAGTCGGAGCGTCTTGCATCATGTGTCAAGCCAACTTGCCAAGAGTTGCGCTACAATGTGGGTGCCTGTTGCACCATTGACCCGCTGTCCATTCCGACGTCAAATAGACGCTTGCTGGTGTGCTGCTTTGCTTCGGTGTCGCAAGCCACAGTCCTTTTCGAACAGGTCACAATTTGATTGCACTTTTGGTTTCCCTGGTGAAGGGCCTGATGACACTTGGTCCCTCTTCTCCCACAACACCGGTTCTCTCCGAACCACAATGCAATGGCAGTCTTCCATGGATTCGGTCCTTTGTGTTCAAGAACCACGCATTGGTCGGAATAACCACCGTGATGCCTCCTTCCGTGTTCAGGCCACTGGTCGTCAGCTTTTTTCCTCTAAGTTGTTACCTGGCCTCATCACCAACCATGGTGTTTCACGCACTCCACATGGTGGTTCTGCCATTTTGGCCCCCCAGGAGACCACCCAAGCTTTCGATCCCTTGCAGGATATCACTGGCCTGTATCAGGAGTTGTATAACTCAACTAGAGTCACTGCGGTGTGGCATCAGGTCACCAAACATGTTCGTGCTCTCATTTGGTCCTTTTATGGTCGCACAGGTGCCTCATCAGAGCAGGATCCCCACTCTTGGAATGACCATGCACTGTCACAGATCTTTGAGATCTCCGCCCAATACGGGGACATACCGGTCTTGATTGCTGGGGATTTTCAAGCAGAGCCCCTTTCGTATTCCGCCATTGCAGGTGCCATCCATTTCGCTAAGTGGGAAGACCCTTTCCTCTCGTTCGACGCCGAAGGTTTACCCTGCCGCGATTTGACCTTTTCTTCCGATAGATCTTTCTCGGGGCAGGAGGGATGCTCTAGCATTGACTCGATCCTTCTCAACCATGTTACATGCGCGGCCCTTGTCAAAGCTGAAACAGTTGCTTCCTTTGAGACACAGCACCGTCCTTTGAGGATTGTCTGCTCTTGGCCGAAGATTTTTCTCTCGGGGTTCATCCATCACCGAACGGCTCCCTTGCTGTTCACCCAGGATGAGAATAATTGCGCAAATCATGTGAACACAACCCCACATGCGGATGCACTTTGGGATGACTCATTTGCGCAGGCCTTCGATCAAGCTGATGGTGTTGATCAGCGATGGCAAGTCGCCAATGACTTTTGTGTCTCGTTCCTTTTGCAGAATGGTGCCAAATGGGGCAAGGGTCCAAAGGAAAGGGGTCAACCTCCTCGTTTTCGGTCTCGAAGGGTGTGTCCTGGTCAGAACCATTTTGGAGGATCTGCTAAATCCCGTTTGTCGCGGTTTTGCCGTGCATATCGTGGTCTTCATGAACTCAGCATCCGACTGTCACGCCAGCAAGGTAATGTTGCTGATACCCAAGTCACGATTAACACGTGTTTCAAACTTCGCAAGCTGTTGACTGACTTACACTGTCCTTGTGTTTGGCCTCAAGGTGTAGTCCCGTCTTTGCTGCAGGTTTGGTCCAACCTGGCCTGGATTGGAGATGCTGCACGTACCCTTGATGTCAAGACTAAACTGTCTCGCATCCAACGGTGGAAGCAAAAGATTCAAGAAGAC
The DNA here is from genome assembly GCA_963970005.1 of Durusdinium trenchii. Lineage (NCBI taxonomy): Eukaryota > Dinophyceae > Suessiales > Symbiodiniaceae > Durusdinium > Durusdinium trenchii. The sequence continues at coordinate 289,020 of CAXAMN010000436.1, read as the reverse complement.
TCTCGGTGTGGTAATGCTTTCATTTTCAGACACCTTCGTAACCGGGCGAGTGAAGAGCCAGCCAATCTGTTGCAGGACTCTGCAGGGAACATCATTGTAGATCCTTCCCAGGCAATTCGTACGTTCAATGAGGCTTGGGATGACGTGTTTGCATGTAACATTAATGCTGACCACCCCTTGCGTATGTTGGATATCGTCTGGCCTTATATTCGTGATCACACCTCGAATTTTGAACGCCAGCCGATAGACGAACATGCCCTTTGGACTACCATCCAGGGAAGGAACCCTCAAGCAGCTCCGGGTTTTGACGGTTGGCGTACTCAGGAACTACAGATGCTGCCAGCCGCTTGTCTTCGCCCCTTTGTGACGATTTTTGCTGAGTTGGAAGTTGGGGATGATCCTCTGCCTCCCACGTTAACTTGTGCCCGTCAAATCATTCTCAACAAGAATGGGTCTTCGCACCCTATGCAGAAACGTCTCATCACGGTCCTGCCAGTTTTATACTTGGCTTACTCGGGGGCAAGGTTCCGCCAACTTCGAGGCTGGCAAATTAATTCCATGCCATCCCAACTGGTTGGAGGTGTGCAAGGCCGCAACATGTCCTGCATCCAAACCCAACTTAAGCTTGATCTTGACGTCGCAGAAACACAAGGTTTTGATCTTATTGGGATGAAGTTGGATAAGGCCAAATGCTTCGATAGAATCATTCCCTCTTTCGCCTCCTGCCTTATGTTGGCGTTTGGGATTGATCGTAGGATTGTCACGATTTTCAGCAAGTTGTATGATGGCCTGCACCGCCACCTGTCTTTTAAGAGTTGGTGTTCGCCAATCCCTACGCATGCAGCCAACGGGATTGCCCAGGGAGACAGTTTTTCCCTAGTTGCGATCAACGTCTACTCCAAGGTTTGGGTGATCTTCATGAGTCAACTTCCGGAGATTGTAGCCATGGCCTATATAGATGACGCTTATCTTTGGGCCCGTCTTGAAAACGCCAGGGTTCTTGCACATGCGGTTGAGGTCACGCGTTTTTGGGATCTCTTGTCTGGACAGTTGCTTAATGATAAAAAGTGCGTTGTGTGGGGTTCTTCTTCCAAGGCCCGTAAGATTTGTAAGCAGCTTTGGCCGGATATGTTGCTTCAACTAGAGATTGAGGTCTTGGGGGCTTCTATCCCCACTTCTAAGCGTCAGGCCTTTCATTTTGCGGATGCAAAAGTTGCTGCCATTGTCAAAGAGATTAAACACATCAAAGCCCTTCCACTCCCTGTTTCTGTGAAAGCCATGTTCCTTGGAATCAAGGTTATCCCAAGATTTTGCTTCGCGGCCTCTCTGAATCAAATCCCCAAGGAAGCTGCGAGAAAGTTTCAATCTGAGATTGTCCACACTCTGTGGGGCCGAAGACCGCACTGGAGGTCTCGTGCGCTGGTCCTGGCTTTTGTCTCGGATCCACACCGCAATGACCCGAACTGTGCTAAAGCCTACCACACAGTGATGGAGTTTCTCCGCTTTCTTCGAATGCCAGGGAACGGCCTGGAGAAGTGCAAATGGACAGCAGCACACGGCGCCTCTGACTCGTCCTTTCTTGCCAGAGTTGGGGCTGCTTTCCAATTTTTTGGGCTCACCCTTTCCAGCGACCTCGTGATTTCCTTTGGAGGCTCTCCTCTCACGCCAGCCTGGGATGTTCACCCCAAAGATATTAAGATGCTTTTGCAGCGCCTTGCTAGGCACAAGTGTTATGTTGAAGCGGCCAATCAACATCGTAAGGACTTTCGGCAGCCGTCGGGAATTTTAGATGTTGATCTCACCTGTGGCTTGAGAAAACTTTCCAAGATTGAGCATGAATCTAAACCGCTGGTTGAGAGCCATTTCATTGCACAACTGGTTGGCTGCACTCTGACCCGTGACCGGATCTTTGCAGCGCAGCTTGACTCGTCGGACCAGTGTCGTTTCTGCGGCCGGATCAAGGAGTCTCTTTCGCATATTGTTTTCGACTGTGAGTCCTATCACTCTAGCCATCCTCCGTTGCCGCTCCATGAACTAGGTGCCAATTTTGGTGTTTTGGGGATTGTGGAACACCCAATTGGTGTGATTCGTCACCGCTTGAACTGGAGTGATCCTTCGCATCTCGAGTGTAGTGACTTTGATCCACATTCGCCGCCGGTTGACTGGTGGTCCGATGGGTCGGTTCTATGGCCGGATATTTTCTGGCTCTCTTCCGGAGGATTCGCCATCGTTGACCACTGTTCCAGGGAGGTTTTTGGTGGACCAGTCTTTCACCTTCAGATTTCCTCTTACGCCACTGAGTTGTGGGCGGTCGTTGTTGCTATTCACAAGTGTACCTGCCCCACTAAGGTGTTTTCTGATTGTCAGACTATTGTCGACCAATTTGCTGTTCTCTGCGAACAAGGGGACCCTTGCGGTACATGGTCCCACCTGGCCTGGTGGCAAGCAATTGCCAAGCGCAGGAGAGATTTGATACAACATCATCCTTCTCCGTTCACCTTGACTTGGATTCCCTCTCACCTTTTCGAGCATTTGCCGGAACAGTTTATCACACCTGAATTAGCGGCCGCTAAGCAAACCGAAGTTCGCCATATCGTTGGTAACCGTTTTGCTGACAAACATGCTAAGAAACATGCCTTACAGGCCACCAGTGTGCACCCTCAAGATGAAAAATGGTTGAAAGACAGTATTGTACACCGACAGGACTGGCTTACTTGTTTGAACATGGATATCGCCGCCTTTCAGCTCTCTGACATGTCTTCAAGACAAGATGCTCGTATCGAAGAGGAAGCTATGTCCGAGGATGTTTTTGCGCTTTTCCCACGATGGGAGTGGACTGCGGAAGCCTCGCAATTCCCTTGGATCCCACAAAAGGATTTCGCTGCGGTTGACATCCCCACCACGTGGACGGACCGTTTGCTGGACTGGAAATCCTTGGGGGAGTTCTTTGCTGACCAAAGGTGGAAACTGTCGGAGGATGCGGTCACTTCTTATGTTGAGTTGGCGGTCCTCTTTTACCTGCAAGGTCGGAACCTCCCTTCCCACGATCCTGCGATTCATACTTTTCGTGACCTGACTTCCGAAATCCGGCAATTTGTGGCTGCAGCTAGACTGAGTTCCCAAGATCTTTTTGTCCCCGGAAAGCACAACCGTCACCGGAACAAATGTATAGGGAAATCCTTGCCGAATGGCACTATCGATGGTGCAGAAGTTTTCTTCTCCCGAGAACAGAAAGTTCGGTTCGCTCGAATTTTAGCAAGTGTTTCAACTGCCCGCTTACAAGCCTGGGCTTTCAGTTTGGACAGTGCGGAATCCTAATTTGGGGGTCACATGTGAAATCACATGTGTGGAGGACTTTGAGCAGAATGCTTGAAGTACCAGCCGAGATTCGCTCGACGCGACGGGAAGAACAGAATAGACGTGAGACTACCAGGGCAAAACGGGCCACACCTCTCCATGTGGCAGCACGCCATCCAGCAAGATTTTTGCAGACCAGTCCCCCTGGGTACAAGTGCACTGTTTTGGCTTTTGCACGACTAGTTCGTTCTAGCTACCTGATACTGTGTGTACCCAGCTTGCAAGAGACAACTTCCTACTATACAGATTCTTTCCAGCTTCCTTCAATCGGCTTCGAAGTCTGACTCATGTACCATGTCCACATCTTTCTCCGACAAAATTCCATGCGGAGTCGGCTGGCCTGCACAATTGGCCTCCATTTGCGCAAAGTCTCGCCAGTGAGGTCCTCACGAGAACGATAATCTGGAGCAACAGCTGACCCTTTGTGTCAGTGAATAAACCTGTTTGAAGTACAGTAAATGAGCCAAGACCACGTGGTGTGTTGTTGAATTCCAACAAATCCTGGAGTTGGGCCGCAGAAAGCTGCAAGGCTGCACTTGGTGTGTTATGTCCTCAGCCACCAGGACCTGACACGAGCAGCATCGAAGAGCATCCCGCCTCGCTCCGTCCAAATGCCAAGTTCTACAAAAGGCACCGGTGAGGCTTCTCTCGTTGTGTTGAGTCTTCCAAGTTGCTGGGCTCTGGAGCGTCTGAAAAACGGAGCGCTGGATTCTAGCTGCTGTACTTGTTTCAAACTCGTGCCTAAGCTTCTCCTTCAAACTGCTGTACGTTGCACCGAAAGCCAAATTTTGTGGAACAATCAAACTGAGCTCTTTGCAGCAATGCTAGGAGAGAATCTGTGTCTCCATCAAAAAGCCTGATCTGTCTGTCTTGGTCTGTATTCGTTTGCAATCATGTCACAGTTGTCAAGAAACTCACCATCTAGGAACATAGAACAAGTTGCGTGAAAACGTAGTGTAAAAGTGTACCAAAGTGCAGCAAATTACATCAAGCGCCTGTGTAGAACGAAGGGCAGGATTATAATGTCAAAGTTGTTGGCAGGAAGCTTCAGCTCAGGTGGTGTTGTCTTAAGTATCACCTTGGTCTCTCAAAACAAATGGATTCCGGGGCTTGCCCGGCTTGCCCCATTCAAACGAAGCAGTCGAAGGCAACAACCTGAGGGCAGAGCATCATCCACTGAAAGTCGGCACTTGTCCCACAAAGAGCCTTGCTGACGGAACTGTCATGTGAAGCTGTGGAGCGAGACTGCATCCTCTACAGTGGTTGGTTCTCAAAAGGAATCTCAATGCTTCTCAAGAAGTTGCTACCTCCACAACAAAGCATGTGTTTCTGCCGCCGATGTCTCAAGAATGTGCTAGTCTCTTGTGGAATGTTGTTCTCTCGGCCTGTGTTGCTCAAGGTTTCAGTTTTGCCTGCAAACAGAAGCAAGCACCTTGTGGGAACATGAGCTAATCAGTTGGCTCGCTTCAAGGTTTCTGTGCAAGCACTCACATTGCTGCACCATTGTCGTTTTGGGCAGGAAGGTCCATATTGTCCCGAAATGCACGCATCATTCTTTTCTCACTTCTTTGCTAGGGCCTTGCCCTTCCCTCTTCTATTGAAGGTAGCCAATGGCCCGCAAATAGAAGGCACAGGTACCATCGTGCATCACGCAGGAAAATCTGGCTCAATAAAGTTCCCACCAAGCTTCGTAGTGGCTTTGGCTCCAGCCGCCTCTTCACATCCGCTGCAACAACTTCCACATGCTTCAGGGAGTCCTGCTTTAGTTGCCAAAACATGCTTTCATTGTTCGCTCTTGCAACAGGCGGTCCGTTGTGAAGAAGATCGACGGCCGGGTTTTGCTCCAAACAACGAACATCACCTGTGCTTGCGGCTTGCTTACTACTAGCAAACATTGTTACTACTAGTAAGGCACCTGTTACTACTAGCGTGGCACTTGCTCCTGCAAATGCATCGCCAACCGTCCAGAGCCGTCCAACACAAGAAGCTTCGGCGTTCGGCCCCGCTGCACCAGCCAAAGCCGCCTGCTCTGGTCGCGGGAGAGGAAACAACGTCGCTGAATACAGCACTCTGCAATAAGAAAAGCCATACAAAATAGACACTGGATGTCTTCTATTGCTTGGGTCTATTGCAAAAAGAAAAGAATGTCCACTTCCAGGTGCAGCATCGACTCGGGAATTGTCCCAACTTGTCCGTCACATGGCGAATAAACGATTCGGATGTGAACAAAGCGTGGCAGGTGTCCTGTGCTGTGTCCAATCTTCAAAGTTGAGTGCTGCTGAGTAGCTTCCATTCATGCAGCAGCGGGCCCATGAGGTCAATGGAGGTCCTGGAAGAAAAGATTGGGCATGCAATCATAGGGATATACAGTAGCTTGTAAATTGAATGCAATGGTTCCTTCAATATTCACTTCACCCAAATGTGATCAAATTTTGCACAAGAATGGTCCTAGGCCGATGCTTGCAAGCTGCAGTGATGACTGGTAGCCCTTGGGCATCCAATTCCGGAAGATTTCCTAAGAGAAAAGGCCACAGGGGATCACTGGCATCATTGAATCATGTAGAAGGAAGTGCTAAAGCATTGGGAAATCAACCCAACTCATTCAGAGGAGTCTCCGGAGTGCACAAGGGATTTGTAGGGATCTGCAGCGTCTGGCCATCGGACTGCCTTTCGCAACTCTCCTTCCTGTCATCAAAAAAACGGAAGTTGGAAGAGCCAACGACAATTCGAAACACAAAGTCCATGGATGTGTTCGTTTCAGCTTTCCTTGTAGACCTTGTGCGAGCGCTGCAGCGCCAGCCGGGACTCCACCTCGTCGCCACAGAACCATCGGTCGAAGTAGCCAGTAGGTTCCCAGGCCAAATACCTGGGATTACCTGGGTGGTTTGCATCCAGGCCAACCACGCAGAACTGATAGAGCCCATTCCGAGAAGGCTCTACCAGGCAGGTCATGAAGCTCTCAAACAGGGTGCCCCAGGGCACCAAGCCGCGGACGCCTACACCCGCCCTGGCAGTCAAGTCGGCTGGCCAGCCTGAGGCCTCAGACAAGTCTGCTTGTCAAAGGAAATATCAAATCATTCAGGTCAAACCCTGGCGTTCAAACGCAAAGGACCCCAAGCCTACTGCGTCTCACTCTTCGCCGAAAAAACAGCCACCCCAGCTGTCGCCGCACTGGGGGCCCCACCGGCGTCGTCGGTCGGGGCATCGCCAGGTGACCGGCGGCCGCCACGGGTCCAAGGTATTGGCGCCCACAGTGTGGCCGTGGCGGCTGCTGCGCCACGGCGCTTTGGAGCACCGTGGCGCCGCTGCGCTCGCTGCGCTCGCTGCGAGCTGTGGCCGGTGGGCAAAGAGCCTCGGCCAACTGACGGCCAACAGCTGCACGGAGGCTGCCTGGAGAACATGCCATGTTGTTTCGATTAATGACACGAGATTTACTCGGATACTGGATGCACTCAAAGAACTGTAGCCTTCTCATATCCATGGAAGTGTCATCGTGCCTAAAGTACAAGGAGTGGAGGCAAAATAGGGCTCCTTTGCCAACTCCATGGCTGGCAAATGAGATCAACATGAGTTTACTGCATAATTGTCTGATATGCGCGTCAAAGTCCAGCTAGTCCAGCTGTGCAAAAGAAGGAAAGGAGTACCTTCTGCGGTGCAGGAGTCAAATACTGGTGGACGCTGGTTTTCACTTGTCATCATGTTCCCTGAAGCTCTTCTTTGCAGGCTCTTGTGGATAAAAAGTCGCTGCCAAGTGCAGAGTGTTTCTTTGCATCAACCCTACTTGATATTCATGAAAACGTCACAAAAGTTCATCAAAGTCCTACTGGCGTGACTCCACTCACGAGGCAAAGGCCGGGAAGCGCCGCCCTAGTCACATCAAAGAGCACCTTTTCACCTGATCGCAACGGCTGTCAGGTTGCCCTTCTCCAGAGCGAATCCTGGAGCACCATTACGGGACAAGAACAAAAACACATAAGCCTGAATGCGAGTATTTACGTAGAAAAGTGAGGTTGTGAGGCCGATGTTGTCCATGAAGGTTGGCAAAGACTTGAATCTGTTTAACCATGTGTCTGGAGCACAAAGATCTGCCACCACCCTTGTGTACTATTTCTTCCGCACCTGGTATCCTTGACAAAATGTCTGCCAAGGCTCGCACACTAACCCTTTGCTTGCGCCGAAAGCCTCAGGTCAAGTCGGAAATTACAAACTGTAAAAACTGGTAGAAACAAGTGCATCGCTACTAGCAACAAGTGCCTTACTAGTAGTAACAAGAAGCTATTAGAAACAAGTATATAGTCTATGGTTTGAAAGAATCCATGTGGCATTCGAGCTCAAGTGCTGTGAAGCCTTGGACAGGCATTATCCATCGCGTTCACTTCACTGGTCATCTGGGGTTGTAAGCGTTATTGGGCATCCAAATGCATTGGTACAAAAATGCAAACATTGATCACCTAAATATGTGGGTCAAAACCCACAGCGATCCCGGTCGATGCCCCGATCAATTAACACAATGGACACACGGCTTTCAACCTGTTTGAGGTGTCCAGTTTGGAACACCCGTGTCAGTCAGTTGCTGAAAGAGCTCGGTCGGTCAGAACTTCCGTCCTCGGTCCAGGATTCCGGCCATTCACCCAGCGTGATCTCTGGACCGCAGCGAGCCCGGTTTGCCACGGCGGACCTCCTGGCATTGCTTTCCCTTTTCCCGTGGGCTTTCGCCACTTCGGCCGATCGCAGGTCTTGGTGGCAGCCAGAAGCTGAGGGCTCAAATGTCAAGCCATGCCGCACAGAAAAAGAATTTCATAGTTCAAAGTCCTAGGACCTTAGGACCTAGGTCCTAGTCCTAGTCCACAGTTGGTCTAACTTAAGGTCGTTCGAGACGAAAGGGTGCGACTTGGGTGTACCAGAAAAAGCAAAGCAGCCGGGATAAAAAGAATATGACGACCGGCAGGTGCCTCGCGATCACTGGACTTTCAAGCTCCACCTGGCTGGTTCGTCAAACCATCACCAGGCCCTCTGCAGCTGATGAATTCCCAAAAAAGATCCCAAGACATGTGGCAGGGAAAATGGCATCCCAGAAGCCACCCAGAAGCTTCCCTGTCTAACTTGTACATATAATTGTAACCGAGGTTGCCGGTTTCATCTGATCATACTTGGGGCACGTATCTAACTTTTAGCTTGTTCCAGCTTCTAAGGCCCAACAAAGCTTTACGAAAAAAAATCATCCGTTTACAATCCTCCGCCCTCTGAATCCACCTCCAGCTTCTGCCGTTTTGCCTCTCTACCGGGAGCACCTGGCAAATCTTTACAAATCAAATTGAGCACCACTTGGAATCAACTGTCGGACGAAACGAGGCATCGCTCATGCTCACCTGCACTCGGCTCAATCTGTTCGATGCCATGACCGCGTGGTGGCTCGGCTCAATCAAAAGAGATCATCGGATCATTGAATATTGTTGATCCAGCCTCGGGAGAAAGGTGTTGGCTTTGTACTTTTGAGCCTCAGCACAGCAGAATTTGACCCTCCGAATCCTTCTTGCAGACTTCGTAGACATGAAGGTCCGAGGCCGTGGCTTTTCAGGCTTGGGGTTCTCCTAGTCATAGTCAGCACACAACAAGCCATCCATTCGCAACACAACTCCAGCAAGTAAGGGCTTCCTGCATGGACACCCAGCGCATTGATCGCGGAGTCGCCTCATTGAGCGGCGCAAAAATCAGACCGTGGCCCTCACCTACTTAATGAAGTAGAGACTCCCTACTACTAGCGTGGCACTTGCTTCTAATAGCTTCTTGTTACTACTAGTAAGGCACCTGTTACTACTAGCGTGGCACTTGTTACTAAGGGAGAAGTAAGCTACTAGGTCCTAGTAGCTTACTTCTCCCTTAGTTACTAGGAGAAGTTCGTTCCTAGGAACAGGACGCAGGATAGCGAAGACGCTATCTCACGCTTCTTCAAGGAAGCTCGCCCCACCTGAGGGAGGGGAGGAGCTTCCTTGAAGAAGCACTCCCACTAATGATTTGGTTCCTGGATCTTTAGGGAAACTTAACTTCCAATGATCTTTAGATATTGTTCCGGTAAGAGCGGTCCATTCTGGTTTTGTTTTCTCCACTTGCCACAAAACAGCGAGACCAAGTTTGCTTCAAATTTGCACCGAATTGAGGATCAGGTCAATCAAACATCATAAGGTTGGCTTGTGGGATGTTTTGCGGGAATGAATCCAATGCAGGAGTTCAAAGCCAACAAGGCGATCAAAATAAGCACTAAGCATCCACGTCGAAGCGCGGAAAGAAGCAGCAGCAACGACAACAACCATTTGCGGCTCCCTGCCATGGGTCGCTTCCCTCGCATGAAGACTTTCTGAATCACCTTCGGCCAAAAGCAGTGAACCGTTGATTGCCCTCTTCACCCTTCAAGTCCTTCCAATCCTCGAGTCTCTCATGGTGTATTCGGAAGGGTTTAGGGGGCTAAACTTAAACTGGCCAAATTGCGGAAATAAATATATATCTGACCTTTTGGGACAACTTGCGACACTCACACTCATTGCAACTCTTGTAAATGACCATTCAGCCTCCAAAGGTGTCTCTGGCGCATCCCTCATCAACGAACACACTCTTCTGGAGAAATGGTTCGAAGGACAAGGATCTTCATCAAGTTCTTTGACTCCATAGCGATTCTGTGGCCAGATCATTCTCTGTATATAAGGCTCACAAAGCATCCAAGTTCTGTGCTTGGAGGAGAAGCAGCTGCCGAGGCCTGTGCAACATTCAGGTGTCACGAAACATTGATAAAAAGCTGCAAAGGGAAAGGATTTTTGCTGCTGTACCCCAATATCAGGTCAGGAACGAAAGCACGGCATATGGATGTATCAACAAAGTTGACCATCAAAGAAAAACCTTCACAAAGACATCACAAATGAATTGTCAGTCTCTGGGGAAGGGAAGATTTCATGTTTGCACCTCTGCCATCCCTTGCCATCGGTCACATGCTTTGCAGAGTTGAGGAATAAATATGATAGCCGTGTGAACAATTTTGAGATCTTTTGTCGTCGACCGCTGGACAGTAGATAAACAGTATCTGGGCCAAAAGGAGCATTACCTTGATAGAAGGGTTGGTTCTTCTAAATGTTGGATAACCTTCAAAATGCCGGTTCTCTTCTTCTTAGCTAAGCAGAGTTGAAGTGGTCAGGATATTCTTGGCCAAAGAAGCCAATGGCTGCCGGAGGTGCTCATGAACAAACATTTTGCAAGCAGGTGGTGCAATTCGTTTCAGAAAACTGTTCCTAAGATTCAATAACACAGCTTACTGACGGGCCTACTGATCTACAATCGCCTGTTCTTTCCTTTCATTGTGTTTTCTCTTTTGTAGGTTCTCTTTTTCCTTGAGGAGGTCGGGTCTCTCGGTGTCACCCGAAGATGATTCACGGACTTTTCACCTGCTCTCATCGACGAGTCATCACCTTCATCCTTCCAGAACATCTGGGTCAGATGCACGGCCTTAGAACATGCCAGTGTCCGCTACAGTACAATGTGGGTTTGTCAGTGGGTTCATGTCCGCCACCGTAAAAACTGGACTCTCCTACCAGTAGCATCAGGAGTTTGACTGCTTTCCACATGCAAAAATCTGGTGACTCCTGTATGGCCGAATGAGTTGTTCTACATAGCGAGCAACAGTTTAAATTAGAGAGGGCTCAGGGATTAGGGCACGAGTTTCAGCTGGTGACCAGGTCTTGGGTGTTTTCTCTACTGTGACCTTCTGTTGTGTTTCTTCTCGTCGATGGACAACTGGCGATCTTCTCCGCCATGCCTAGGCCTAGGCCATGGGATTCCGCACCATCCAGTCGAGCGCAAAGCGCCTGTCAGCCCACGAAATGGTCAGGTGAACGAGGTGCCATCGAAAAGCTGAAGAAACGGCCTGTGATTCTCAGCTTGAAGTACAGAAACTGCAGTTTCACGGCAGGAGTGTCCGCGTTTGGACCTCAATTGTGCATGCCTGGATGTTTGCCCTGGTGAACACAGGGATCCGTGCTTGTCAACCCATAGATAGGTTTGATCAACACGACTCAAGAATTCCAGGACATGAAAATGGAAATTCCTCCCGTTCATTGGCCGACGGGCTCTTGATCCTTGGCTTGATGGAAACTGTTCAGTTCATCGCTTACATACTCAGCTTGAGAAGGACAATCCCAGTGTGGGGAACGCAAAGATTAAAAAGTGTAACATGAGCACTCGTTTTTTGAGGACACTTTGAGGACGATACGTGAGACCACGTTACATGCCGAAGGCCCTTTTGTACCCAAGTAAAGAGACGCGCTGCTCTGCCTGTTTGCAGGTTATGAGCCCAACGTTTTTTTAAGTCCACCCAGTGCCACAGAGCGTGTGGACTGGTAGTTGGCCGCCATGGCAAATCCGTTCTGGACGCAGGAGATGCAGGACCGGTTCATCTTGGAGCAGATGAGGCCGGAAGATCTTCCACTGATCCTGCAGGACTCAGGGGTGAGCAGTGTTGTCGAGTCGGAGGAGATGATTCCTGATGCTCGCGATCTCCTGGACCTACTTAGCTTGGACGTGGAGCAGGAGAACTCGGAGGAGAAGTCGGTGGACGAGGGCGGAGGTGCAATCAGTGCCGGTGAGGATGGGGAAAAAGGCCCACAAGAACTTTGGAGGGACTCACAGGGGAAACTTCAAACAGCCATCCAAATCCAACCGGGCTGGCCTGAGGGGAGAGATGACTCGGGCGCACAAGGTTCTGCTGGTCCTCCGACGCCACCAACAAGCTGGATGAGGAGATCTGTGGATGAGGGAGAGCGGTCAACGGAGTTGAGGCTGAAGGAACGGCGTCCAAGGGAAGGCCATCGAGTACCAGATCAACAGCCGGAAAAACATCAACGGCTTGATCAGGGAGAAGGTCGGCAAGCTCGTTCGACGAGGACGGAAAGTCATCGAGTGACTGACCGACAGGAAGATCGTGGGGTACCAGGTCAACAGCTGGGAGAACACCAAAGGCTCGATCAAGGTAAAGGTCGACAAGATCGCCTGGGCCGAGATGATGATCTTCAGTGAGCGATCGAACTTCAGGTGGTTGAAGAGCTTCGGAAGCAGAATGAGGAGCTTCGGAATGAGGTGAAGGCCTTGAACGAGAAGATCGCACAAGGTCAATGCCACCGAGGTCAGACTCCTGCACCGAGGACACCAACTACGGCAATGTTCACACCAATGGAACAGCCTCAGCGCAGGTGAGGAGGACACCGGGTGGTACACAAGTCCCTCTGGTGTCCCCCACAGACGCTGGAGGAACCACGAGGTGAGCTGCCGGAGATCCCACCTTGGCCATGGTCGAAGTTTGAGCATGGGTGCTCGGCGGAGGAGTGGTCAAGTTGGGAACGTCGACAACGTGAACGGCATGAACGAGATCATGGAGTACATGAGTGGACCCATGGGATGTTGGGGGCAACTAGTAACCTACATCGAGATGATTGTGGGGTAGGGTGCACCGACAAGGAGGTCCTGACCGCGGGGTTTATCCCCGATGGCATGAACTATATGATGGTGAAGGACGTGATGAACTTGGCTCTGCAGCTAGATTGATGGAGTCGGAGAATGGCAGATGGACTGGGTTGGGTGGTGGATGGACACCAGACAATGGTCCTGGCCGCAGTGGTTGGAACGAGAACTACAAGAGCTGAAGAGCAGAGTGAGGACCCATGAGACTAAGAATGCAGTACATGGGGTACCAGGGTGGCAGCAAGCGGATGGGTTGTGGACACATGCAGATGTGCAGCAACCAAGCCATGAATATGTCCCTCCACCTCCACCTATGCTGGCTGAGGAGAAGAAGCCGGATGGGAGAGGAGTTGACTTCGAGTGGAGTGCAAGAGACCCGGAAGTCATCGTGAAGGGTGAGATGAAGGATGACCTGAGGGCAATTAATGTGACTCTTCCCAAGTTACCGGATGAGAGCACACCTCAAGCAGCCTTAGGTGTGGGGATTGGATCACGGAGATTGAGCCTCTTTGGGGACGTTTCTGGTGGAGCAGCACGCTGGTGGACGCAGCTTATGACTGAGGTGAATGCAGTCTACAAGGTGTGGACGCACTGACTTGGCTGGAAGTTGAAAGTCAGTTATCATTGCGAACAGGAAGTTGACGGCGGCATCCATCATGCTTGAGGTTATGAAGAGGTTCCAACCAGGAGGTCTTGGTGAGACATCAGGACTTCTGCGGGCCTTGACGGCGCCGGAAACGGCGACATCCCCAGCAGATGGTGTGGAGAAGCTGCGCTTGCGGTCGCGCAATGTGGCCAGAGCCGTGGAGTTGGGAGTTACCTTGCCGGACCCAGTGCTGCAAATTGGGGCATTGGACTCGATATGTCGGCAGATCCTGAACAAGGTGCCACAGATCAACTTCAGGGTGCAATCCTGGAGACATTCGAACAACTTGGACACCACAACACAGCAGAGTGCGGTGACAAGATTTGCTCAACTGCTGCAAGCGGAGTTGACTACTGCCGCGTTGGCAGGTGATCGCAAAGAAGCTCCAGAAGCAAAGGTGAAACAACTTCAACAGAGCTCCGACAAGCCGGCAACCAAGGTGGCATGCAGAAATTGGTGTACCGCTGCAGGCTGTGCACGGGGAGCATCGGGAGCATCATGCAGGTTTGCACATGACTGGATTGGGGTTCAGGATAAGAATGATCGCTGCTGGACTCGCTCATCGTTGGGTCATCGTAAACAGGGCAGGAGAAACAGTTGTACAAACTGCAACGGGTGAGTGTATCCTGCGCCAAAGTGAGAGCGGGGTGCTCTTGACCAATGATGGCGATGCGGCGCCGATAATACCACTTGGAGAACTAGTAGCACAGGGCGGAGTCATCGACTGGCGACCTGGCCAATGCCGATTGCATCACCCGAGAGCGGGAACATTGAAAGTGACAGTTGTCGCCAATTGCCCGGAAGAGGAGAAAAAGAAGATTCATGGTGTGGTGAAAGCACTGGTTCATGGAGGTGGTGGCCTACATGCCCAGGGCTACATGCTGGATATGAACATGTTGAAGGAGAAGTTCCCGGCAGCTCCACTGGAGCAGTTGGCAAGGTTGGCAATTCGACCTGGAATCAAGTCAACAGAGATCGCATGGAACAGAAGAATGAGGAGGAGCATTGAGAAAGCAGACCATGTCGTCCTCAACCTGTTCTGTGGCCCGGAGTCGTCATGGTGGTCGAAGAGAGGGCCCCTACGGTGGGTGATGGTGAACGTCGATATTCTCCAGAACCAGGACCTGTTGAATGACTCCAATATGGCATACTTGACGGACGTGGCAAGGTCGGGAAAGGTGAAGACATTCCTGGCAGGGCCACCGTGCAGGTCGGTCTCTGTTCTTCGCCTTCGAGAAGATGGTGGACCCCGGCAAGTGAGGGATCGAGAAGGCCCTCGAAGGTGGGGCAAAGGCAATTTGAAGCCACATGAGCAAACCCTGGTGGACACAGACAACCAACTTCTGTTGCGGACATTGGTACTGGCAGAGTTGCGTGAGTCAGCAAATCCGGGGGAGACGGAGTTCATGGTGGAAACGCCGGAGGATCCCGCAAAATACCGTGAAGGGGAGAACATTCCTACATTCACAGTATGGCCGGAAGTGACGCAGGTGCTGGAAAAGGACTTGAAGCTGAAAAGAATCTCAGTTGATCAAGGAGCACTGGGTCATGTGAGGAAGAAACCAACATGCCTTTGGGCATCCATACCGGAGGTCAAACAGTTGGATGGACTGAGGGGCAACAGATCATCAACTTCATGGCCAACACACGTGGACCAGGCACTGGTGGAGTCGAAGAGTCTGGCTGCATGGGCTGTAGGCCTGAAGCAGGCGGTGGTGGGCTCCTGGCAAAGGGTGGCAAGTAGTGCTCAGCCCAGGGTGAAGACTGTCCGGGATGACACTAATTGGGCATGGTACCAGCACATCTTGAACGGGCAAGTGTCTCCGTGGTGCTGGAAGAGATCGCCCACGACTCCGACAGCAGTTTCCAAGTGCCTTCACGATGGCGGTGGACGCTTTGACCAAGATATGGGCCAACCACGGTATTTCCTGGTGGCTACAGTGACAGTGCCTGTCCGTCATGACAAGCCGCTGATCTGGGGCTGGAAGCCAGATGATTCGGTGGAGGACATTGAGGAGGGTGCTGAGCATGTGTTTCAAGACCGGCAGGAGATCCTGCCAGAGGGCCAAGACCCAAACCCATTTAAGGGAGATGGAGAGGAGGCAGTGGTGTGTGAGGAGGAGGTGAAACTGACATCGTTTGAACAGCAGATCGCTGAGCTCAAGGATGTGGGAGTGAAGCGCCTCACGCTTGCAGCACCTCTGTTGAATCGAAAGGAGGCAACGGTAATCGCTGCAACATCGAAGTTGTTTGCAAGGTACCGTGCACTTCAGGTTCCGGTGTTCCGCATCAAGACCGACCGGGCCAAGGAGTTCGTGTCGAAGCGGTTCCGAGAGTGGACACTGCTTCACTGCTGGGGATGAACCAACAGGGAATTCCAGAGCAGAGATTGAAGTTGGAGTGTTGAAGAATGCTGCAAGAGTACTACTGCAGTCTGCTGGATTACCTGTTCGTGACTGGCCCACAGCACTCAGGCGTGCAGCAGAAGAGCGACATCGGGGACAGCTGCGAGCATTTGGGCTGAACCTACCAAGGTTGATCCCCTATGGCTGCAAGGCCATGGTTCGGACGAAGACCTGGCATCGCCGCTGGGCTGAATGGAAGCATCCTATGATTGAGGCAACTGTCATGGGTCCGGTAGAGGGCGTGGCTTCGTCGGCAGGGGCCTATACTGGGTGATGACGATTGACGGGCGCGGGTTCCGAACCACTGTAGCTGTCAGGCCACATCGCACGGCAACCATCGAGGGGGGAGTTCAACCCATTGGAAGAGGCAGTCTCGGTGGAGATGGGCCGGAGGGAGACCGTCCTGAACGTGATGGTCAAGATGCAGCAGAACTGCTACATCAAGAAAATCCACACTCCATTACCAATCAGCTCAAGGAAGCGGCGGAGTTTTGGGAGGTGTTTGATGATCAGGCACAACCCCCTTCACCAAACCGTGATGGTGAACCAGGGGATGGTGAGGATGATGCTCAAGCCGATGACCTCGAAAGCAGCTTTCCTAAGGATGCTAGGGTCATCCGCTATTCTTGCTTCATCACCATCGTACGCAAGCTCTATTAATGTCTTGTCGTCGTCGGGATGAGGCGGAATGCCCCCCGCGAATGCCTCAGCGGTCTCTGACCCTATGGCACTGGACCTGGGAGATGCGTCCTCGGCGGACTCGACTGGCTCGCTCACGTCGTCGGCTGCGACAGATGGTGTGTATTCTTCGTCCGAAACAGGATCTGGCGTCGTCTCCGCGGGAGTTGCGTTGATGACTGAAGTTGATGAACAAGATGCAGCGGACCGGAGGTATCGGCTGCAAGGTAAACAACCAGCTCATCGACTACACCAACAAGGCCGACCACCTGGGGAGGAAGTCTATGCAGCCGTGAAGGCATTGAAAAAATCTGTGGGCCTGAGTAAGCATCAAGAACTGGAAGAATGTCAAGGGTGCGGACTCAGAAAGGTCGCGGTTGAGATGGAGTGTAGAGTGTGTGGAACATCAGCAAAAAAGGGAAAAGTGGAGAACATAGTCCTGGAGGGCATCAAGAGCATCACGAAGGAGGTGCAGGTGATGAATGAACTCCGCCAAGGACTCCAACAGGTAATCGTGGGCGAGGTGGCCATGAGCATATCTCCTGAAGGGCAGACAGATGCTTGCATCAGGCAGCTGAGAAGAGATGCAAAGTGGCTTGATCGCAAAATACAGGATGACCATCAAGAACTCGTTCACATCATGAAGGCCGTGGGAACGGGGGAGAAGGAGGCAACTCCTCAGGAGGCGGAGGTGCTGCAGACTTACTTGGTGGGAACAAAGCAAATTTTAGAGGAAAGAGACTTGTGGATTTACCCGGTGGAGAACGAAGTGATGGTGTTGGAGAACACTGGCACGCTGGTGAGGAAGACACCTGGGGAGGTGAAGACGCTGGTGGACTCTGGCATCTACATTGAGATCATCCCGGGTAAACTACTGCGCAGTCGCAAAGCACCATGCGGGAGAAGGAAGGCAAGGATTGCGGGGTGTGGGAACTTTGGCACACCTGATGAGACGGTGACGACTTCAAACGGGAGGCATCGATGCCGTTGCACTAAGGGTCTTGATGATGGTCGCAAGTCAGAGGGGCTGGACGTGTGGTTCCACTGACATCAAGAGTGCGTTCCTGCAGGCGCCCAAGCGAAGCCCAGCGCATCGGGCGACCCTTGCGAAACCACCTCAACTGGTAGTCCAGTTGGGGATCGTACCGCCTGGAACAATGTGGGCGGCAGAGGGTGCCTTGTATGGCTTGAGAGAGTCACCAGAGGATTGGACTTGCCACCGCAATCAGTGCCTAAGAAAAGCGACATGGAGTTGCGATGGACAGGCCCGACGAATGGAACAGTTGGCGGAGGCCAATGTATGGAAGATTGTGGACCTGGATGGCAAGGTGAAGGCCTACCTGGGGACCTACGTGGATGACCTCATTGTGGTAGGACCGACTGAGGAGGTCAGGTCTGTGCTCCATGAAGTGAAAACCATCTGGGAGTGTTGGGGCAGGAACTGAAGTTCTGTGGCTTCCAGGCGCTTCGAATGAGCGATGGCTACAAGTTGCATCAAGGAGACTACATCCTGGACCTCTGTGACAAGAAGGGAGTGACAGCTCCGTCGATATGGAGAGGAACAGTTCTCCAAGAGGCAGAGGATGAGCAGTTCGATATTGCAACACTGAGAGTGGGTTACGCGCAGAAGCAGGCCTGATGTCTGCCATGCCACGGGGGTTCTCAGCAGAGCAATGCATCGCCGCCCGAAGGAGGTTTGTGAGCACGCGAGGGCGATTCTGGCGTACCTGAAGGACACGGCAGACTGGGGCATCAACTTCAGAAGAGTGAGTGAGAATCTACTTGGTGAACATGAAGAACTCAAATTCCCGAGAGGTGAGGCTGATGTAGAAGCGTATGCAGATGCATCATTTGCACCAGCGGCTGAAGCCTACAAGTCGGTTCATGGAACCATTGTGATGGTGGCGGGATGTCCCATCCTATCGAGCTCTGCACGGCAGCCATTCATTGCAGGTTCAAGAGCAGAAGCAGAGTTGGTGGCCTACACGGAGGTGTTCCAACAGGCTGAAGGGGTTGCGACTCTTCTTGAGGCTCTGGGCATGGAGAGTGTGAGGAGGTCGCTGTACGGTGACGGCGCTATGCCAGGGTGATGTTGGTGCTTGGAGAACTCGTCACCTTCGACTTCGTGCAGCGGGGCTGAGGGCAGTGTGAAGTGAGCGGGTGGTACACGCATCATGCGAAGGGGACAAAGCAGCTGATGGGACCAGCCTTTGACTCATTCGTGAACCAGATTGCGATGAAGGAGAACAAAAGCCAAACCCCTACTCAGGTGAAAACGATGGCGGTGAAGCAACAAGGACACCAAGACGAGGATGACTGGACCATCATGAGAGGCGCGGTGGCAGTACTATGTGCAGCGGCACTCTTTGCAAGTGGTGCTGAGTCGCAGGTGGTAGATTTAGTGGCCCTTGTACTCATGCTTGTAGGTGTCACATGGTTGAGAAAGATCCAGAGAGGGAAGATGAACCATCCCTGGGGGGATCTGCTCCCAAGGCAGGTGAGACCATCATGAGGGCACGAAATGAACCCATGGTGGAAGATGCACAAGAAAAGAAAAGATCGGAACAGACCAGAAGAAAAGTGGCGAGGGCCCAAAACGAACCCGCCAGGGGACCCCGCCAGTCCAACAGTAGCCCGGAGGGCTCCCAGAGAGGTCAGGGTGGTGACCAAAAGACCACCGCGCCCGCGAGCAATGGTTAAGATGACGCAGGCGGATGATGGTGGCCCACCGAGAGCAAGACCGCATGAGCCTTGGTGGCATCCTCCGTTTCATGTGCCTCCAACAGGCACCACGGACCGCTGGCAGGTGGTGGAAAACTTTGTGGTGAGGGTCCACTGCAAGATGAGGTACCAGAGGTGCCATCCGATCCACAGCTCGTACCCACTGCGAGATGAGCATGATCTTGACAGGCAGGAGGGTGACCATCAAGTATATTGGTGGGAAGCAACCAGGCCGACCTTCAGAAGACTCATGGATTGAGCCGCCAACGAGGGAGAGCCGGATGAGCAACAAGATTGAGGGCAGGTGGAATGGGTACACGTTTTTTTGAACTACACCGCCCGGTGCATGGGGCAAAGGCGGCAAGCTACTATGTGGGCACGAGACCTGTTGGAGAGTGGGCTCGACAGGAGCACGCGCTGCCTCCGCATCTTCGAATCGTGGAGGACATGAGGGTTGAAGAAGCAGCCAACTTGCGTCATCAGCGGGTACATGATCCTGTGGGTACTGGGACGACGACAGGAAGGACTGCAAGGTCATCGGCAAGCATGGGTGGACCAATGCTGGTGGGAGACAGACCACCAATCAACTCAACGGCGAGTGCGTCCACAGCGCTGCTGCCAGGTGCAAAGGCAAGGACAGCAGGGAGGATTGGAAAACCTCCCCCTCCCACGCCGCCCATGGAGCGATGGTCGGGACTCCCGGAGGGATTGAGGTTGGCGCTGCAAGCGCTGACAGACTCGGAGCAAGACTGGGAGAGACCGCCAGGATCTGAACCCATTTAATATTGGGCGCAGGTCGGAAATCGCATGTTCCATCGGAACGACCTCATGAGGCAGGCCATCATGATGGAACAGCAACCAGATGCTGAAGTTCCTCAACTACAACTGACCTTGGTGGAGGGGTGCACGGACAATGGAACTCCGTGCTACATTGCGACGGCAATGCCAGAAGGGGGATCAAGTGGAAGTGGCACGATCTCGTCAACACTCCCCACGGTCACGACGGATTGGTCGACCCCGGACTCTACAAGGGTGCAAGCAGATGGAAGCTTGGGAAGCGCGGCATCGGCATGCCAGGGCCAACATCGACAAGGTGAAAGTGGACAGCAGCCGAAAGCGATGGCGTCGAGCCCGCGGCCGCCTCCGGGCTTGCAGCAGGAGGCAACAAGTGCCTATGGAGTGCTGATGGAGGCAAACCCCGCCCCATCACTAAGTGGGAGTGCGGAGCCACCATATGACTACGGCTGGCCTGACGACGACAGGATCAGCGAGAGCCGACTGAGAGAGGAAGGCAAAATGCCTTAGCGGGCCTTGAGCTTTACAGAGATTCGCGAAAACCGCGAAGGGGGAGTGTAACATGAGCACTCGTTTTTTGAGGACACTTTGAGGACGAGACGTGAGACCACGTTACACGCCGAAGGCCCTTTTGTACCCAAGTAAAGAGACGCGCTGCTCTGCCTGTTTGCAAAAAGAAATCAAAACAAACATGGCTAGAAAAGAAAGAGGCGTGGCAACATGTGCACATCCGCATTTGTAACTTGAAGTCTGACACTCTGACTGGCCCTTGGAAGACTGGCTTCCTTCAACCGTCAACCCGCACCACAACCACCTGGATTTCCCCATCTCACCTGCATGAGCTCCTGTTGCGCTGCTGAAGGTCGCCAACGACGAGAAGGTCGCACACCTGCGGTTGGGAAAAGATCCATCACACCCCACGTGGCCCCAGAACCCCAAGGACGCCACAGCAACTCCGCTTCGCCAACGCAATGGAATTAGACAAAAATGTGATGACAATGCTGGTAGAATGGTCTGTCAAACGAATACCTGCTTGCTCGATTTGTCAAGCGAAAAAAAACGCAAATGTCCCTTAGGAAACACCGCCAACACCTGCCTTCCTCTGGTGGAGGTAGATCACCCCAAGCCTGGAATGTTCAGGGACAACTTGCAAGACCTTTTCGACGGCGACACTTGAATGAGCACTGCTTCAGCTTCCCGCTCCGGGAGGTCAGTCACTGATCGCGCCCTACTAACCGTTGCACAAACACTGGTTTTTTAGCCGCCGGTTACGTTCAACAACCTCAAACAGCGTTTATTTAGCAGATTTGGGCAGCAGGTTGGCTGGCCAATGCCCAGGCTGGCCATTGCCTCTTCAATCGCCGACAGGGTGCCAAGGTCTTGGAATTTCTTGGGCTGCATATGACATGGAAATTGCCAATGGCTGTAAAAACCCCTTGGTAAATATCATTCTTACCGGATTATGATCTAAAGTGTCTTCAGGTTGGGTCTAGAATGCACTCCATGTTCGATACATTCCACATAGTCATATATATATATATACAGTGAGGCAAAATGATGCGCAGCTCGTCTTCTTTCCCCGCAAAGCGCAAAGCTACCCCGCAAAGCGCCTGGAGCTCGTCGTCGTCACATACCCTGCGGTGGTGCTCTCTCGACAAAGCCGCATGTGTTCGTCGATGTTCAACTTGAGGGTCTGCTCTGACAGCATGGCACAGCAGCACAGCACAGCCACTCACCTGGCAATCTTGGAGCTACGCTCCTGACGCTGTTGCCACAGTCTCGCGGCTCCTGCATGGAACGAAAAGCTGACCGCACACCCCATGCTCAACACTGATTGTCTTGAAAAGCTCAACGAGCAGGCAAAAACTGCACTTACTCTGTACTGTTTTGATTCGAGCGCTGCACTGTGGCATAGAATCTTGGATTCAGTTCCACATAGCTCAACCTTTTGACACGACTTCTTTCTGGAGCATCTGCTCTTGGTGTGGGTTGTAGAGCGGCTCCTGACTTGGTTTCCAGCTTGCCTTGAAGCTCTTCCACACAGGAACGCCAAGCCTCGAAAATCGGCCACTTGCAGCAATCTATATAGATCTATCCTTTTGAATTGATTGCAGGCACCAAAGCTCTGCAAACGGTTTGAAAGGCAAAAGTCTTCATCTTGGCGACCGCACTGATCTGCTATCTCTTCTCAATTGCATCTCCTCTTCCTGGCTGCTGTCCGTTGAACGCTGGTATCTAATTCATGCTGCTCCGTTCAAGAGGATCCCTACCCAGTGATCCACGTGAACCCACTATATAATAATTGAGAACCAACACTTCTTGGTGAATGAGTGGTGACTGTAGCTGCGGCCACCTCCAAGTACTCCGATGACTTCGAAAGCACGCCTGCGAAAGTTGCACATTGCTGGTGACACGAGGGCGCGAAGCACATCCGCCCAACGCTTCATGGAGCACCTGGGCAATCTATGTGGCACGGTGATCTTTAGTTGCAGAGGCCATCGCTACTTGGTTGGAGGCCATCGCTATTAGGTTCGAGGCCATTCTCGAAAGAAATTTATTCCACTTGTTCCCAGCATCTCCCAGCAGCCACCTGCATCCCCTTTGTTGCTTACCCTGCTGAATCATTGTCTTTGCCAAGCCGCAGTGTAGCCCGCCTCCTCCAAGATTTTGCCCTGCGGCCGCGCCAAGTATATAGCTGTAGCTTGGGCAAGAAGCTTCCAAGAAAAATGGAGGAGATGCGTTTACCTGTAGCTGGGATCCTCACTTGGGTTGGCCTTCCACACATTCCAGTTCACAAACCTTTGGGGAGTCACTTTGGCTTATCCATTTGCTCTAGTTGCGAACTCTTGCAGAGAGCCCCCCATGCAAAAACAAATGAGCAGCTTCCCGCGTATACTTTTTATATAATCCCGATTTGCTTTCGCAGGGGATTTTTTTCCCAGCCGTACCCCGCACTGACTTCAGTCATATAATGCAGGGCGTTGGCGTAGCCAAAAGAAGCCGTGGCATATTTACATATCGGAAAGTTCGAGTGAGGGCTGCATCATAAATTCGTGAGTCTTCAGCAACAGTTTCTGTGTAATCATAACCACCTAAAATATGTTCAAAAGTATGTTTTTTGGCGTAATGCAGCCAGTTTTGTCTCGGGCAACCGACTCGTTTTTTCCCATAAGAAACTCTGATTGCACAATCGGGCTGGAAAGAAATTTGGCGCATAGGATCGTCGTGGCTAGCCCTGAGTACATGACCCAATAATTTAGATTTCCTACGGAGATACGATTGCTGAAAAATTCGAACTCACGTCGGTCGCCTCGGTTTGGATATGCCAGCGCTGTACATCTATTCAGAACCTCTCTATTTGTGCTTCTTCTGTCTATAGATGTTGACGGAACCTTGAGGATTTTCCTCAAGCACCGTAGTTGGAAGGCATCAATTTTTTCAGCATGGCGTCAGTGAGGTGTATAGTTTCAAGTCCGTATAACAATTTTGATCGAACAACCGCATCAAAAATAAGCAGTTGCCATTGCACGTTCGCATTTGTTGCCTTCCAGTACGGCAGCAATTTGAACCAGGTTTGTCTTACTTCTTGCATTTTGTTCAAGATTTCGTGTCGAATGTTTGCTTCCTTGTTAATTTCGTTGCCTAAATAAGTCGCTTCAAACTTCTTGGGTAATGGTTCGAGGTTTTCAAAATGGACCAAACCTTCATTGTTCATTTGTAGCGCCACACACTTGTCTTTGTTTAGCCGCAGTCCGTATTTGCAGGAAATAGTTTCCGTGAGCTTTAACAATTCATTTAATGCCCTGTTGTCAGTAGAAAAGAGGGTGGTATCATCTGCACAGTAAACTAAATCAAAATCCAGATTTGGGACTCTGCCATTGTGTACCCAACGACTGATTTTGGAGCGAATCTCATAATCTACACAAGACATCACAATAACAAACAAATAAGGGGAAAGGGGGCACCCTTGCCTGATGCCAGAAGATTGGTATTTGACCTGGGATGGTCCGAAAGCATCTTTCACGAAAAATGTTGGCTTTTTGTAGCAATCTGGAATGATATCACAAGCCCATTTTTTGTAAAGCAACAATTAGTTTATCTTGTTGCACTTTATCGAAAGCTTTTTCCCAATCTAAAAGGGCTAGACTCAATCGGGCACCTTTTGACTCGGCGTAGTCTTGGAGCCTGCGAATGATATAAATAGCATGGGATGTAGATGTCTGGGGCCGAAATCCGTATTGTGTATTGGATAGAGCATCATTAATAGCATTTTGCATTCTTTGACGTATCATGATCATATATACTTTGTAAAGGCTACTCAGAAGAGAGATGGGCCTATAGTTGGCAGCGTTGTCAGTATCTCCTTTTTTGAAGAGGGGGACGACCCTCGCAAGAAAGAGCTCTGTAGGTGCTTCCTTACTTTGCCACCAGCTGTTAATCAACCTTAATAGGAGCTGTCGGTTGGCAGCATTCAACCATTTCAGCAATTCCATTTGGAGGTCATCTGGGCCTGGTTGAAGGCTGGTTGTTTATTGTTTTTAGATGATTTTAATGCTGCGTTTAACTCCTCTAGAGTGAAGACATTTTCGTCAGCCCCGTTATTCAATAGGATTGGCGCAGCATCCGGCGTTCCAGCGTTTAAATCGTTCTTCCAGTGAGCTGACTCGAAGTAATTGGCAATGGTCTGCGCCCTCTCTATTATAGGCGCATGTTTTCCGTGTTCGTTTTTCATCTGAACATATCGCGGTGTAAATTTCCTCTTTAAACCTTTTACTGCCTTCCACAGTCCTTTCTTCTGTGTGTCCTGAGGGTTTTCATTAAATTGCTCAATCAGATGATTGCGACGGTCTTTACGCGCCATTTTGTAGATTTCCTTGTTCAAGTGTCGTACCTCTTGCGAAGACGCTCCGTCCTTCCTAAGTTGGTTTCTTTCGTCAATTTTTGTCCATGTGTTTCTTGAAATATATTGTTTTTCTTGTCTTATGGTATAGCTTCCAAATTGTTTTCAGCAGCGCGCAAGATACTTTCAACAAACTTACTAAGACACAAAGACTGCTGTGACAAAGTTTGTGCACATTCGGCGTTAAAACAATTCCACAGAGCTAGAGTAGGCTTCAAGAATTTCTTAGACGTCTTGGGCTCTTGCACGCGCTTGTTGGGTTTCATCTCGAATTGCGCTTCTACTACTGAATGATCCGAATCAAAAGGAATGTCTCGCCGGCTTTGGGCATCTGCGCATGCAGTTTTCCATGTCGAATTTGTCAGCCAGTAGTCGATTTGCGCATATCTTTCAGCATCGAAAGGAGGCCCAAAATCAGAAACATTCATTTTTTCCCGAAAGCATTGCGAAGGGTTCTTCCGGAAAATCCTTTGAACACTGACACTTCGACACTTACACTTAGACACACCTAGACATTGACACTTTCACCACACTTGCAGGATAACATGAACGCTATACGTAGCCCTGTGTAAGTGGAAGAGCGAAAGCTGTCAAAGTATGCAAGTGGAAGTATGCAAGTGTAAGTATGCAAGTGATGAGTATGCAAGCATGCAATGAGTAGGCAAGTGAACTAGCACGGGAGATGTCCTAATGAAAAAACATTTCCCCACTTTATAAATTCTCTCTTAAAGGCGGAGAGTGGGACGAACAGCGTCAACCGAAAGTGCAAGCCTCTGCGGAGATCGGCGATGTGTCCGGTCCGCGCGCAACCCTCTGCGGAGATCGTGCGTGTCGAGTGCGCGAAATGCAGGCGAGAGTGCGATTTGCCGGCTGCCCGCGCAACCATCTGCGGAGATCGTGCGTGTCGAGTGCGCGAAATGCAGGCGAGAGGGGGATTTGCCGGCTGCCCACGCAACCCTCTGCGGAGATCGTGCGTGTCGAGTGCGCGAAACGCAGGCGAGAGTGCGATTTGGTACGCAACTCTAGTACGCAGAGTAGCTGGGGAGCTGGAAGCTGAGAACTGGCGACGTGGTAGTGCGAGAGTAGTACGCGGAGTAGCTGGGGAGCGGGAAGATGAGAACTGGCGAGTGGGTGGGGAGCTGGGAGATGAGCACTGGCGACTTTGTAGTACAACTGTAGTACGCGGAGTAGCTGGGGAGCTGGAAGCTGAGAACTGGTGACTTTGTAGTACAACTTAGTACGCGGAGCAATCTGTGGAGCTGGAAGCTGAGAACTGGCGACTGCGTAGTACAACTTTAGTACGCGGAGTAGCTGTGGAGCTGGAAGATGAGAAGTGGCGACTTGGTAATACAACTTTAGTACGCAGAGTAACTGGGCAGTGGGAAGATGAGAACTGATGAGTGGGTAGTAGCTGAGAACTCGCGACTTTGTAGTACAACTTGAGTACGAAGAGTAGCTGGGGAGCTGGAAGATGAGAACTGGCGACTTTCTAGTACAACTTTAGTACACGGAGCAATCTGTGGAGCTGGAAGCTGGGAACTGGCGACTTTGTAGTACAACTTTAGTACGCGGAGTATCTGGGG
>CAXAMN010000436.1:236343-262427 GCA_963970005.1 Durusdinium trenchii | reverse complement strand
GGAAGATGAGAACTGGCGACTTTGTAGTACAACTTTAGTACGCGGAGCAATCTGTGGAGCTGGAAGCTGAGAACTGGTGACTTTGCAGTACAACTTTAGTACGCGGATGAGTCATCTCTCGCGGCTGAGTCATCTCTCGCAGCTGCTCTGGCGCCCCTGCAGCTGAGTCATGTCTCCCGAGCACCCGGCTCTCTTAAAAGGTTGACACACACACACACACAGAGACCCACGCACTGCCTCAACTTACTCGGAGACACACACACAGACAGAGACTCATACACACACAGACATAGATACACACACACAGAGACCCACACACTGCCTCAACTCACTCGACTTAACACTTCACACTGAACACTTAACAGATAACTCACACTGACTTCCTACGTGATGAAAAATGCTTTCGGGCCACTCGTCGTCTAGTTCTCTGTATGTTATCAACCTGTCTAATGGTTTGGAAAACTGGCTGTTCAGGATCTTGAGATGATGCATTTTGCACCAACCCAAGAAAAGTGCCCTGCTTTCTTTCGTTTGGTCGTTCATGGTGTTAAGGTGTTCCATTCCTCTCCCAATGATGTACGGACCACAAACATCAGCGTCAACCTCTCGTACGTAGTGGATCCTAGCATTAAAGTCACCACCAATGAGATACCTTCCAGGACAAGAAGTAATTTCTTCAGATAACTGTTCGTAAAACATTTCCTTGTCCTCTGTTGAACGGCCACTGTGTGGGGCATATGCGCATATCATTGTAACATCAAAGCCGTGACATGAAAAAGTGATGGACATAATGCGGCCATTTTTTGGTGTACTTGCGTAATGGAATTTAACAGGGCATTCTTTACTACAATGCCCACCCCTGCGTGCTCAAAATCTGCGGCAAGTCGATGGCTGGTCGCTGGGTTTCTATGTTGCGCTCCCCTAATGGCAGCAGTCTCTCGTTTTTTGCATTCCTGGTCTCGAATCTTGGGATCAACGCTTGTACCGAAAAAAACTGTATAACCACCCCAATTCTCAATACAGCTTGTATTTATATTGGTTTCCGTTATTAGAAGAATCTCATATTCATGCGTTTTCATGAGATTAGTTAAAGATTTTTTTTTGGCTGGCTCAGCCCTCTAACATTCAACGTGGCAGCTCTGATCTGCTGATTAGCTCTGAGTTTAAAGGTTTTAGAGAACTTCTTATAGTTTGGCATATCTCCTTTCCGTTCAGAAACCTTATGGGATCTAAGTGTTGCAAAGAAGGTTTTAAGTTCGTTCTTGAGGTGAACTATGTTCCGTTGGAACCACCGTTTGGTGTTCTTCCTGACTTTCTGTCGAACGATTTTCGTCAAAGCCTCTCTCTTTGAAAGGCTGCATTCATGCAAAATGGCTTTGGCTACCTGCCTGGCTCGGTCCCGGAGTCGCGTCCTTTTGAAATATCTCCATGCACAACGACGCTGTGCTCGTAAAAAGTTCAAAACCTTGGCCCTTCTACAATTGTAGTAAAAAGGGTTATTGTTTGGTGTTAGACGGTTGCGACTCCGAGTCTGTTCAGTCAGCCCAGAGGGCACTGTCCCGGGGCGCCTTCTTGAAGGCAAGTGCCTGTCATCAGTTCTTGCGTAGTTGTTCTTCCGGAGGGGTGCTCCCCAATGGCGTGTGCCAGTGTGGGGTTGTTGCCTGTGCTGTTGTTGCCTCTTGCTTTTGCCATGTGTCTGCTTGTCATAGTGTTGTTTTCTGCTGGTGATGTGTAGTCATTCTTCCATCTGGTCTTCTTTGTTTTCTTCTAGTCTGGCGGCAGCAAAAGTCACTGCGTAGGGATACTTGCTATATGTTGGGTATCTGGGATGCTCTTTGTGTACGGTTCGCCACGCATCATGCCAAAAATTGCGAATGAGGTCCACGAGGTGCTTCTCCGCAATGATTGCCACGACTCCTTGGTCTTTGTCATAGGTGGCTTTTGTAATGACCTTGTGTGCTTCCAGGTCATAGATTTGCTTGTCTGTAGTTCTGTGTGAAAGCTGTGTCGTGCCTGCATAGCCAGTGTCTTGGTGTGTTGTCAGTATTTGCATTGCTGTAGTGAGGGCCATATTGATGATCAGATCTGTTTTGCCAAGCTAATTGGTAATCACCAGTTTGTGCCATCCTCCATTCCTGTGCTGAATTTTGTTGCCGTGCATGTCCCAATAGTGCAACGGCCATTTGTTGGAGAAAGTGGTGTATGCAAACTTCTCGAACCGCTGGTGTGCCTCTAAGTCCGAGAATGTGAGAACTGTGACTGGTGAGAGTGTAAACTTCTTGGCTGCTGTATGAAATCCATGTTCTTGTTTCGTGCTGTCTTGAACTTGTGCTTTGTATAGAAGCCAGTATAGAAAGCTTTGTTTCGCAGGGGATTTGGCAGAGCTTTCACGAGCGTTTTGGCTTTCACGGAAGGTGTGGTGTAACTTGGACTATCGCTTTCTCTTTCGCGATGATGCATTTTCGATTGGGAAATTGGATTGGGACAAGAAAACTTGCTTTCGTGAAAGCTTTCGTGACACTAGTCCTTATAGGGTGCTTTCGCGGGGCTTTCGCAAATCTTTCGCGACCTGCGCTTTGGCTGTCGCGAAAGCATGAGTTTACAGTTTATACTCTTTTCATCACAGAGGCTTTTGAAGTTGCTCAAAGGCTAGCAGTGTTGGGTGAATGGCACGGTTTAATTCAGGAGGCAAATGCCAACCGGAAAGTGCATCTTTGCCACAAGAGTTGGAGTATCTGTCTTTATGTATATATATAATATACAGTATATATAAATGCTTGGTAACATCAGCAAGTCTTCGGGCAGACTTACCAAACAGGCTATGCTGACGGACAAAGAGATGAAATGCGGGTCAAACTCTGGAAAGCATCGGATCTGCCTTTGAGACCGGCTTGGCAGGTGGATTCGCAACCTCCACGGGAGCTTCATCATTGCCACCTGCAAAATATCTGCAAAGATACTATTTTTCGACGGGTAAATGTTAGTCGATGCTAGCAACACTTACAGCAGGCGGCAACTCAGAGTGCAAATGCCAAAGGTAAACTTAGTTGATCATGGTGTTCACTTGCTGGATCTTCGAGCAGCCAAAACCAGCTGAAAACATTGGATCAGCAAATACTGTAAGGTTTCCTGTTCACATCTGGGCCTGGCAGCTTTGGGTGCTCAGTCTTCGACCTCAACGGTCTGCTCAGAATTTTCTGGCTGGCCTCAAATACCTGTGGTCCGAACAGAAAACCAGGTGATCCAACACGAAGAGAACTAGTGACTGGGCAGTGACTGGTCGGTTCTTCCGAAAAGTGCACCACTGGGTGTCCCTTGCAGGTCATCTAGATGCGCTTCCAGGCGTCCAATGAGGTCCTGGATGACGGTGTCTTTGATCAAACAGGGAGATCTTTAATTCGACCCCCTGGTAAAGAGAAAAGAAGCCAAAAAATGCATAGTAGGTTGGGAGGGTTCTCCTTACCTGTAGTCTCAAACACGGCCATTTTGTTGAACATTTGTTTTTATATCTAACTATAAAATACACTTTGTTCACAGTCACGGTCACGTTGCTTCCAATCACGTCGCATCTCCTGGAGCCATGCATTGTAGGCCTCTGGAGAGTGCAGCACCTGCAGATTCCGCAGGTTCTTACGGAAGACCGGGAGCGTGCAAGCCCCATCCGAAGAGAAGAGCGTGCAAAAAGAAGGGACACTTCTCCCATGAGATTCCAACACCGAAGTGAGCGGTCGCAGATTTGGCAGGAGAACCAGTGTGAGGAATGTTGAACCTGTAGGGTCAAGAAGGCTAGTAAATGCTTCCTGGCCCTGTTCCAACTAACTTGAGAATAAGCTTACCAACCTCTGAAGCGTCAATGTTTGATGTTTACACAACCAACTCAGAGGCTCAGCTCGAGACGCGAACCGCACCCTTCGCCTCGTGACGCCTCTTGATTCCTTGTGAGAAGGTGGCGAGCGCCAGGCTCAGCGACACCCGTGCTCCCAGTCCACCGGGACCGTTGGGACCGGACCCATCTCTGGCACCTAAGACGTCCGGTCCGCAGTGCGGCTTCACTCGTCTTGGTGATTTGAACAGTGACCCCCCAAAAGTCATGGCAAAATTCATGGCAAAAAGTAGACCATTCAACCATTCCTACTTCTGTCTACTAAGTCTACTGTACTGCATTTTAAGATGTCATGGGGATCGCTGTAGTTTACGTCCAAATGGTGCTGTTTGGGAACAAATCTGAAGTCGGGCCGAAACATGTGTTGCACAAGCAGACCGAGAGAGCACATCCTGACTGCTGGCTGCTTCGCTGTGCACCTCTTTGTGCGCCACAGATTGTTGCTTTGCAGGATTCTGCATATGCCAACTGTCTTCTCAGGCACCTAGCGGTCTGAGGCAAATGTTTCTGCAATTTGCTGGGCTCAGCCCAAAGGTCCTCAAGTTTTTTCCTCATGACTCTTGCAATCTTGTGTTCACTGCGCAATCCTCTCACAACTTGCAAGCGCATCAAACGACCGAGAGGAAACATCATTGCAACCGGCTGCAAATCACAGTATTGCAAGCTGAGCCAATCGCTATTAGGTCGGAGACCATCTCTAGTAGGTTGGAGGCCATCTTTGGTATTGCCCAGTCACCCAGTCACCCTGCCTCGCTGACTCCTCCACCATCCGCCGCAAGCTTTTCATCTCTATCCTTGCATCATTGAGCCGCCCAGCTGCACAGCTCCTCAAAGCCACCAGCAGAGAGGCCTGTCCAGTCGCGTCGTCGCGACGCGGCGGCGTTTTGGGTTTGGGGCCTGTGCTGGTCTCCTGACTCAGTAAGAGGTATAGCCAAGTGCGAGGTCATTCAAATGCATCTCCTCATTGGTAGTCGTTATTTGCTTGGGGGAAAAGTTTGTCCTCAGTTGGCATGAGTTGCACTGGTTGCCCCTAGCTCTTTGCGTTTGTTCCAACACTAATGTCTGTGTTCAGACGTGACAGCAAATCGGAGGTAGGTTCTTCATCACAACCACTGTTCTTCCCTGCCACATACTCAACCTAGACCCCAATGGAACACCTCTTGAAGCTGCCAGGCTCGTGCAAAGGCCAGCCGCAGCCGTGCGGCGCCAGCATGGGCACCAGGTGGAGCGCCAGGGATCGTCTGCGATTCAGCACCGGGGAGCGAAAGGCGAGCACAAAGCTGCCGAGCCTTCCAGGTGCCGAAGGGTGCCGAAGGGCGGAGGTCGTGTTCGACAGCCGTAACAGGCGAAACACAGGGAACATGACAGCCATCCAACGACACCTGGGACCCCGGTGTCAGCCACCATTCATTTGAACTGCCCTAGCTGCAAAGCCGTAAAACAGCAGTTGCATGGCATGGCCCAGTGGTGGCAAGTCGTACGTATTGGAAAGGGATGCTCATGCCAATGATCTACTAATTCCTGTCCGCTCTTGTTTCGCCCAATGAAGCTGTACAAAAGATTTGGGCTCATTTGCTTCCAGTCAAATACCTTGAACAACATCCTGTCCGATGACCTGGTGACCACTGGTGACCACTGGTGACCCTGAAAACTGGGAAATGAACAGGAACACGATAGAAAGGTGACCAATGCTTCCAAGCATGAAGTGGACCCGAAATCACAAAATGGGCATCTACTTCTACCTTTCTATAATGAATATAAATCTCATGTAACTGTTGATCACCTGCCAAGTTCACCATGAAAGTCCTTGGCTCACTACTCTAGCGTACACTGACTCCCGGCTGGGCATCGGCATCGACTCCATCGACCTTATATATGCATACATGTATAGTATCTACAGTGAATGATCACCCCCATGCTGAAGCTTCGACCTTTTGAAGGACTTGGGGCACCTGAGTCTCTGCTGCAGCATAGAAATCTGCAGCGATGGCGCTCAAACGAAGGCCTCCTGCAGGAATAAACAGTTGTCAGTGTTGCACAGTATTGAAAATAAGATTAGCTGTTCCCTGACAATTCTGTGAAGGGCCACTTGTGGCCCGAGAACAAACACACGCAACTCAGTTGCCTTTGTTTAACGCGGGCGTGCGCCCGTATCCACTGCTTTGCAGTGTTAGGACCTTCATTAGCATCACAAATCGGGCAACGATGAAAGCCTTTTGCAGTGCATGAAGAGCCTGAAGATCTGATTTGCCCCTCATCCGGGTTTGTATTGTTTGTGCCTTCTTGCACTTGGCCAAACCAAGACAAGCTCCAAAATCAGTTGAAAGGAATGTCAAGCTTGCTGCAGCACAACAGGATTGGAACGTATTGAAACTGTTTCTTCTAGCTGCTCAGCAACATTGCCCGAGTCTACAGTAAGCTCGCGCTCACTTTGCTTGGTAGCCAAGCCAGCCATGAGCCTTCGCAACAGCAAAGCGGTTTGCCCAGTCAAGGCCTTGGCGCACAAAAAGAAAAAGATCTAGGAGGAGCAGAGCCACAAAATTATAGGACCGGATAACCCCACATGTTAACAACTTCACCAGACACAGGAGCGGACAATTGGTGGTTGGCAATTCGTTGGTGGCAGTTGGTTGGTGGCAATTGGTTGGTGACAATTGGTTGGTGGCAATTGGTTGGTGGCAGTTGGTTGGTGGCAATTAGTGGGTGGCAATTGGTTGATGACAATTGGTTGATGACAATTCGTTGGTGACAATTGGTTGGTGGCAATTTGGTGACAATTGGTGGGTGGCAATTGGTTGATGACAATTGGTTGATGACAGTTGGTTGGTGACAATTGGTTGGTGACAATTAGTTGGTGGCTATTGGTTGGCAGCAATTGGTGGGTGGCAATTGGTCGGTAGCAATTGGTGGGTGGCAATTGGTTGGTAGCAATTGGTGGGTGGCAATTGGTTGGTGGCAGTTGGAGCGAGGAGGAGGAAGGAGAAGGAGCAGCAGATACCACACTAAAAACAAAAAACACACGTCAATGTGGGGAACAAACAAGGCTTCCAAAACATGGTCAACAACAAGTCCACCTCTCTGCTGCTTGGGGGACAATCGACATTTTCCTTCGACTGTGTGCCTTAATCTTCGGGATGTCACTTGAGTTTGAATGCAATTATGTGTTCTCAGTCTCGAGCAAATGGTGTTGCCCTGCGCATCGCATTCTTGAGCGCAAGGATTGCCTAGGAGCCAGAATGAAGGATGACACAAGCCCGCCTGGTTTGTGCTATTTGCCCTCTCATTTCAGAGATTCTGCTTCAGCCAACCAAGACCTTCAGTCCCCTTTCCAGCCTTCAATACAGCTGCATCCTTCGCCTCTGGTCGCAGCAGACCTAACACCAGCAAAGTTCTGCTTTGCCTTCTCCTGAGACTTCAAGAACTCGGTCCTTGGATCTTTCCAGCACTGTCAATGAAGTAAGTCTTCGTTTGGTAATAGGATATTGTCCAAGAACCTCTTGAAGGAACATGGCACTGGCACCTGCACAAAGTGTATCTGGCACCCCCAAAGCTTCCGACATTGTTGTTGTCGTGTCTTACGTCTATCAAGCTCACATAGTTGTCTTCTTCAAAGTTATTCTGCAACCGTCAAAAGTGCTTTGAGGAATCTGTGCTTTGGCTGCAAGCATGGTGGTCTATCAGTTTGGCAGGGGGCTAGGCGCATCTACAACTGGAAACAGGCACTATGCTCTAAAGCAGGCTTACTCCTTTATTCTAGCCCATGGCCCTGCCTCCTTGCTCAATAAAATAGGCGCCTACTTGATTAAGCAAGGGACTACACATGTCTAACATACTCCTAAACATGCTTCTAGCTACTTAAGCTGCTACGTATGGACGCATGGTAGCTCACGCTCGCACTAGTCATTTGGTTTCTGGACTAAATTTGGTTGACCAACTGCGTCATGACATCAAGCGTGAGGCGAACCCAAAAAGGTGTAGAAAAATCTAGTTGACTATTTGAACAATTTTGAATCCAAGGATTCCTTGCCACACCATGCCACACCAACAGAAAGAGTTTGGACAAGACACTCATCCTCCTCCACGAAGACCTCACAAGCACAACGCACACGAGGAACCAGAACCAGACATTGGCTAAAGGACGAAGCCAAGTAGCGTAGTAAGTCTCACCGGCTTCCAAATCGTGAAAGGTGCCAAGAGGTTCTTCAAAAATGTAGGGAAATACCTGCATCAAAGAGTACAATGTGCCACAACGACAATCTTCACAAGCAAGAGCATCAGCACCCTGCATACACTTGGATCAAGGATCAAGGAAAGACTCCCTGTTTGCACCAACCACACTAGCAGTAATTAGCAGGGTTGAATTGTGAAATCCTGGCAAGCCTCACCAGCACTCTCCATTTTGTACTTCTCCTCATGAAAACACCACACAAACCAAGCACGAGGACGTGTTCCATCACTCAAGAATGCTAGGAGTTCAGAATGCACCTTGTTCATCTCTGAACTTTGAGGCATCGAAATCAGACTGACATTGGCACATCTAAAGAGAGGCATATATATATATATACAGTATATCTGTCTCTCTCTCTCTCTCTCTCTGCTTGCATTGAAGTTCCCGTCCTCGGCGGGCTTGATGCTCAGATGGATCTTGCAGCCAGGCATGACATCTGAGAGGCAATAGGTCCTGGCCGCACGCCAAACATCGCCAAACGCACACGAGCACAAAGGTTGCAAAGAGACAAAACAATGCAAACCGGCGTTTGATGATGATTTCCATTGATCTCTTTTCTCTGAGTCAATCTAACAGTTGTGTCACTATCAGCCACCAAGGGGAACCCGACCAAGGACCGGACTCATCTATCTCCGCTGCTGTGATCTTTCCATCCTGTGGCTGGGCTCAGTCTGGCTGAGCATTGGAGCTCTGCGTTGCAAAAAAAGGAACTTTTCAGTAGCTTGTTGTCCAAAGAGAACAACAACCATCTGCAAAACCACGACCATCTGCATTCACATCATTCGCATTGCTTGTTGTCCTTAATGGGGAACTTCTCATCGTACATGCTGTACTTCCTCGACCGTTCTTGGGACACTGAGTCAAATGGGAGGTCGGTTTCAAGAAAAACAAAAAGAAGACGAACTTGAACCTCAAGAAACTGGATGGTCTAGGAGTCGGTCTACACGAAAGCTAAACAATGACCACTTGCATGAATGCCACCGCAAGCTGCTGAGCGCTCGCTGTGGAGAGCAAGTTATGACAAGTCCTCTCGTCCCATCTTAAACACATCCTTTTTGTTAAGCCCGCTCCTACTTAATCATGTACGCGCCCACTTAATTAAGTAAGGGAGAGTAAGCTACTAGCTACTTGGACGCTACTACCTACTGGACGCAGGATAGCTCACGCTAATGATTTTGTTCCTAGATGTTTAGGGAAGCTTAACTTGGTAGTATGGACTTTGCATACTCCCATCTAAAAGTCATCCAAGAATCAATACCACATCTCCATTGGCCTCGCATGGGCCAAGGCAACAGGTCTTGACAGAGTGGTCCCATTGACAAGAAGCAACTGAAGAGTGCTGTCTAAATCTAAATCCACTTGCATGACCAACAACGTGAAGGCTTGAGGGGTAGCGAATGCCTCGTTCTCTGTTGTCTTCTCCTTTATGTCATGAGTGTGGAAGAGTGTTTTCTGCTATAGGCAGCTTCTAGTAGCTTCTAGTAGCTGCTTAGTGGCTTAGAACTGCACTGGAACACCGGAAGCTGCAAGCTAAGGCCCCTCCCGCTTCCCAACCCGAACCCTTGAAGAACCACGTGAAGCGCTTTTCGGCGTTTTTTGTGTCCCACTTGATTGGACCCGTTCCTTGATGGTTTGAGGATGGTTTTGATGGGGTTTTCATGTCGATGGTTTCGAGAAAAACCAACGTCTGATTTGGTTGGCGCCCAGCGACTTTTCCTTTTTCTCTAGTATAAGCTGTGCCCTTTGCATCCTGTCCCCTGGTAGGTCCACACAATCACAAGTGCAAGGTGGGGTTGAGTAATCTAAGTGTGCCAGGAATGGTTCCAAGTGCAAGACAAACGATTGGACCAATAGTGCCTGTCTATAAAACTCCTTCGCACCACAGCAAGCTCTGCGAGCAAGTCCAATCTACCCTTTCGCCTTCTGTCGTTTTCGCTCCTTTTCTGCTTCTTCAGCCTTTCGCTGCTCTTCTAGCTTTGCTTCTTCCTCCTTGAGGCTGGCTTCAGTCAGGCTACTCAAACACAAGAATCTCACTGTGTATAATCGGAGCTGTGCCTTTCTTTCACTTTCAAACAAATTTGGTGCTTTTCCATTTCGCTGTGAATGGAAATTCGTGCGCTACGAATGTTTTGTTGCATTTCCAAAGCGCCGCTGCGTGCTTTGACTGGGGTGCAAATTCAGGCTTGGGACTAGATGGTGTTGGCCTGCAGATTGAAAGAGTCTTGAGGCGGAATTTGTTTGATACTCAAATGGTTGGTGATGCTGGTGATGCTGATCGATCTGGCTGCACCTTTTGAGTTCACATTAAGATTTGCTTTGATTCCGAATGCAATTAATAGACAAAATACGAAATAAAGGGTAAAATAGCTTCGTGGAATAGTGCGCATATCGCATGAAGAACAAAATGAACAGTACATCAAAGCGAAACAAACAAGGGAAAAGTGACATGTCGATCTTCCAAAGGCTTGTCACTGCGCTCGTGAGTCCTTGCGCTCCGCACATTGTTCGCAATCTGATGAGCGTGGCCGAAAAAATGAATTTAAAAAAAATGACAATTAGTCGATACATGTGTATGGACTCTGCAATATACATCGTGCATGTGTATGTGCATATATATATATATATCTTTGTACACACAAAGACAAGAAACAAAAACAAAAGATATACATATATACAAAATATTGCAAAATGGTCACTCCAAAAGTTGCCTCTGGCTACCCCCTACAATATTTTCGAAGCCGATTTTGGGGGCTGCGAACAGCCCCAAGGCAAGAATACGATTGGGGCCTTTTTCTTTTCATCCTCCTTGTCGCTTTTGGCCTCCGTTGAGTGGGCCACAGAAAGGTCGACTGCGCCAGCGTGTGAGCATTTACCGCAGCGCAAGCGTGCAAAGGCAGTGACAGCCTCGGATGCCTCCTTCTGTGTTTGTGCCTCTTCCTCAGGCTTCTCAAGGTCTGGATCGCTCTTTGGATCCTGTTCCTGTCGAACTGGATTTGCCTTTGTCCATCAAGCCATTGATAATGCAACTCCAAAGGGCTCAGCAATGCAAAGCATCACCAAATGTTGAAAACCCTAACCCTACGTTGTTCAACAATTCCGGCACCATCCGGCAGTGGCCTTGGTCTCTTTCAGCACCTTCGCCGCTGCAGCACCTGTGCCTGCAGCAGCTGGAGCAGCCTTTGGCGCAGCCTATCAGAAGGAAATAAAAGCAGCAAACCCAAAAAAGGCACAGCCTTGCCGTGAGTATTGCCGGTGAGTGAAATGTATGTCGCACAACTTTACATGAACCCATGTGTCCGCACTGAAAGAATTGCTTCGCTGTAGTGAAACCCAATCCATTCTCGTCTCTCATGATATACCCTGAGCAAAAGCCCGCGAGAGTGTTCTCGCAAGGTTATATTAAATCTAGTTAAAACCATCCAACACGTCAAACGCACTGTAATGTTGCCAGTAATTCCACACGAAGGCAAAGTAAGTAGTAAATGTCTTTCTTGTCAAAGCAGTGATCTGCATAGTGGCTTAGTGCCTTGGCGGCCCCTTTGGCAGCTGGCGCCGCTTTGGCGGCACCTTTCGCCGCTGCCTGGCGCTTTCAAGTCAAGCGCAATGCAGGTCCCAAATGGTCCCAATATGAGGTGCCAGGAGTTAAGCTGAAGCAGGACAAGATTCTGGCCTTGGCCGCAGTTTTTCCAGCCGCCTTTGGCGGCATGACAAGCGCTGTGAAGCTCTGCCGCAAGATTGAGAGTCAAGGTTACTGAGTTTGTCTATAAGGTTTTCTTGGTCCCGTTGGACTGACTAACCATTGACGGTCTCGACAATACAGGGCTCAGTCTCCAGGTTTACGTGCCTTGCATGCACGGTCCGGACCTGCTGATTCAACTTGATGTCGATGTATCTATCGGATTCAATTGTTTAGCATCAAACAGGCTCAGGTTATGGATTCAACGTTGATTCGATTCAAGTGACTCCTCTGTGGTCTGTTGTAGAAAGGAGGTGTACAGCAGTCTTGTGCATGCTTGGAACTGGAGTAATGAATATCCTAGTTCTTGTTTGCGTAACAAGGCAGCTGTAAATTGGCTCCAAGGAAGGCGGGCTAATTTGCAGCATGATTGCGAGGAGACAGGAGTCTTCCGAACCTACACATGCGCCACATGCGCAGTTGTTCCAAGCACATACAGCTGTCCTTCTGTCTCTTCCGCTTCCAGTTCCAAAGATCGGAGCAGTTGCACAGCTGCATCAGCCTAACAAGTGCTTGCGCTGTCAGTAGAGCTTCTCTCAGGGGGTCCATGCCAGATCTCCAGAGTTGATACTATTCAAGCACGGGGCGATATTCAGCTCGTGATGGAGGCATGGCCTTTGTACCAAAAGACACCTGAACTTTGTGCCTGCCTCTTCAAAAAGCCAAAGCAGGGCTTTGCAAGTTGCTCTGGCCTGCTGTCCATCGGCTGCAAAAATCGGCGTCGCTAAGAAAATGGGACAAGCGTATTTCAGCTTTGCTTGTATGAGGCCCCTCTGCTTGTCGCATAGGAAGCAGCTTGAAGCAAAGGGAGATCCCAGACAACCAAGCACTTCCACTTTATTAGCCATTGGCCTTTCTTGTGGACAATCAACAGTGCTGCCTCCCACCAAAGTGATGCTCGGGTAAACAGAAACACAGACTGGCAGCAGGAGGCCTCACGCGAAACGAATCCCTTGCAGGTGTTTGCCAAGGTCAATCAAACGGTCAGAAAGCCATGAGGTGATATAGCTGTTTAGCTGTTTCGGCCCGTAGATTGGTCCGAAGATCTAAGATCTCAGCCACCAGGCAAACAGCTGCTGACGTGCCAAACCACGAGGGAAAACCTCCAAGAACACCGCAGGGCAAGTACCCACATCCTTTGGTCCCAAGGCGAAGTACACATCACACGGCAGACTGGCAGTCTCGTCCTACCGGATATCACTGATTGGGAAACCCACAGGCCTGCACCACGTCGACGCCATAGTGCAAAGAAAGAGAAGCCCAGGGTCAGGTCTCGGCAGTCGCCGAGCAGTTCAAGGATGTGCTGCAAAATTGTTGCATGTGCATTTCTGAAAGTTGGCACGCGCCGAACGTGACGAGGTCTAGGCATGTGATACACCACAGTGAACATTCTTGCTTCAGGCATGTTTTTCCTTGTCTGGGTCAATTAGAGCATCTTCAAGCTGGTGATGCAAAAAATCATAGAGTATTGAATGCATCGTTTGCATCACGGGTTGTCCTGAAAGTTCCAATCAAGTGCATCTTAGTTGTGGACGGCACCGGGAGCATCCAAATCCAATCAAAGCTAACTCTTGTAAATGGGTGCCTTTGTGGATGTGCCATGATGTTTGCAACAATGGACGGAGTGGCTACAGTACCACAAGTCTGTATGCAATTGCATCGCTTTGGACAGTGTTTGGTGGCAGCGAGATAATAAGTCGGTCAGGATGTATTTGGCAACCTGCGTGGCTTCGGATGGATTGACCACTGGCGCACTCGATGGGTCGCCTGTTCGCACA
This sequence comes from Durusdinium trenchii, assembly GCA_963970005.1. NCBI lineage: Eukaryota > Dinophyceae > Suessiales > Symbiodiniaceae > Durusdinium > Durusdinium trenchii. The sequence continues at coordinate 248,802 of CAXAMN010000436.1, read as the reverse complement.
AAAGACAGGCCTATATCCAATCAATGTCCAATCCGAGGCATTTTGGATGTAGACGTTTGGAAGCTGTGTAGTGTGTGTGTGTGTCTGTATATGATCCCTTCCTTTTGTGGGCATCAACGTTCCGATGGGCGCCGCAATGCATGGAGCGATGTGGATATTGAGCATGTATGCATGGATCGGTGGACGAGAACCCAGTACATCAATGTTGACTGTTTCTGAGACGATTTCTGTCGGGAGGCAGCAACTTCAGTGAATCTCACTGGAAAGGATCTCCTCCACAGTGGTCCAAGTGTTTACAGAATCTTGGCTCTTGCACTGTGTGAAGCTCCAGAACTTGGCTTCAAACTGAGCGGAAGCAGCCACGGCCATGATTCTCTTGTTCCTGGCTGACCCCCATGGGGTTTGGTATACTGCATTTCACATGTGGTAGTACTTGGCAACCAATGGAGTTCCACCTTGCCAGACTAGTCAGACCATTTCTGTATCCTAAACTACAATTTCACTCTGGCAGCATGAACATGGCACAAAGTTCACAAGCTTATCCCACTGCAATATGGGGTCTTGTGCAACCCGATTGCAGCGCATGTGCACTGCAAATGCCACTCACCGACTACTCGCCTGCCCTGTTGCCAAACCCTGCTGCAGCAGAGGCATCAGGAGACAAAAGGCAGCAGCTTTCACCTGTTCACGCGCAGGTGAAAAGCTATGCCTGCTGGTACACCTCTGCGATGAATGAAGTTTTATTATGGAGTCAGTCTGACGATTCTGCTTCGATCTCGTTCAAATGATTGCAGCCAAAAACCCAGCAAAAGTATCGACGGCACATCCTGGTATCTTAGCACGTGCCCAGCCGGTGGAATCCAAGAGGGATGCCAAATGATGCAAAGCTGAGTTCAATCATGAAACCTGTGAAGCTCATCTTGTGAGCTCACGGCGTCAAAGTCTAAGGCCCCACACAAAGCTTGGCAATCTCCTGGCAAGTGGCCGACGTCAAACATCTTCAGTTGAACATCCAGTGACCCGTACATGCTAGAGTCACCAAGCACAATGCAATCGTTCGTTTGGCAATCGGTTCAGAAAATAGCTCTCAGAAAACCTGAGTTCCTCAGTATACTAGGGCCGTGGTTCATGAGCCTTCTTCAACCTGGTATGATGCTTTGCCCGGAACCAATGAACCGGAGACATTCTCTCAGTTTACCTTCCTTTCATTCAAAAGGAGCCTTAAAAGCTTACCATTTCTTCACGACGCTTGTTCCCAACCTTCGCCACCTCGCGCCCATGTGTGTCTAATGGGCGTGGCTTTGGTGCCTGGAGCGGGAAGGTGAGTCCTGGGTCTGTTCTAGCTGAGTCCTCTGAACAAATTGTTGTCTTGCACCACAGCGGAAACATACAACCAGCTGAGCTGGTTGATCATCGATGGGAACGTCGAACAGTGTGTCCATAGAGTCGAGAGAAAGAAGTTCGGAACGGACACAAGCAGCTCAACTTGCACCTGTGGAGCATCCTCCATCTTGGCCTTGGGGGCCTGGCTCAATTGCTTCCCCAAGACGCGCAGAAGCGTCCAGAAATGCTGAGAATTCGCTGTGCACAGATGAGCAACAAGCCTCCTGCCCCTGGATGCCAACGTTTGATCAAGCGTAACTGCAAACGGAGACTGGAAAGGCACCAAGAAGTTTAAAGCTTGAAGCCTTTCCAGCCTCTGTAGGTTTGGCCTTTGCCGTATGAATTCCACACCTGGTCAGCCCTCACTGACTGGTGGGAGTCTCCAATCATTGGGATAATGGATTAGAAACTCATGCACAACTTTGGGCAGAGGTTTGACTCATCCAAAAGCAAAGCTCTGTGTGTCTAATTACAGCTCAACCCATGAGCTTCCGCGATGTATCTGCACACCTTCTTTCATTGTGCCTTTGCAGACTTCAGAGAGCTTCACGGAGCCAAGACCAAGCCATCAAAACTTAAGGATTGGTGCACGCTGGGCTTCTGGTGTTGCATCAGCCCGAAGCACATGGACAAGATATATACTCGATTCATTGAATCGAGTCCGGGTTGTCATGATCAAAAACCATTTCCCACTATCAGCCGGCTGAAAAGTGCGTCAGCCACGTCATGCCTCAAAGAGTGAATGAAGAAACTATGCCATATTTTCTTGCAATCCAAGTAACCAGGTTTCCCTGGACAATATTCATCGTCGTACCTCTTCTCTTCGTTGATCTCTCACTTTTGTACGATGCTTTGTCTTGGTCCACTGAGGACGGCCACGCAGCCACATTGGCAGCATCCCAGCCCAAAAAGCCACATCACAAGTTGCAGTCAGACATGCGTGCAAGGCGAGACCTGACCATCAAACTCATGCCAGATGTCTTCAAGAATGCACTGGTTTGCATATCTCAATGACCTCGTTGAATCTTTAGCCATGCAAACTATGTTTTCGATCAACTGGGATCTGGGAAACATTCTTGTTGCTGCAAGAAACATTGCCCACAATAAGCCCTGAACTTCATTTCCTGGTCACAAGGTTCTGGAGTGAACTCGAAGTAGAAGTTGTCGAAGCTGCGAAGCAAACAAAAATCAAAGTGTCAAAGCGGCCGTTTCTCAAAGGCATCCTTTGGTAAAGAGAAGAATCTACCAGTTTGCTGCTCTCTGCTTTGCAACTCCCACGGATTTGTACCACACAAATCAACAAGGAAATAATGCGTTGGAACATCCAAGGGCCGAACTTCTTCGGGACCGTAGCAAAGTCCAGGTGATTGTGGACCTCACCCCACCAAGAGAAGGAATCATCCAGATCGAGACCCCACACTCCAAACAATATTTTCATATTTTGGAGAGAACAACGAAGTGTCTTTCAGAAGTTCCTTTCCGCTGTAGTGCAGACCATCAGCTACCTAAAACGCAGGAGATATCAAATATTGATGACTGTTGATGTATACACATCAATCAATCAAAAGTTCTAAATGTCTGAACAGTCAAAGTGGGACTCTGTGTGTGCGTTTGTGCAACCTCATCTACTCTCACATACTCGTCTGGGTGAAACCCAGGTGTCAACATGCCAAGTCACTCCAAAGGTGTTGGTCTGTTCAGCGCTTCGTGGGCACCACATCGAATTGTCAGAATGAGGGCAAATATCAACCACAACCTGAGGACACCACTGCAACAGGAGTGTCGTAGATTGACTTTGAAAATTGAAGTCCTCATCTGAGCTACAGGCGAATTTGTACTCCTCGTCAAGGGGCCGGAATTACGGAGACAGCATGATGTCAGGATCACACCGCCACCCCCTGACCTGTCCTCATGGAAGATCGGACTGGATTCTGGAGTCCAAATGTGAAATCCCCGAGGCAGCTGTCGAATGAAGCGGCCCTTACCGCAAGATCCGCAGCCGAGGCTCGCCTCAAATGCACGCAGTACGTGTATGGACCTTTCAAATAAATCCGGTTAAATTAAGCCTGTCCAAGGTCGAGGATGCCTGAAAACATATTCTTGCAAGTCAAACAGCATGATTTTTGGAACCGGTTCAAAGAAAAGTGTCTTCAACTTTGCCAGTTTTTGATACAGAAATATACACAAATGACCTTGCGCATCAAAAAAACAAGACAGTGCATACGCGCAAGCGTCTCTCTTGACAAGGCATGAACCAACACCGTTTCGGATGGGAAAGTTGTTGACCTGAAGCCTGCAACTCAGGAAAGCCAAGTTACGGTGGATCCGCCTCCACCATTGCGATTGCATCGGCAGCAACCATCCTGCTCACAGAAGTCTCACTCACACCCAACTGTTGTTCACGACTTCCAAAGGTCTTTCCTCCAAAGGCCTTACGCGACACACGCCTGACCTTTACTATGTGGCACCTTTGTTTTGGGTCTGCTAAGCGTTCCCTACCGAAGCCCAACAAAACCAAACTTGCGCCCTACCCAGTCGACTTTGAAAGTGCCGTCAGCTATCAATAAGATGTGCTTGGCAGGCTTCCATTCATCTGACACCGACAAGGAGCTGAGAAGAAAGCAGTGTAGCTGAAGACGGCCAACAACACGATACAAGTCACTTGCTGACAGGTCTGCCTCTCACTGCTGCAGGCTGCCTGCTGGCAGTCGCCTCTTTCTGCGGGCTTTTGTTGCACTCTCCGTCCCAACCCTTTGAGCTTTGCCCTGCTCTCCTGACCCTGACCCCTGTGAAGTCACAGAAGCGCTTACAATCCACGCGCTTATTGCACCGGCATGTAGCCCGAAAAACATTGGCTATCAATTTTGGCTGTGGCCTACTTGCCAAAATCCAACGCTTCCTCTCTGTAGAATAGAAGGCATCAGTACAAGGGACTTAGGAATTGAACATTTGAAGAGTTCCTATCTATCCCTGGCAAAGCCTCTGCAAAGCAAGTCTCTTTCTGTGTGTACTTTCCTTTGTTGTCAAAAACCTCCGCCTTGGAATGTGGAGGCGGCATCTTCACAGGATCACAAACATCTGCGGGATGCACGCAATGAAAGAAGCAAAGGGTGATCGTGATAAAGCCTCCATAGTCACAGAGAAGACTAAGCGGGATGTAGTGAAGGACATCAAAGGTGGGGCTTAAACAGTGCCCGTGTCATGACTTGTCGAAAGTCCGAGAGCGAAGAATTCGTGGAACTCCTGCATCGCCTGAGCCGAGGCTACGGCGAGGTAGTCCGTACCTTCCAGAAAGGAATGCTGTCTCTGCAGCCAGGCTCCGGAGCCACTTCCCGCCTTTGACAAGAGCACCTGAATCCAAGCCACAGGCAGTGAATGGATTTGTCCCGTAGCGGGTGGTTGTGGCGAGATACCTGCACAAGGTGATTGAGAACTCTCTCTCTCTCTCTAATCTCAAGCGGAAAAATACTTTGACTTCGCTGAAAACGCTGCAAAAGCCGCTGAAGCCGCGCGTGGCGGCGTGGCCTGTAGCCGTTCTTTTTGGGTGGCGGAGCCCACAAATGTCTCGCAGACGCCTCAGTGCAGGTAGGGAACTGGTGCAGGGTGCAGTCTGAAGTGAAAAGTGAAAAAGGTGATCCAAACCAGCTTCACAAAGGTCTGCTTGCTTTCTAATTGTTCTGACACCTTGCCAAAATCTGCAAGCCTAGGACTACATGTAGAAACCTTTGAGCTATGTTGCATTTCCCATGGTGAAATTCCTCTCAAAAGCCTCCGTGACGTTGATCGAAGCTCGAAGATTCCTTAGCAAAACTTTGGAGCTTGAAACCTCATGCAACTGAAGCAGCGAATGTATATCTTCGCTGGCTTTGAGAAAGTAAGGGGTAGCGAAGAAAGCTGATTCCAGTCTTCAAAGTACAAGACCCTTGCAAACATTGCAAGTCATGTGAAAAGAATCAGCAGTCGCCGCAGTCGCCTGGTTGGTCCTGACCAGTTAAACCGAACTCCGGGGCAGCGACCTACTTCTTCGGGCATCAATTTTGGCGACCTACTTCAAGGCCAGATGCCGCGAGTATCATCGGAGGTTGGCGTCCTTGCGATGTGCCGGTCCATCCATCTGAACCAAGACACGGAGAGGAAGCCAGAGACAGGCCGCACACGGTAGCCAACAAGAGCTGATGAAGACCGTAAGCCATGAGAACCTCATGCAAATTGCTGAAATTGCCAGAAAAGAGTTTTGCAATTCGGTTCCGGTTGGAGACCACTATTCAGTCGAGGCCATCGCCCCGTTGCACTCACCGTTGTCTTCGGATTTGGGGCTCCGAAAGGCGAAAAAGGAGTCCGTCACGTCCGATCGTTCCGAGTAGCGATGCCAGGAGCCCCGTTCGTAGCGTCCGAACGCTCCGTTCGAAGCGATGCCCTTGGTTCCGTTCGTAGCGTCCTTGCTCCTAGTAGTAAGGCCAGGAGCCCCTAGAAGCGTCCGAACGCTCCTAGAAGCGATGCCCTTTGTTCCTAGTAGCGTCCTGGTAGGAGCCTTTCGAAAGCTACTGGATTTAGCCTGGCGCTGGGCCATGCTGTCCATTGAGACTGCCGAGAAGCTTTTGAGTGCAGCTTGGCGAAGGCTTTTGATGATGACACCGAGCTCAAAATGCTTTGGGCAAGGTCGTGCTGAAAAAAATGATGCATTTTGCATGATAAAACAAGCTTGGTCCAAGTGCTTGGTTCTGTTTTGAGTATGCCCAACGTTGTGCGACGCGTCCCACCTCCACGGTGCATCCCAAATCACATCCAACCTCCTGCGAGACAAAAGGATTTCACAAACAAACAAGGACAGTTCTTGGCTCAAAACTTCAGCTGTGCTTGATCGAAGGGGCCGAAAGTCGATGACCGGAGCATGTCTTTGTCGATTGGAATGGAGCATGCTTAATCTCTTTCAGCGGACTCCGCGGCCACAATGGCTCACAATCAGCGGATTGTACCACCATAGTATGAAGATACCTTCATACGGTAGAAGTCAAAACATGACTGTGACTGTAAAGCGTGCCATTCGGGGTGCAGCTTTCTTCCCTCTCACAGTCTCAATCGGGAGATCAATGGTGCTCGGATATCATCCTTCAGACTACACACACTTGTCGAAAGAAGCTACTGGTAACAAGGGCATCGCTACTGGGAACAAAGGGAATCGCTACTAGGAGCAAGAAGCTACTAGTGACAAGTTGCGCACTCTTCAGACTACATTCTCTTGTCAAAAACGTCCTTCAGGTACTGGTCCAACGGGGAACCAGCGAAGTGCACCTCCTGGCTTGTCCGTTGTCATCTGAAATTAAATCCGGATATTATGGAATAGCAGCCTACAATACAATAGATTAGGTCACCCCACAACGCCCACCCCCCACCCAAACTGTTTGAACTGCTTCTGCAAACATGCATGCCAGCAAAAGCAGGGTTTTGTCTTGGGCCAGTCCCTGCCTTCTGTTAATTCTGTTTCACCCTCAACATGAACCGGATTCAGTTCTGGTCCCAAATATTGGAAAATGGCTAGCAGTTTTTGTAGCGGTACAGTGTCTAGTTTTTGTGCGAAGAACCTCATCCACAGCACCGGCTGTGCCAAGCCGTGTGTTGAACACCAATAAGCCTTGCGTAGAAACGACAAACTCTCAAAACTCAACTCCCAAAGGCCTCAATCTCCATCGAATGCCAGCTCCCAGGAATGAGCTGGCTTTTTCGAACAAGTTCATGACGTGTGTGAATGACACTCACATAGTTGCTCAATGTGCTTTGGTGTCACATTAGTTTCTTAGGCACAAGCTTCGGCTAAAGCAAAACACTACAGGCCCAGCTTTGTGTCGAGATAAAGCAACATGTCATGACTGTGTGGTTCGATGTCGCTATCGCGGTTGTCCACGTTCTCCAAGCCACGCTGCAGCAAAGCTCCGGTTGTCCACGTGTCTGAGTGTCTGACTATGTTCTCATGCTGTTGGCCCCTCACGCTGTTCTTCTTTTCACAACTGATGTTGGTTCAATGGTCGAATTAATGCAGCAGGGAGCTTTGCAAATTAATATACAAACCGAATGTGCACAACGTCTCCAAAAACAACAAACAAGATCTGAGACCAATTGCCTGGAGAAATTTGCTCAGAGTGGTCTGGGACAAGCCGTGAAACTCAGGAAAGCGTGAATTCACAAAAAAATCCGTCTCGGTCTCGGGGACCGGAGCTCTCAGAACATCATCCTGGCTGAATCTTCAGAATGGGATCTCACCAACCTCGCAACCACCCATTGAAAGCCTGACTGTCAAGTAAAAGCCTGCTTCTACAGGGTCACAAATTGTCACAAAAAGTCTCAGCACGAGGATGTTTTTTGATGATGTTGCTGCGAGACATTCCTTAAGCGTCGTCCTCACTCATGGAGCGTTCAAGCCTCACCAAACGAATTCCACCATTCGAGGGCGGAGAAAATCAAGAACCAGATTTGGCTGCGAAGAATAGGGAAGAACCACCCATTTGTAAAGTTCAGTATGCTCAATGATATCTGGCATCCAAATTTTAGGTACGAGCTGGTAATGCCTGTGGAATCTCGAGACTCAAGCTTTCACCTACCAATTGATCATTCGCTAGCTTCCCATGAAAAAGAAGGCATGGACTACAACACAATGGGTTTTCAGTTGCCTGTAGCACGTCTACAAGTAGCTTCACACAGTAACATACAAAAACATTGCTTGGGCTGGGGCTGCAATGCGAGCAAATGCCCGGCGCAAGCCACATACAAATCTCGCAAGAATGACGAGAACACAACCGGAAACAAACAAGTAAGTGCAGAAAAAAAGCTGCACATGCCTGCTGAAAACGATATAGAATAATTGACAACCGAACTGCCAGCTGCATATATCACTAAGAACAGAATGCTGATCAAAGTGTTCACCAACGTGTCTCACCTACAATTAGAGGTCTAGTTGAATGTACCTAGCAATTCCAAAGTCCTGTGTTTGAAAACCAAGACAGAGCAGGAACCTTCTCCCACGCATGACTTTGGCTTCTGGTTTGACGAGTGTGTGGAGAAACATAAAGTCGGACCATTGTTCAAGACCCGTTGACCCATGACAGCATCACCTTGGGACCGCTGCGACATTGGTGGAATCCTGGACAGCAGGCTGTCCGTGAAAAACGAGGAATGCGAGAAAAACATGCCAATGCCACCGCTGCTTTACAAACACAAATTGGGATACGATTGACTATTGCAAACCCAAATCATCAAACCATCTTTCCCAAATCGAAGGCAAGGGCCATCTGCCATGCATGTACAATATGCAAGTTGAGACATGATGAAATGGCTGACGCTGACCCCTTCTATACTGTAACTTCCGCTATACAGGTGTAGGTTTGGCGTTTTGCAGGCTGGCCAAGGAAGAAGCATGTCTTGAACATGTCGCTAGCCGCTAGCGAGTGCAAAATGCATAGCGAGTGCATCTCAAAACCACACGTGGAAGAATCCTTCAACCCCAAAAACACCGGCAAACCTCAGACCTCGTTGAGACGTTCGAGCAGTTCAGGAAGCTCTGGCACCTGCCCCAGTTCCATGTATATAAAGATATCGTAGACATTTTGTCTCAAACAAGAAGTCCCACAAGTAAACATGCATTCAAAAGAGAAGTAAATACACATGTGTGACTCATGACTTTGCCCAGATGTAGAATGCACATGCAGTGTCCTAGCTTGCACAAATTCATTGCTATCAAGATCACACAAGATAGTCATGTCATCAAGCATCCAGTGTTCCAACAAGAGCACAAAGAACAGCAATAAAATGCAATATTACTCAAGAAGCTACTAGTAACAAAGGGCATCGCTACTAGTAGCTCCTGGCATTACTACAAGTAACACTCTGAAGGTCTCTGTGGCCGACTGGCAAGGCTCCGCTCTGGACGCTCTGGTGCCACTCTCCCCAAAACCGGCCTCCGGGTTGCAGTTCGAAGCCACATAGCCCTGAGCCAATTGAGTTCTCTCCACGTGACAGCTGTTTCCATCAAGGTGTCACACCTGCTTCCATCATGTCCCTGAAGCCTCTTCAAAACCTGAGTGAACTCCCTGCTCGCACCTCTTTGGAGAGGCCCAGCACCAGAGTGAACTCCCTGCTGGTGTCTGCCTGCAGTATTGCAATACGGGGATCAAAGGGGTATGTTAGTTTCTTATCCAGGCCTTTAAAGGTTCACCAGTTGATATGACATCATATGACATCAATGTGTCACTAAGGAGCAAGTGCTATACAGCAACTCATATCTGAGTGGTCTCTGTCCGTTCTTGGCCAGACTCAATCTGAATCCGTTCTTGTTACAACTGGATCCAAAAGCATGCAGTCATTAGATGAAAACGAACCCGTCTCATGGATCCCAGGTCCCTCTGCCTTGTCAATCAACGTGAAGCACAATCGAATGGTCTGCGCACAAACGCGGGTGATCTCCAAGCCCAAGCAGCAGCTGTACCTACACGTTTTGCGCATCTCTCCCACATGAGTTTCGACGGTTTCCCTTTGCTCAAGCCTGTCTTTGTGAGAAATACTACAAACATTGAGAAACAACAAGATTTGGGCGAACCGCTTTGTTCAACATGCCGGTGCCTTCAGTGGCCACAATTTCACAACCCAAAAAAGCACAAATGATTCAGGGGGCTTCCCTCCATCACATGTGAAGTGCTTGAGCCAAGCCTGACGCAAATGATACCAGGGGCACCGTTGCAAGAAAGCTTCAATCTTCAGATGCTGGAGTCTGGAAGCCTTCAGCAAATCTGAAGCAGGCTAAACCAAGAGCAGTAGAGCCCCTTGCCCTCTCTGTCAGCGATGCAAAACAACTCCTCCCAAAGCAATAGTTGGCCAACTGGCCAACCTACCATACCTCTAGACAGGATCAGTCAGATCCTGCAAACCAAGAACCTAACTTTCTGACATGATACCCTGCATCATCACGAATTCATGCCTCTTTCTGCTCTGCAAATCTCTGCTCTTCTGCTTCAAGCTCCTGTTTAACGCAGAGGTGCCATCAGCTCAAACCACACTTTTCACCGCATAACCTCCAACTTAGTTACACATCGTGGGGTTCACATTTCTGCATGATGACCAGTCGTCAGTAAAAAAGATCTGAACGTCCTTCTGATAGTCTGCCTTTGCACTGCGCAGAATCTCTTTTGCTTTTGTGACCACCTTGTCGGGGACGGACTCAAAAAGGTATGGACTGTACAATGCGCCGACAGTTTTCACAGGGTTTCGTTGCACACACGATTTCTTCTCAAGACTAGGTGCTACTTTATGGCACAATGAAGACTCTGGCTCGAGCTTTGCGTTTGAACTCCGCATGAGTTTAAACTTAGGGCATTTGCATGTTGTCGCAACTGCGACATTTAGATCTCTGGTATTCGAAGCAGTCTGGAAACTTCAAGAATAAGCACGTTCTTGCAATGGTTTCGCATGTCTGAGTGTCTAGCTTCGTGGTGTGAGTGTGTGCAAAGCTTTGGGCAAAGCTTTGAAAACTCAAGTCTAGATCATGTGCTGCTCTTGACAACATCCTGGAAATTGCATTTGTCTTTCCAATGCTTTGGACATGTGCAACAAACTGTTTGAAAATGTCTGCTCTATTCTTTGTGGAAGCAAAGGATGGTCTATTATTGAGCATTGACCTGTGGATGAATCAGGGCCAACAGCCAAGCATCACCAAACGTAGCAGCGCAAACCCCAGCTTTGTGCATCGCACGATGGGCAAAACACACGCGTTCATTTGTAAGCACGCTGGATGTGGCATTTGGCACAAAAGCCCAATACAAATGTTGAACATGTTTGGTAGTTGTATGTAGTTGTTAACATAAAAAGCTGGGAGTATGCGGCAGAGACCGCAACACTTTCTCCACAATCGAATCCAAGGAGTCTTTGCTAGACTGCAGACGTGAGGCTGGATTTGGGTCAAGTTCCACGCACTGGCAAATGCGCCAGAAGCCGCATTCCATCCCACAAACTTGTTCATGCCAGTGGTTGGGTTCCCGAAACTCATCCCCTGTCTGCAGTCGGCGAGTGAGCGTCAAGCTTCTTTAGCTTTGGCTGCTGTGGCCCCTGTCGACCTTTGGTTTAATCTGCCGGGGAGTGCTGCAGGAGCAATGTAGTTTACAAAGGCCTTCGGGCACCAATTGACAAAATCCAGCTCTTGGTGATGCTTGTGATGCTAATTCAGCCGCGTGCATCATTTGCAATGTGCTGTGGTGAAAATGTATGCAAACATGGATGCAATGTAATGCCAAACAAACAAACCATTTCACAACGAAGCCAGAACTCGCAAAACATACCGAGACATTCAAATGACCAGCCGCACCAACCAACTACCAACCACAAAATTACAACCACCAAATCCAAATTGTTCAACGTGAAACTCACACCACACCCACTGCGGCACTACACATTCAATTCTCTGCCAAGCGGAACTGCGTCATCGGGCTGCGCACAACCCCGTCTCGGAGCTAAAGTTGGAGGCCAGTGCTTCTAGGTTGGAGGCCATCGCTATTAGGATAGTAGAGCCATTGCTATTAGGTGTCTTTTTTCTCTCTGTTCTTATGCTCAAGTTTTTCGCGTCGAAACCACTCCAGCCGGATTCTGAGAATGACCTACCCCACCAAATCCCAGCCTCTGCTCGGTCGCCAGCCGACTTCATGCATTGAAGCACGGCCTGCCAAGCAAAGAGATGCCTTAAAGACCTTCAAGTTGCTTACTTGAGTTTCTTTGCAAGCATGTTCTGCACTTTGTCATCACGAGCCTCTCCCAACTGCGCTCCTTCTTCACGAAAGCCTCGGGCTGCCTAACAAATTCAACAAATTGTGCTGATGAAGCAAGGGTGGATCGGGCGTGGCGACGTCGAAGACATTTGGAGACTCAGTCCAGCAATTTTGTGGATGATGTTTCTGAGTTTCTTTTCCAAGTGTCTTCATCTAAACCGGCCGGGCAGTCACTTGCGCACTGGGAATTTCGGTCACTTGCGCACTTTGGGTCACTTGCGCACTTGGCATCAAAAATTTAGGTCACTTGCGCACTTACCTGCTTCCTAGCAAC
>CAXAMN010000436.1:194593-234729 GCA_963970005.1 Durusdinium trenchii | reverse complement strand
CCCCCCCACCACCCCACACTGCTCCTACCCTCCACTCTGTTCAGCCAGATGCTGTTGATACAAGTTATATAACTCATATATGAATGCATGTAAATCCCTTTGCATCCACATGGAAAACATTATTATCTTGGCCATGGTTCCCCCACAAGCCCCCCCCACCCCACACTCCTCCTGCCGTCCACCACTACTTCTTACTTGACTGAATGTAAAAGCCCTTTGCATCCACATGGAACGCTATTATCTTGACTTAGTTTCTGAACAGTCTAAAATGGTTTCTGAATCGACTGTTTTGGTTTCTGAATCGGCCGTTTTGGTTTCTGAATCGGCTGTTTTGGTTTCTGAATCGGCTGTTTTGGTTTCTGAACCGGCTCTTTTGGTTGCTGAATCGGCTCTTGTGGTTTCTGAATCGTAGTTGCTGAATCGCCTGGTTTGGTTTCTGAATCGGCCGACTTGGTTTCTGAATCGGCTGTTTTGGTTTCTGAATCGGGACTCGCTTGGTTTCTGAATCGGCCCGTTTGGTTTCTGAATCGGCTCATTCGGTTCCTGAATCGGACCATTTGGTTTCTGAATCGGACTGTTTTGGTTTCTGAGTCGTAGTTGCTGAATCGGCTATTTTGGTTTCTGAATCGTAGTTTCTGAATCGGCTGTTTTGGTTTCTGAATCGTAGTTGCCTGATCGGTTGGTTTCTGAATCGCTAATGACCCTTGGTTTTGTTTCCTCCTGGATATGAACCGGAAGTTCCGAACAGGAAAGTTGTAACTGTCATTTCTCTTTCGTTTCTGAAGTCAATCCTCTTTCGTTTCAGCCCTCAGCCCGCGTCCTGCAGCCCTCGCTGTGCTATGGCGCTCATAGCTTGGCTTCGCTCCTGAAGGCGGCAACAAGCTTCGCTCCCACGGCTTGAGCTAGAAATTCACCCCACCCGAAACTCGCCCGAAACTCGTGAGATTTCCCCCGTCCTTTCGCCACTGCTTCACTCTCATCTGTGATGTTGCACACACCTCTAGACTGCAGCACCCAAAGACCAAGCTTTCCACAAAATGGTTTCAAGATCGTGCATTCTCAAGGAGGTGAAGCTTAAAATGTCTCAAAATATTGACCTCCTTACTCCTTACCTCGAGAACGAATACACAGTACGACGTTGCTCAGTTTCATGCGAGAAGACTTGTGGTCAGCAGTGGGCCAACAACAAACAATGACACCTTTCGTGCCTGCAAGCACTTTTGCTTCTCTGAAGGGCTCGGCTTTAGTATGTTTGGTATCTTCTGAATGTGACTTGGCTCCACTGATCATCCTGAGAACACATTTCTGCTAAGGATAAGGATGACCAAGGTCTCATGGTGCCAAACGTCACCAGGTGTTCCGTGGCGGGGCTGAGAATCTTCGGAGAATGAATGGTGAATGTGGGGAAGAATGTGCAGAGTTTAGGTTAAACTGCGACGCAGTTCTGACGTTTCACCTTCCGCTGTTGCGTGAAAAACGCATACACTTCGGGTACTAACGAGGCAATACAAATATAACCTTGCATGCAAGGTCAGTCTCTTCCAGGAATAGGTTCACCCTATGAACCTTTAGTAGGGTGTGTAGAACTTGCCACTCTCCAAGGGTCCAACAAAAAATATTGAAAAGAAACGGAAGAGGTAAAGAGCCCCTAGTAGCCTCCTTGCTCCTAGTAGCGATGCCCTTTGCTCCTAGTAGCTTCTTGTTCCTAGTAGCAAGGCCAGGAGCCCCTAGTAGCGTTCTTGCTCCTAGTCTAAAAACTAAATCAAATAGAACATGAACGACACCATTCTAGTCTAAAAACTAAATCTAAAACTAAATCTTCCAGCTCCACCTGGCCTCTTCCAGCTTGTCTGTGCATCCAGTCCGACAAGGCAACGGGGAGCCTTCAACCTCAGCGCGGTCCGACATGTTTTCTTTGGTGCCACCGTCCCAAACCACCTTCCGTCTGGAATCAGAGAGTAAATAGAACATAGTGTTGATGAGCTCCAACCTATAATAGCGGTTGGCGATGGCCTCCAACCTACTAGCGATGGCTTCCAACAAAAAAACGATTGTGCTGTGGAGTCCATTCTTCCTGAGATTGTGGACTTGATGACTCTACTTTGAACGAGCCGCCCGTGCTGGGGACCGGTAGTCAAAGTCGAAGGCACGCGCACGTGCCGGCGATGGGGACGCCAGGACTGCCCGATTGTGCACAAAATCATCAACAAATGGACGATCAGCTTCTCGAGCTAAAAAGAAGAACAGAACGCAACTTCAAACTTTATGCACCCCACCGAAAGAGTTTTATAATGTATATCCCTACCCATACATTTGAGGCAACCAAGAAGGCAATTCAGTCAAAACTAAACCCCTGTGATTCCGCCAAAAGTGGTTTGATGGTTGTAAAGGTGAGCGATTACGGTATCCGGTAAGGATCGAGTGAACACCTCAAAGTATTGGCAAAATATGACAAGATCCCACACACGCCTGTGGCAGCCATGCTGCTGTCACTGCCAACCGACTGTCAAAAAACTGATCAAATGTCTGCGGGTGAAATTGAGAATAAAACACGACGAATGGTTTAAGCACAATGATTGGTGATAGTCCTTGCACCAGCAAATGAGAGAGCAGATTTATAGAATACCTTCAGAACGCTCCCCTTCTTCACCTCTCATGAAATGTATGACGTGAAGGAAAATGTCCTTTGACTGTCATTGTGTGTGTGCTTTATCTGTGACAATCCAAGTGCTTGGCGCCAGCCCCTTGTTGCAGCCGTCAATTCGGGCTGGTCTAACATTCGATGCAAAAGCATCCTAAGACCCAGGTGATCCTCTGGGGCCTTTGTGGCCATCCACCGACCGGCATCTCCAGCTTCATTGCTTGGGCTAACTCTGAAGGCTAGGCTCGACAGGAGCTGCCGACAAGAAATCGGCTTCCGTCCAGAAACCCCCAAGCGTGCTCTTGGCTTTTGGTTTGGGTGATTTGTAACAACCAACATAAACACTGGTGAGAAGTGAGGCTTCAAGATTGCCGAGAGCTGGAGCATCAAACCTCAGCGTTGAAGTGCATTCCTGAAAGACATTTGATGGATAACAGCTCGATGAGCCACTGGGCGTTGGCTCGGGTTGGGTTGCTGTCCGGCTTCCACATTCCAGTGCTTCAATATTGGAGGGCCTTCGATCCAATATTAACACCCCATCAATAATCGTTCTGGTGCTTTGAAGATTTGAAGGTCCGGAAGGGGTGAAGAGGGAAAGGAAAAGAACGATAAGCGAACGAACGAGAGGGCCAGAGGGCAGGAGGATCAAACTTCTGTGAGACCCTGGAAGACTTCCACAAAATGCCTCAAGAAACGCCTGGACATGTCCTCTGTCAGGTCTCTAAGCCCACAACCATGGCAGATGTATCCTCGCAAGTTGAGCACAGGACAGCCCTTACGAAAACCAGTTAGTGATGTAGAATTGACAAATGTTGTGTCCTCTGCTTGTGGCTTCAGCAGGTTGGAGTGTCTGATTGCACAATGCTGTGCATTGGTCTCCAACCTTTCATCTCACTGGAATTTCAATCAAAAGAAGTAGTAAAAAAGGGATCCTGATTGACAGAAGCAATGAATTTGCAAGCTCATGACAGACAACAAAGCGGGTCTAGCCTTTTCTTTTTCTCAAGATCCTTCGTGTGCGAAGCAGCGTAGAGAAAGTACCTATAAACAGATTCGGTGCAGCTTAGCAGGGAACGCAAATCTCTGAAAGTGACAGTTCCCAAAAATGTAACACATGAGCACCTCATCTTGGTGCTAATGTCCTCCAAGTACTCACTCTGGGAAGGCTCGTCCAGAGAGGAGTAGTAGCTGAGGCGATGAGAGGAACGGAAAAATCAGCTCTCAAACTCTTTGGATGAAAGTTCGGGTGTCATGGTTGAAAGCAAAATAACAAACAATTACTGACATGAAGTAAAGTCGATCGTTAAGTCGATGGGACCAACAGCTACCGATTGGAGAGATTCCAACCTGCTTTCTCCACGCATTGATTGAAACATCATCTTCCCCCCACTACTGTTGGGCCATTGCTTCTAGCTTGGAGGCCATCGCTACTAGGTTGGAGGCCATTGCTACTAGGTTGGAGGCTCCATGATAACCAATTGCCGCACCTTCGCTCCCAGCGCTTGACGCCACGGAGGACCAGCTCGTCCCGGCGCTTGACGCACTTAATGAAGCGAATCCTCGGACAGCTATCGGAAAGCAAGTCTTTTCTTTGCCAGTGCAAAACATGCAAGTTCAGCCAAACTAATGCTATAATATGCTATATATACAAATTATATAAATATAATATAATGCTATAATATGCTATATGAATATATGAACACTGCATTTATAGAACTCTCGTAAGCTAGCAGGGCCAGGCGGCCAGGAGCAAAGATGATGTTTAGATCATTCCAGCCGTGCTGAGCCAGTGCAGGTGATGAAAAATACATGAGGGCCTGAGGCCCTGACCAATGCGGTTTGCAAATTGTCATCCGTGAATAAGGATGATTCGCATTTTCATTCTCAATTCCCTGACGGCCACCCAGTGGTCAAAACAACCATGAAGGGGGAAAAAAAAACTTCTGTTCACTTATATAAAACATTGCGAACTCAAAAAATGAAAATGACTGCCTGCCATGCTAAGCATGTTGACCAAAGGACCAAAGGAGTCTGCACACAGCTTTCAATGTGCCTTGTCAATACAGCGGTCAAGGCTGCGGAAGACTGTGTCACAAAGGCTGATGTCCTGATGTCACAAAGACATGCTGAGTCCGCAAGCAAATGTCCCGTCAACCCTGACACTGACTTGAGCAGACTGAAAAAGTATCAATAGGCTTGGCGATGTGATTCACGATATCAAAGACACAAAGCACAGCAAGCACATGGAGGCTCTCCTTGGGGAGTTCCTCGACACCCATCATGGTGGGAAGGATTGGGAAGGTCATCCTGTCCTCGCACTCAAAACACGAAACAAATCCCAATTGAAGTCATCCATAACCTTGCGGCATGTGAAATATGGCACAGCTTATCCTTGCGCAAGGGCACATCTAAGTACATGTCAAGTCATATCCCAAACACTTGTCAGATCTCTTGTCACAAAATCAAAATGAAACCCATAGCAGCAACCTTGTAGGCGTGCATCTCAGTCCAAGTTAACCCATGACCTCTGCGAGTGAAAGCTTGAAATCTGGCATATTCAAAATCCCAGCTAGAGGTGGAGCTTTTTCATTATAGTATTTGGCTCAGAAAGAAAGAGGACTGGCTTCCCCAAGCTAACAACCTCCCCACCAAGTGGAAGACGTCAGCTTTGCACATGATGAATGATGATGCTTGTAGGCGGGCCAGCATCCCCTCAAATAAGGCTACACAGACTCGCTGAGAGTCCGGCGTTTCTCTGCACTGTTGAGGCGTGCCTTCTCAGGCTCCTGTCAGCGGTGGAATCCTCTTCCAGAAAGCGCAATCACAAATTCCGCAAGGCCACATCAACCCAAGAAAACACTTGGGTCAAGTCTCCAATTAAACATGATGAACTGTCGCAACTGTGGGGTTTTGCATGAAATCTTCATCATCATGCTGTGATTCACAAGGTCACACAATGCAAAATAATCCTTTCCGGAAAAAGAAACAATAGCATCCAACAAATTCATTGTAGTAGAGGCAGACATGCAAAAACAATCCTGACAAAACGTTTGTCGCCTACTTCCCCACGACCTGCGGCATATTTCTGTTCTCCTTGACCCTTGTTAGATTGTGTGGTTTTGCATTGATGTAACACACACACAGAGAGATGTATACAAACATGTAACGATGCGTGTACGTATATGTAATCTAATATATATATATATATGTGCAAAAATGGTGATGTGTAAATGCAAGTGTATGAATGTATATCTACATAGTATTTGTTCAGGTGCGAACTGCCAAGGTTACGCATGACACAAAATCAAGGTGGGAAACGTGCAGCACTTGCACCTGTACCCCTGTTCTTGGCAGATTTCCGTCGCCTCAGCTTTACTTCCATACGTTTACGGTTCAATTACGAACTGGTGAGGAAGTTGTAACAAGTTATATACTGAACCATTGCTTACTCAAACAAACCTATGAGACATGGAAATGGTGCAAGGCGTCACAATCAAATTCTTATCAGCAGCAGCTGTTCATCCACTACATGCAGGTTTTTGCAACTCGCCTGCTGCCGACCAAGGACTCGTTTTACTGTACCACGTTCCCCTGCAAAACGAAAAAACTCTTGACAAAGACTAAGTTTACACACTGCATGGCATTGAGCAACATCAAATCGAAATGGCCATGGACTACTGTACTCTTGAACTCTCCTTATCTAAAGTTCTAAAGAACCTTGCCACTCCGACCTGAATCCCGTTCTCTCGCATTTTCGGCCATCAAACCTGCAAAGCTTCGCATCACGAGTGGCATGTCTACTGACTAGCACACAAATGGACCTCGAGAATGTGCGAACTACGCGATCAAGTTGGAGCGCTGCACTGGAACACAAAAATGTCCCCAGAGCATCGATGGAGGTTCTGTTGTTTTGGTCCTATGATGTGATTTGGCATCCAGCCCAGCCCACAAGTGATCTTTTACATGTTGTGTGCCATATATTAAATATATTTTTTTTAATGTTTCTTTAGTTGCTCTTTTTGGCATAATGTTTGCTATTGAGCCGGAAGGATGATGTCTGGAAATATCAGACCATGGATTTGGAGTTGTTTCCCCCCAATCGAAACCAACATGTTCGGCCCATACGCATGTGTTCAAAGCAAACCCTCTCCGATCGCATCATTTTTCGCATCCAACACACATCTCATATAAAACAAACGGGTTGCGATTGGACAGGTGTTCGGTCAAGTGTACAGGCACAGCCACAGTGAACGAACACACACCAGAGCGCACCACAAATGACCACCAAACACAACACAAAACAAACACAACCACAACCAGAGAACCAGGCACTCAAAAAGGGAACTTGCAATTGAAAGTAATCCAAGATCTCACCGCGGTGAACGGTTAAAGAGTACGGGCATGACTCACCGGGTAATGATCTTGACATATACAGCAACGATTCTGCCCACAAACCGAAGAGCCGCAGATGAATTAGCACATGGGATGTCCAATTACTTTGGAGGTTTTTTTCAGCAAAACCAAAATCAAACCGAATTAGTGAAACCGGAATCAAACTGCATCTATGCAAAACGACCCGCTCACTCCAAGACTGAGGGTTTTGAAATGTGATGCGGCTAAGAAAGAATTTTTTTGATGTCGGTGGTCACGCACGTGGCTTTCACTGACCGCTGCGAGGTCCAGGGCTCTGCTAAATCAGGAACAAGGTTTCGTAATTTGAGTTTCTTTGCCACCGAACCTGTGATTGCGCAGTTCTCGCATTTTTCACCACATCTTTGTGTGGTTTGTTTCCTTGCAGCAACTCCTTCCTCCTTCCTCCGTCCTCCGTCCTGCTTCCTCCAGCCCTTGCCCCTTCCCCTTGTTTTCTGTGTTTTTTGTGCTCTTCTGCGATGTTTCAACAAATCATGGTTCCGAGACAACGAAAGATTGTCTGCTTTCAGCTTTCACCAATTCTGTGCACAAGCTGTGTTCGCACGACCAAAGAACGGAAGGCCGCTTAGCTAAGGCATATTTTCGGCCGAGCCGCTGGTCTCCATGTCTCATGATCCATCTTGGTCAAGAACACAAGTGCATGCCACAGTGCAGCTGCCAGTTGTGCAGTTTTTGGAAGAGAGTGCCCTTGCACAACCACCGAACCTGTGCCGCAAGCCATTACAAGCAAAATATCTCGCAACTTTTTGACTTCAGCTGGAGTCAAAGGATCATCCAAAGCCTGCCTCCGACTTGGAGTGTCGTCAGAGGCTTCAGTTGTGCGGGATGTGTCAAGAGTTGTGCAGCCTTTCATTGCACTGTTTTTGGAATGGTTCTGAAAACGGTTTTGGTGACAATCTAACCTGGAAAAAATGGAAAGAATCTGGGGTCTACAAAGGGTGACTGACGTGCCAAAAGCACACCAATCAACAGCCACACGTGGAAAAACCCAGCACTGCTGACTGGGCCACGCGAGAGGCAAAAGTCCAAAACCCGCCGACACCAGCACTCCCTGGGGGGGGGGGGAAGTGGGAGTTA
The DNA here is from genome assembly GCA_963970005.1 of Durusdinium trenchii. Taxonomy (NCBI): domain Eukaryota; class Dinophyceae; order Suessiales; family Symbiodiniaceae; genus Durusdinium; species Durusdinium trenchii. Next base: position 226,580 of record CAXAMN010000436.1, on the reverse strand, counting down.
GCAGGGTAAGACCACTTTGGGCGAGTAACCCTCGAAGAATGGAAAGCAGAATTCCTTAAAAGAAATGTCTACACAAAGGAGTCAAAAGGGGAGAAAGAAAGAACCCCGGCTCAAGTGGAAGAGTCGGCAAGCTCTGCTCTCCGGCGGAGAACTGCTCACTGCAAGCTCTTCTCCCCCCTTCTGCCTCCACAAAGCGCATCTTCTGAAGAGTGGAGTGTCCATTTCAGGTTTTGGTAAAAAACCGAATCAGTCAAGTTGTCCACCTTCACCTCCTGTCACGATCACAGGTTTGTTTGGAGCGGCAAGCCTCATTTCGCCTTCACCTCCACCAGCGCCGATTTATCGAGTTGGTGCAGGCACGATACTGGAAGGAGCAGGAGCAGCCCTGGAACCTCAGAGAATGCAAAGAGTTTGTCGAAACAATTTTCATGATCAATCCTGGATTTACGTGGTCCCTTCTCTCACAACTGTGATGGATCGCTGCCTGCTGACACATCCCTAAATGTGAGCAGTCGCTCCTCCCTGCAGTCGTGTCTGACCTTGAAGAAGAAACAAGAAAAGACACTCACAACGCGCCTTTCCTGCCGCACACTTGAGCCCAACATGTTGCCGTCGACATATATTGACAGAACCCGGAATGTGTTCCTCATGGTTCTCAACTGTTCGGTAAACACCCAAAGCATTCCCTGACTGTTAAAAACGAAAAGCTGTTCCATTTCGAACTCACTGCACAAAGTTTGCGCACATTCAGTTCCCGCACTGAAGCAGGGCAAGGAAGGCATGGACGGCTCTACATTGGAGACCACTAGTCTGTACACCGTGCGCACGCTGCCTCCTGGAGTTCATCGGAAAAGTCCCTGGCCACTTGCAGATCTTGATCCCTTCCTGATCGTAAAGCATGTGAATTAAGTCTGAATGACTGGTTTTGGTGCATTGGCTTCAAGACGGCCTGCTGATCTGGCAAAGTGATGGTGTCCAGCAGCTTGGTTGGGTTGCAACAGAAACCAAGCGAGCGCAAACGTGAGCAATCTTGTTTTGCCTGATCCGAAGACTTCTCCAACTGCCCGCTCTTGAGACCATTGTCGCGTCATCCGTGGCCAACAATGATGGAGGCCCCTCTCAGTGGTGCTGCTGGCCCGTTTCCACAATGTTGGAGCAGCCGCAAACCTGAGCTTCCTTGTCCAATGCAGCATCACAAACCATCAACATCTCCCCAAATGCGCAGTTCTGGACTTTGAAGGGCCATTCACATTCGCCGACCAGGCTTCGGCTGGCTGAGCGACCGCTGCCGTTCAAAGAACTCTTCCACAGAAGAAGCTCAGTAGGACATGGATGTCAAGAAGAGTGTTTGTCCCCCTCCACTCCGCGACGACCCATGTTTTGTTATTGAAGAAGATCCAGGTGGAGTTGCGGACAATCAACGACAGCAATTAGTTTCTGGCCAGTTTGGAGTTCAAAAACCCCAGGAAAAACCCGTCTCGCCACAGGCTTCCCCAGTTCAACATGTGTGCACAAATGTAAGGTGTGGAGCAAGCGCGCTTGAGGCATGTTTTCTTGTGTAAAACACAGCGTATAGCACACGTGTACAGGGTATGGCTCACCAAGTGCTTGTTTTTTCAGGGAATTTTCGTTTTCAGAATGCTTGGAGTTGGAGCTGAGTGGATCTTTTAAGCAGGAGGATGTTTGAAGTGGCAACTTGTGGCTGGAGAAGAGTGGGCAAGCTTAAGAGAAGCTTTGAGAACGGTTGGGACAGCCTACACCGACTGTGACTGTGGCTGTGGGTTTGAGGCCATCTGTTAGGCAGCTCGCATCTTTTGTGCCGAAAGCGCTCACGAGTATGTATGTGTATCTGTACATGAGCAAACCTCACATCTAACAAGACTACATGTAAAAGTGAAAATCCCTAACACGCCGCCTCAAAATGAGACGTCCAAGTCCTCGTTTTGCGACTTGGTTTGCTCTTTCTTAGACCGTTGAGTATCGCTTCGTCTAAGCGACCACAGGTAAGTCCTCTCAACAGTCTGCTTTGTACATAGCCCATATGTACTGTTCCGGCAAGAATTTTATGCCATTTCCACAAAACTTGTTTGTAAATTCACCTTAGTATCAGGTGGTTCAGCTGTTACACCTGTACTTTTCGTTGTGCGCAATACGTGGTTCAGATGTTACACGTATTGCTTCGTGGGTTTCATACCAACCATGCAAATTGTATTGAATTGTAAACTCAATGCTGAAACTTTGAATTGCTTTGTCCACTGCAATCAACTATCTGTGGATCCTCGAGGTCTCTGATCTTCATCACTTTCAGTTCCTGATGGTAAGTAGTGAAGACTTACCCACATATCCGGGTCAGAAACTTCGCTCATTGTAGACCTCAAGTACCTTGCTATTCTTGTATCTTCACTTTCGCCACTTGATTCTTCACCATTTTCTTCTTCTCCTTCTTCATGGTCTGAGTTGTCTCTGTCTGGTCTTGCTATTGCTTGCGCCGCCTCACTTGCACTCCCAGTACTGCGTCCAGGAACTCGATCTGGTCGAAAATAGCCATCACTTTCCTCCATCCTTTCGAACAATTCTGCAACTCTCTCACTTGGTTCAGCTCCTGGTTCTGGAAGTTCAGGAATGTCTGGACCTCTAGGACTCTCTCCATCGACCGACAAGTCCGTCATCGATCGGCAGAAATGGTGTGCTCTCAATCTTGCAATCTCTCCAGGGTTCGCCTCAAGGATCAACAATGTCGACCTCAAAATTTCTCTTCTCTTCCAATACTTCTTCTTTTCCTCCTCCGACATTCTTCCAGCTCTCCTCTCTATTCGTCTCTCCACTCGCCCCAGCATCCAGTAAGTGAACCACTCTGGAGACCATGGTTCCCATTTCCCAGGTGGTTCTAGGGGCATTGGCGGAAACAAAGGAGGTTGAGGCTCAATCTCTCCTGCTGGTCGTCCAGGTCCATCTGAACTGCTGGCACCTGGTTCGATATTGTCGTTGCCAACCACCATTCTTCTTGTTGTTTCTGGTTCAGGCTCCTCCTCATCTCTTTCATTATGCCGTCTCTTCCTTCCTCGTGGTCCAAATCTGGCCACCAGCACATGCCAATTGTTGTGAACCCAATTGCACAATGCTATAAGAACCAACACCAACAATGTCAAATAAAACTGTTGACTGTTGTCCTGTTCGACAACCTCGTCGGAACTGTGTTCCAGACATCCCTTCAGGTTCATTGCTTGCATCATCATGACACACTGTGCAAATAATCGGCTAGATTTGTTCTTTGTCCACCTCGTCACTTGCCTCACTTGATTCTTCCATTGCTGCTCCATGAAATATGTTGTCTGCTCTTCTTCTCCAATCCTTTCCAAAATCGTATTGTCCTCACTGATTCGGATTGCACCCATGAAAGAAAGTAAAAATTTCCTTCGCATCGCTGTAAGCTTCTTTGTGTTCAAATCAGCAATATTTGTTTGGGTCGGTACTGGCAATGCTTTCAAGACCTTGGATCGTATCGCATCCTGCAACCAACAAAGTCTGACATCAATATGCTTTAGTCGACCTATGCCTGACCTCTGCAACCATTGACGCCCGCTTGAGGAATCACTTCGGGCTTCCAGTGAAATGCTATGCCTTTTCCCAACCATGAATTGCCACACTTCTTTCAACAACATGGCTTCACTTGATCCTGATGTCAACGAAAGAACTTCAGCCTCACATGAACTCAAAGCGACTGCTTTCTGTGTTCGACTGTAGGAAAGTACAACCAGGCTGTTCAATAGAACCACAACTGATGTTGTTGATTTTCGGTATAGACTACCGGCCCAGTCACTGTCGCAGAAAATTTCCATGAGGTGTTCTGTATCTTCCAACTCATCTTGCGGTGCGTTGTTGAGGATCTTGGCCATACTTGTTCCAACTTGTGTATATGGCAACCAAAATGACATGTTCTTGGTACCTTTGAGGTACAGAATCAACTGCTGTAAACATCTCTCTGCTTGTTCTGTTGGACTTCGCATCGACGATGCTAATGACTTCACACAATACTGGATGTCCAACCTGTCTTGAGACAAATACATTGCAATCCCTAATCCGCTGCGGAACGTGGCTTGTCCACCAGGGTCTAACTCTGGAGAGGTGTCTGGATGTCCCAGAAGACAATGTTCCGGCACTTGTTTTTCTTTCTTGCTGCCACCATCATACAACCTCAGCAGCTTGTCAATGTATCGAGAACCGGATTTGATACAAACACCGCCTTCCAAGAAAACATACGTCTTTTTCAAATAGTTCAGTTCCTCTCCAGCTCCCAGCATACCCCGTGGTACAGGGCCTTCAACCTGTAGCTTGTAAATCTTCTTCAACTCAGCAATGACCCACATTAGATCAGCCTCGTTCTCACTAGCAATCAGTTCATCATCGACATGTACATTGATTGCGATTTGCTTTGTAGCGTGTTTCAACACTGAAGGCATTGCAACGCAGCATTTGAATCCCAACCGTTGCAAATGATGGGTGAAATCTTGGAACCAACGCTGTGCTCCATTCCGCTGACCTGGAAGTACCTTCTGCAACTGCCACAATGCGTTCTGCTGCAAGCCCAACAATTGCTTGATCCAACCTGAAATCTTGACATAGCAGGTTTCTTGTTGTTCAACTGTAAGATAAGCATCACTGATATCAAGGCTTGCAAGCTTCCACCCATAGAACAAATGCAACATGAGGAAAAATCTCACAACTGCAAATGAACTTGTTGGAGAAAACGTTTCATCTGTAGAAGGTCCAGTCTTGAACTCTCGAGCGACTATCCTGCAGCGTCGCTTCCATTGACCTTCTCTGTGTCTCCAATCAAACACTTCTTTCAAATCGACAAATTTTCCATCCTCCAACATCTCATGCTCCAAAATCACCTTCACCACTCCAAGATTTGTTAGCTTCTCAACTTCGGTCTTCATGGCCTCTCCATCCAAATAAGCCAACTCTTCTTGTGAAATCTCCGGAGGTTTGTCTGCAGAAAAATCTTGCTCATCAAGACCTTCCATCTCCAACTCCAATGCTCCCCAATCTACTTCTTTTTCCCATTCGATGTCACCATGGGGGCGATCCACCTCCTCAACTTGTCCTGCGTAGAAAGGTGCATATAGTCCAGCAGACGAAGGACTTCCCTCTCGATCTAGTCTTGCAGCTTTGGAATCTCTCTGTTCATCTGACCTGGCCATCTCTCTTTTCTCTCCTGCCTGTCCTAGCTCCATCGAAGTCTCTCCTGGCGGAGTCGAAGGAATGACTGGAATATCCAACAAGGCTTTCCTCTGCATGTTCGACAATCTCTCTAAAGGCTCTGACGATTCTGCCATCACTGGTTGTTCTTCTTGTCGAGGACTGTTCGCTTCAGTGGGTTCATACGACTCAGCATGTTCAGCCACCTCTTCTGCTTCCTCATCGATTCCTCCTGTCCCAAGCCTGAAAGGCTCTCTAGGATCTGGTCCTTCACCTTTCTCCTCAATCACTGGCAATGGTGCTTCCATCAACCCAATCGGCCCTGAGGCCTTATGCTTTGACCAAGGAGACATAGTCAGTGCTTGTACAACATCAGGCCTCCATGGATTTGAGCATCGACGAATGGATCTTGTATGGAACTGACCTCCAGGGGTGATGATCACATTCATGTCGGCATTGTCCTTGCCAACCCAGATTCCCCCAAGCCATATGCTCGAACCTTTCTGCTTCACCGGCTGTCTCAGCCCGAACACAAACTCACCAAACGGAAGCAAACGACCATTGTATTTCTGTCCATGAACCATTTCAAATGCTGTTGCTTTGATTGCTGCATGCTCATGGAATCTGTTCAAGAGAAAAACGCTATGTGTCAAGGCCCATGCTCGAAGACAATGAAGGTCGTCTAGCTGTTCTCGAATGCCTTCTTCAACACCGGCCACCAGTGTGGCTGCTTGGCGCCTAACAGTTTGTATGTATCGCTCGACACGAGCCGTTCTTCCCTTATGGTAGGGCTTTCCAACTTTCTTGGTCGATTTGTAGCCCATCTCTTGTCTGATCATGATGATCATGTCGAGAAGCCCCAATGTTGCTGGTTCTGAATCCATCACAAAAACAACATTGTCGAGATAGTTGAGCTCGAGCGAAAACTTCACACAAAACTCAGCTACTGCTCTCCAAGCTCCCTTGGTCCGAGTGGGCAAGATAGCCCCGAACCTTGTAGCAGCATCCACCAACACTAAAGCTGGGCAACTCCTTCCCAAATACATCCAGTCCATCTGGATATGAGGATCTGCCAACTGCTCTGTCTCCAAGTCTGCATTCTGCAATGTTCGATCCTCACGTGATTTTGTCTTCACGCACACATCACACCAGGCTGCAAAAGGAAGATGCGTTGTAGCATGTCTTTCCAGCTCTCTTTCATCTGTTGGCTTATCAACTGCTCTCTCCTGCAACTGCGGCTGTGGTCCAAGCATCTGCTTCTGTAAGCTGTTCTTCGCTCGATCAACATCCTTTTGATATTGCTTGAACAAATAAGCACATAATCTGTCGTACAACCTCGACTTTGAACCACTGGCATTTACTCCAAGAAAATTACAACCATCCTGCAAATCCTTCACCTTGCTTTGACGAGACAGTTCTTTCCCATTCACCCACACGCTCTCTGGCTGTTCCTCGTGTCCTCCAGCTTGTCCTTGGAATTCCACCATAGGAGCGTCCCTCAGTTCTTCAGGAACACTAGACTCCTTAGGAAAGATGTCAGGTCCTGTTTCAGGTCGTCCTTCCAGCTCATCCATGATCTCAGGCAATTGTGAATCCAGAATTGTTTCACACATGCAAGAACTGAGCGGCTCCACGTGCCTTTGAGGAAATGTCAAAATAATGGTATCTAGCAGCAACCCAGGAATGTCCTCCTCCAAGCCTGTCAATGCACTAAGTTCCTTGGAATGTTCAACAACTTCCCACAGCTTGCCAACAAGAACAATAGTTGTCCTGAATCTCCATACCGCTCTTGACAATGCTGTGCCCGGGTCAACAAACTGCTTTCCGTTTTGTTTGTGAACAGGATTTCCGTTTTCCAAAAACTGCCAACCCAACTTCAATGTTTCAACATTGACGTTCATCTTCACATAAGCACCTCTCACTGCGGCACATGCTTGGTCTTCTTCCTGATCTTCATCTTTCACCCTTCTCACATGCGCAAAAACGCTCAATGAATTCTTCTTGAAGAAAACCGGAATCCTACACACCAAATCAGGCGACACCAAAACTCCTGCACACGCACCTTGACCCATCCTGCTAACCACTTCATGGTCCTGCGGCTCCATTGCACAAAAGTTCCAACCTGTCTTCAGCAACCGTCCAAAAGACAGAAGAATGTTCGTCACATTCGAGACAATGAAGGACTCACTCAAGAAGCAATATTCTGCTCCAATGCAATGGTTGAACTCCACCTGAGCCTTGCGCGTTCCACCAACCTTGAGGGGATTGCCTTGGGCATCCTCCAGCTTCAGATCATGGGAAGGAATCTCATAGCCTGCAACACACCTATGCGGCAGCAAGGAAACATCAGCACCTGAGTCTAGCACAATCCATTCACCTTCTTCTTCCAACTCCACTGCTCGTACATGCAATGTTGGATCCTCCCTCTGGGCTCCATGCACCATGCTCGAATCGGGTTCTGCGCAAAACCACAAGTAGAACGAGTCGTCTGCAAGCGATTCCGCAGAAACAACCATGTCCGTTTCGTCACTGATGCAAAACTCTGGGCAACGAAAATCTTCTAGGGCTGCGACCATCCTGACGTAAGGAGGGACTGATGTCCAGTCTTCATTTGAAGAAACTTCAGACAAAGCATACTGCTCTGGAAATTGCAAAGGGGGTGTAGCAACGTGGTACATGCAAACACGGCGGACTGCACGTTGTGTAGAAGCTGTGGTGCTCCCCACTGAACTATAGGTCGTCGCACTGCTTGATGGCACTCTAGTGTCACCACTGCTTTGCCCATGCGACTGTTGACCACCTGTTTCTCTGACCTCTCTCACTTCTCGCTGAGGACACTCATTTCCCCAGTGTCCCCACTCTCCGCATACCCGGCACCGATCCGGGCTGAGCTTCCCCTTTGTCTTACCCTTTCCTTTCTGCTGTTTGCCCTTGCCTTTGGACTTTCCTTTCTGCTTGCCTTTACCCTTTGAGGGTTTTCCTTTTCCTTTTCCTCCTTTTGTCCACTTGCCAGCCCAATTCCACGAGTTGAACCAGTCTCCACGGCCTTTTCCTTTCTGTTTTCCTTTGCCCTTGTAACCACCTTTGCCCTTTTGCGTAACTGCATCAACTTCCATTGCATTCGGGTCTGTCAATGCTGGACCTTTCTGTTTGTTCATCGGTTTCAAAATGTCATCAACATTCCACAACCGAGACGTCCTCTCGTAGGCTAGAATTCTCTCTCTCACTTCAGCATACGACGTAGCATCTGAGATGGAAAGAGTGAGGTGTTGTCGTACTGCTTCAGGACAAAGTCTCAAAAGAACTCCCACCAACACATCTCTGTCAAATGCTTTGGATGAAAGACTGTCGTATTGTTGTACCAACATTTCCATCCCCATGATGTGCTCCTGTAAACTCTTGTCACCTCCAGCCTTGTACGAAGGGAACGATGAAATGGCCTGACTGAGGGCCAAAGCTCTCTGCCTGGTTGCTGGTGAGTAGTGATCAACCAGGCTCTTCCACAGTGCATAACCGTTGCGATCCTCGGCTCCTGATCTGCTCAGCTGTAATGCGGATCCTCTCAGGTAGCTAGTCAAAACAGCGTAGAGCTTATGAGCTAGATCCCAGTCACTTTGCGACCAATCTGCTGTTTCCACTTCTTCTGATGGAGCCAACTTCTCAATGTCCCTCAATGACTCTAGAAATCGACTGTCAGCGTACCCCAACCAATTCATGAAACTGTGACGCCAACTCACCCATGCTGAGGAATCTGTTGCATCGAAAAAGTCAGGGGTTTTCAAAATTCGTGCTGCGCTCTCCAAACTCTTCGCGACAGCAGAGGCTTCGGCAGTCGAAGAACTCGATCCTGATCCCATGGTACCTGCCATCCCCTGGATGAAAGCTTCCTGTCGCTGCAGCAATGTACTGAATCCTTGCATGAATTGACCAAATTGTTGTGCATCCATTCCAAAAACACCGTAACCATTGCTTACGATCAAGAAGAGGAACAAATAACCTTTGCTGTTCAACTTCCTTTCCAGGTGTTTCTTTCGTGCAATGTCGCTCCAACGCTTCTTTGATTGCACCTTGTTTCTTCTCCTCTTCTTGCAACCACTCAGGCCCAAGCGCACTCCAATCGAGCTGAACTTCAAGATGGATAGAAACACCACTGAGAATGCGAAAACGCTGAAAGGTCCAAACTGCATGCAAAAAGCAAGACAATCTGTAAACACTCTCTCCCACTGGGCTCCGACGATCAACACCTTTCCAAGTTCTGCCACCCGTAACGCAAATGAAACTGCCTGTATCTCCGCAAGAATTGTCAAATCATCAATGAAAATGTAGAAATAATCAACCAGTACATCAAATTCAGTGCTCTGCGCAAAGGTCCACACGATCATGACCTCGCACAGGAACAAAGCCAGCACCTCCATGAGGTGGGCACCAAACATCTCCATCGCTCTACCCGGGGCTCGAGATGCCACGCGCGTCACCGATAGCGCTATTGCCCCTTCCAGCACCTCCCCCGGGTCTTTGCCCGGGATCTTCAGTGCTCCGCTACCATGTTAGGCAGCTCGCATCTTTTGTGCCGAAAGCGCTCACGAGTATGTATGTGTATCTGTACATGAGCAAACCTCACATCTAACAAGACTACATGTAAAAGTGAAAATCCCTAACACCATCGCTATTAGGCTGGAGGCCGAAAAAAGAAAGCTTGCGCTGCTGTGTTTTCACATGTGCCACGGATCCCTCACTTGCAAAGGGTCAAATGTCTGAGAAGTCTGACACGCATACGGTGGTCCCACTCAAAGAAGGCATCACACTGGTATGATCAAGACCCTCAGTTCAAGCGGAAACACCTGAGGTCCAGGGCTCACTCCAGGCGGGCTCAAGGCTTCAGCCGGCAGGACTCGAATCTTCAACCGGCGGTCCAAACGTCACTTGTCGGAGTCGCATTCTCATGGCTCAAAAACAAAGCTCGAAGAAAACCCTACAAACAGTTCACTTCTCTCACAGCGTCTGCCTCTCACCCTTTGGATCCTGCCAAGGCTGGCATCAATATGGTCCAACTACTTCATCAGTTCACAACGAGTCAGCCTTGTAGAGGTTTTTCAGGACATGCTGGAGATGGGTTGAATGTGGGTCAGGCAGGAGATGGTGGTATTCTTCACATGTTCCTCACCATAATGGACAGAATCAACAGGCACCAGTTTTGTTCCTGGCCAAGACGGTTCTGGACAAGGTTCAAGTGGACCTGGTGTGACCTGTGGACTTCCACCGAATTGGGACTGGAATCAGGCTGGTCATTTTTCACAACTTCGACCTCAGAGTGGAGACCTTTGTTGGCAGGCGCAACTTCAGCTTGGTCAGACAATCGATGTGTAGCGACAACAGGGCAATCAACCAGTTCAGCAACCACATGTTCCGGTTGCAAAAAGATGCTGTTCCTGACCGTGATCGATTGACCCTGGATACCAAATGGATCCCAAGCATGCCAATTCCAAGTTTCAAGTCATGGTCCAGTCGTTCTCGTGAGAAGCTGGGAGGTTGGTTGTGCCTCGTCCACGACCGATATGGCCCCGAGTTGAGGGAAGCCTTACGCATGGAGGGGGAAATCATCCTGCAAGGGCAAGACCAAGAACTTCGCGCAAGAAGTCTTTCCACCGAATTCAGCAAGCATTTACTGGACACCCCAAGATTGAAAATGTGCTCCGCAATCAGATTGGCACGTATCCAACGGCTGTGAATTGCTCAGGGTGATTCGACATGAGTTCTCACCCTACACCAGGCAGGAGGCCCTTTTCTGCAGAGAGCTCGTCTTGAAGTTCACTGTCAAGAAACCTTGGTTGATGGTTTGATTGATGTTAGTCCAGAAGTTCAGACCAAGATCGAATCTTTTCACAGCATGCTTGAGTGCTAGTGTGATGGCTGGAGCATTGTTTTTTTTCCACGAGTACGGACGCCGTGTGGGCATGGTGCCCAGGTCATCGTTGAAGGGAGGGAAGAACAGTCTGATGGTGGAGAAAAGAACAAGGACACCCAACACAACCCAAACCAAACAACCCAAAGCCTGAATTCACGAACGAAAAGCATATCGGCGCAGGTCTGTGCTCTAGCAAAGTCACAAAAAAGGCTTCAAAGGGACTTTACTTCACGATTGCAAGTGACCAGCGGCCACACCACGGTGCGGCAAAATCATGGTCACGATGCAGGTCAGGAGTATCGCAATGCTCCAACGTCACGGGCAAAGTGAGCCTCACCACGCTGAAGCTCACGCACCCTGATGTTGTTCCTCGCCGTGATCGAATTGCTGCCCCAATGCGTCTGGCCTCCTGGATTCGCTTTGAGACGGTCATGACAAGCGATGATTGGGAAGGAGCTATCAGCTTGTTGGTGTCCAACCTCCACCGTCCCGACCAAGAATTGCTTGTGCTACTACAAAGCTGCGTGGCCGGACAGCAAATTGCCTCCATGGAAGAAGCACAGGCACTGCTGCTCAAAAACTTCCGGGTTGGCAAAGGTAATCAAAGTGCATGTGCTCAATGGCTGACGGAGATGGCTCGAGACCTCTTGGCACCGATCCCGTTCCGAGAAGTGTTTGTCATTCTAGCCCTCTTTCTCCCGCAGCTCACCTTTGTCGAGGAAGCCACCACAAGACAAGAGCTGTGGAGTAGTCCCACTGTTCGAAAGTTTGGCCTAGTTGTGGATGTCACACCCACAGCTACCGGATTGCAGGGCATGCATGAATATCGCATAGCCCTTCCCTCGGGGTCGCAAACGGCTATCTTTTGCCCAGCGCACTTCCAGAGCTGTAATTTCGAACAACTAGCCAGCCCCTCAAGTACGGTGCATATGGGCTCGCAGGCTGGGAAGGCCTATCGAATCGTTCTGGAGGAGCACGGCGCGCGCTACTCAGTCTTGGCGCTTTTGCTTGCCTTTGTGTCTCCCTCTCGGAAACGAAAAGGGGACGAATCGCCAAGTGAGAAACTTCGTCGACTGAGCAGCCCTCGGCACTGGGATGTTGCCTTAGTACCGTTCCCGGAAGATTTCGCGCCGCTGCCCACGCCAACCGAAACCGGACTAGCGTGCCCAGCGCCATGGGCTTTCCCACCTAGCCTATGCGTGCTAGAACCTAGAGCAACTAAGTTCCGAGTGTTGGCCATCGCGGAAGCAGGAGATACTGTCACTGCTGATCACCTTTTGCAAATGGCCAGCTTAGCGGCAGAACACAAACCCACAGTGCTGGGTATCCCTGGCCAAGTGCCCATTCCTTATCAACTAGAATGCACGGTAGTCCTTTTGCAGAGCTTGCATGCCCTCTTCCAGCTGCTGACCTCCGGCAATACAATGCAACACTGTCCCCAAGCAGCCAGCTTTGCTGTTGCCCTAGGAACTGCCGCCCGGCAAGATAATGGGCACATCGTTTCGATGGCCGCCAGTCTTGCGCTGGCCCTTCGAGCTGGCAGATCTACCTTGGCCGTAGCAGGTGTCTTTGGAGCGGGCAAGACCAGATCCCTGACCTTTCTCCTGGCCTGGCTGGCCCTCACCACTCACCTTAAGATTGCAGTGGTGCATAAAGAGAATCCAGCGGGTCGGGCAATCACTAAGTTGCTCACAGCTTTTGACCTAGAGCCGGACCACCAAAGATATTTCATTCGGCCAGTTAGCAGGGAAGAGGCAGAAACTAACACAGCGTGCACTGACTACGACTTGCGTGCAAGCGATGCGGCATCACACATCCCTGGCTGCCACGTAGTGATTGTCACTACTGGGCTTGTTTGGGACCAGAAAGGACAGACTCACTCCACACTCAACAGCCACATGGAAAATGTGGACCTGCTCATTAGCGAGGAGGCGCAGCAGGACATGGACCTCAAATCTGCCTTTGCGCCAACAGTTCCTCGACAACCCTTCTTTCGACTGCTGCTTGGTGATCCCAAACAGAGCCCTGGCGGAGTAGCCGATGGACAGAGAGCCCATCGCACGCTCCTACTCAAAGCTCCCGTTGGGCTATGAGCCCCCACTACCTGGTACATGCCACATGAAATACCAGGGGTCTTTCACATGCTCCTTCCGGACGGTCGAGGCTTTGGCCTTAGTGACCTAGAAGAAACTGCCAAAGTAGTGGGCCACAGGCTTTTGGGGAGTAGCTGGTTTCGCCCGGAGAAGGTCCAAGCCACGTCTTCGTTCGCTTGCCAGTTACAGTCCACCTACAAAGACCTCTCCAGAGTGGATCTGGATCTCCCGGAAGGACTGCTGGTGGGTCTAGGATATGCAGCTACCAGCCCAGACAGCCCGCTTGACTTCCGACAAGCGCAAACTGCGGCTGAGAGATCGGGAGTTGCGAGCCCACACTGCTGGAGTTTGATGTTGCCAACGAGTGCAAGAGTTGCCCAAGAAGTGTATGAGCCGTTAATAGGAATCCAATATCCCATGTTGTGCAGCCGAATGGGAGATACTTGGCAAATAGGTACCACCTCCATTCGAGAGGATCAATGGATTGCCACAGGCCTACGCTTCGTCCACTGGTGCCATGCCTCGCCCAATGTGCAGGCACGGCAAAACCCAAACAATGACCCTACAGTAAGAGTGTATCAACATCTCGAAGACCAGCTTACCAAAGCAGGCTCTGACACTGATGACATCTTGGCCCTTACAACCACCCGGGAAGGGGCCACGAACCTACGCAATTATTTCTCCATTGCCGGTAAGAAGGCGAACGCAGAGACTGCAGTCAAGGTTGCAGGCGCCACGGCCAAGCATTGCATCGTCATTCATGGGGTGTCAACCTTTCTCAGTGGCGAAATGACCAGGAGTGCTTCACACGAGCGAATGTAGCATACAGCCGAGCCACTGACCTTACCATCCTGGCATGCCCATTGAACATGCAAGGAATGCCTGGGGCCCTGCAAGTCCTAGCAGCCCTCCTGCACGGTGTCCAAACAATATATACCTATGACAGCAACAAAGAGCCTGACATTTTAGGCTCCTTGGACCTTAGGGCCACTCAGGTTGCGCAAGCCACGACATTCTTCCAACAGGCGCTCCTGCCCCATCCAATGTGGCTCGGCCCTCTACCGGTCTGTCTCGCAGAACACCATCACGGTAAGGTGAGGCGCTTACGTCTCGTCTTAGCTACGCTCACGCACTTGACCAAGGCGGAAATTACCAGCCTATTAGAAGGGCCCTACCTGCCTGGTGGTACGGTCTTGCATAACCTTGTCTATGGCTATGCAGTTGATGCTTCGCTTGAGCCAGAGTGGCTGGTCATAACAGATGGACAACAGCCAGGACATTGGCGACTTCTCCACAATAGCTCTGGCCCAGGGCAACGATGTAGCGTAGGAAGCTCCCTGCGCTATCAACCAGCGCCAAGCACACGTGAACAGCGCAGTGCGCAGGATTATACTTTTGAAGCACTGCACCGGGTGTACTTCTACGACGCGTGGAGAGTGCAGCCAGTCCTAGATGCCCCGGAATCCGACCTTGTCCTGCCACCGAAACCAGGCCTTTTAGAGCATGGCTGTTACTGGCCTCGGCCAAATCTGACACCTGAGGTCCTATCTATCTCCGACCGTGACCCAGAGAAAGAGGAACAAGAAGTGCAAGAGGGACAATCGCCGACCTCCCTTGCTGTGACAGATGCTGCAATGGCTGAAGAAGACGCAAATGAAACAGTCTCAATCCACAGCTCCTCCTCCTCCGAGTCGCCCACTATCCCGAGCACAGAGCAACCGGAGGATGATGACGCGCACATGGCAGATGACGCTAGTGCTAGCACCTCCTCTGCAGAAGAAGAGGGTGATTGCCTTAGCAATCGTCCGGCCCTTCCTGAGGCATGTCCCGCGCAAGATGAAATGCTGGAGGCAGAAGATGATGCAGGGAGCGAGCTACCTCCACAGGACGTGGACCCCCCAAGTAGCAGCCCCACATCACACTCCTCTGAATCCCCAATCAAACGAAGACCGGGGTCCAAGGCTAGTGTCGGGCGAGCTCAGTCCAAGAAGTTACGGAAATCACTTGCTCCAACATCCAGGCAACCACTCGGCAGCATTCCTGAACATGAGCAACCACCGGACACACTGGCAGACCTGGCCAGTCGGAATGCTCACAATCCGGTAGCTCCCGCTTGCAGGAACCCTAAGACACCACCTGACCACCCTGGATCGGCGCAAGAGCGCCCACATGCGATGACTGAAATAGACATTGCCAGTGATCAAGAGAATGCAGAGCGTGGAGGCACGGCCGACACTGATCTCCAATTGGAATCCGAGCAGAGAGCCATGCAGGCCCTATACGAATATCAAAATGCGGCTCGAACGGCCAGAGAAACTGCAGGCAAAGGGGTGCCGCCCCCCGCATTACCGATCTATAGTGACCTGCCTAGAGAATGGCCGATGGCGAGGCTTGCTATCTCCAGCAAGCAAATTAATCGCCTCGTCCGTACATTCCTCTGGAGGAGGGTTACAGAGCAAGCACTCCGAGGCTCCTCCTTTGTTAGCATTCCAGATGAAATCAACCAGGCCTATATAGGAGACCTTCTCCGTATAAGTGAAGCCTTTGCTGCTCCCCTGTCCAACCTTTTCGCTTTTGTGAAGAGTGGGCATCCAGCATGCCCCTTCATCACTCACAAACAGCTTGCCCTCTATGCAAACCCCCGATTCTGGCAGTATGGTCTCCTCGCTTTCATCGCAAGGTGCTGTTCCTTTGATAATCAACACAGACACCAGGGTCCAGGAACAGCACAAACAGAGGAAGGAAAATCACAGGCGACAAAGGAAAAAGATGTCGATGCCCTCACCTTTACGCGCACTGTCATCATGTCCTTTGTTAGGGGAATGGCGCATGGGGAACAGACGCTACCCACCAATGACCTCTTTGTCTACCTGCCGGTACAAATCCTGCCTGACCTGGTCGTAGCCATGGAGCGGCAGGGCTTTACGCCCGCGGAAGTGAAGGGGGGCTATGGTTACCGGCCAAAAGAAGAGGGTGCTGAAGATAACCCCTTGCTCGTGGTGGGAGTGCACACTAAGGACATTGTTTACGACAGGTACCCCCGAATGCCGGATACTTCCTGGGCAGAAAGAGCCTACTCCAGTGGTGCCCTGGACCCGTCTTTGGGACAAGCTTTCTCGTTTCCTTCCCTTCTGCAGCTGAGGCTGCGCATCGAAGTCCCCTTGTGGAGAGACCTGACAACCGCCAAACACCCCACTGCTGACTTGCTTGCAGAAGAAGACTCTGCCTCTGATGCTACCGGGTCAGCTGAACGGTCGCCTAGGCTTGCTCTCCCTGTGCCAGTGGGGCTTGCTGAACCACCAGAAATTGGCACTGAAGAGGCCACGGAGGAAGAGGACACGGCGACTGAACACAACTATGCCTTTGCCAAGGGATATGGACGGTTCGGTATAGGTTATACTCGATTAGCAACGGCGCTCGGCGATTTCGAGCAAGGGAACATCGAAGCAGAAAGTGCTGTAGTGGCTCAGTGGCTGACCTCCGGGCTACGGGTTGCCATGTCCCGCACAGGGTGGCATCTGCTGTCTCCCCGCTTTATGCTGACCAAAGTCCCTGGTGCTGTCCTCAGTGACTACTACAGCCATGGATATCCCTTCACTCCGAGGATGGCAGATCGCCCATACAACCAATATGGCTCATATCTCTATACCGAAGAACGATGGGATCAGCTCTGTGCCTGGCTCACTGGGAACCCCAACTTTAGACTTCAACTCGCGGACCACAAGCAGGCGCTTCGGGACCACATGGGCTACAGTCAAGAAGCCTCCGACCCAAGTAATAAAGCTCGCCGGACTGTCCCCCCGCCAGGAGCGGGAAGCTCCTCGTCGGCAGCAGGGTCTTCCTGGCACAGTAGGCCCCCCCCATCGCCCTCGCCCTATGGGTGGTCCTATGGGTGGTGGCAGTAAGATAGTCGACAGTAGGGGTCCTCCCACACAGCGACCGTCTCCACGTCGCTCGATCCTCTCCAAGAGGTGGGTGGCCTTAGCCACCCTCCTTCTTGTGGCCTAATTGTCATCATAGTGTTCGCAATGGCTATATTTTCGGTGTCGCAGTAGTTTGGCTCAAGCAAGCTGAGCAAACACGCTCGTACTACCGCCTACGCGACAACGCCGGCTCACCAAGATCGTTATGAGATCAGCCTCGAGTTGGTTACCATAGCAGGTACGGTATATGCAACGCAAGCAGACCTCTCCCATTATGAGGATGTGGCAGAGCTTGAAGACGACATTCTGCGCTTTCTGCCGACAGTCTCTAACTTAGATGTCTTCGGCTGTGAACTGGAGTTGCTCAGCCTTCACACGCAGCAACCCCTGCCAGAGGCATTTCGCACTGTGCTCCTGCAACGACCGCAGCTCCAAATTGTAGTTCGTCCCTGCATGGTAGATGGGCATTCCATCTGGCAGTTCCAGGACGACGGCAAGGAAAGCTATCCCACAGCTGTTCATGTCCCGGCCAACCCGCGAGGGGAAATTGCCGACAGAGCATTTTATGCTGCACCCTCGCTCCGGCACGTAGAAGTGGCAACTGGCGTTCAACATGTAGGAATCGCGGCCTGGCAGACGTGTCAGCAACTACAGATTGTCAAGCTTCCACCCTCGGTCATAAGTCTGGGGGAAGGGACCTTCCAAGGGTGCTATGCGCTGCGAGAGGTGGCCGCTCCGGGGTGTGTCCAATACGGTCCAAGGGTGTTTGCGGAGTGCTGCTCCCTGGGTCGAGTTGGGGCCAGTCATGAAATAGAGGACAGCAACGTCCTGGCACCAGGGGCACAGCTAGGCAAATATGCTTTCGAGAGTTGCCTCACGCTTACAACCATCACCTTTGACATGGACCATACTAACAAACCTCGAGCGCTGCCTGAAGGGGCATTCTGCGGCGCAGGCATTGAACAGCTCTGCTTACCGAGTGACTTCCACAACATCGGGCCGCGGGCCTGTGAGAATTGCAAAAGCCTTGTGGAGGTCAACCTCATGGGCACAGAGATCACAGCCCTACTCTCTTCCACATTTGCCCACTGTGTAGCCTTAAACTGTATATGGCTCCCGCCACGACTCACACAAATTGGCAAAGAAGTTTTCCTTAATTGCGTGGTACTGCAAGAAGTTGTCATCCCGACGGAGCTCAGTGACATAGGCAACCGTGCATTCTGTGGGTGTGAGCAACTGCAACGATTTACCCCCCTGGATTGGGGTGACATTGAACAGTGGGCGCAGGCAGAGCACAATGCCTTCTTTATGTGTGACAAGTTTGAAAAACCCCAGTGGGTGGAGCTGCTCCCCGCGGAAGGACCCGATTCGGATGCTTTTGACGAGGAACTCTACCACGAATACTCCAAATATCATGCCAGTCCATGAGAGACTCTAGGTGGGTGCCTTAGCATCTGTCTTCAGGAAACATCCCTGGCCTTGGGAACAGCCCACAAGCAGACCCCTTTGGCTCAAACAATCATTGCAAATAGCCTGCCGCACATGGAGATTGACGATTCATCCATGATTAGCACTCCCCCTGAAAAGAAGCCGGTCATGGACTGCTCCCTGATGCTGACCACGCTTTCGGGAGAGACTTTTCAGGTCTCTCTCAGTGTTGCAAAGTTTGACCGCTTTGAGGACCTAGAGGACCAGGTCATGGACTATCTCGTTTCTGTTACTGATCTCAAAGTATTTGGGTGCTCCATTGACTTTTTACAGACTGCCACACAGACTTACCTAGAGGACCCAATCTGGGACAAGCTACAGCAAGACATGGCTTATACCATTGTCTTTCGGAACTGCAGTGTTATCCTGCCATCTCAAGAACAACTTGAGGATTGCCCTATCCATCACATTCCGCTAGCAGTTCATGTCCCCATGAACCCAGAAGAAATCGTCCCAGAAGGGGCCTTTGCAGGGGTTCCACGCCTGAGACACGTCAGTGTAGAGTCAGGCATCAGGCACATTAGAGCAGAGGCTTGGCAAAACTGCCGACAGCTCCGCATAGTCAAACTGCCGGCCACGGTTGTAGGCATTTCCGATAATGTCTTCCGTGACTGCAAACTACTAAACAGCGTCTTGGCTCCGGGTTGTCGAGCTTTTGGGTATAAAGCCTTTGCGGAATGTTGTTCCTTGCAATGGGTGTATGCATCGGAAGGGGTTGCAAATATGTTCAATAGCGAAGCCAAGCTTGGGCAATACCTCTTTCAAGGGTGTATTAACCTTGCTGAGTTTACCTTAAGTGAGCTCCCATCCCCCCGAGGGTCAGCACTGCAAGCTAGGACCGGTGAGTTAACACCGGGTTGTCTTAGCTCTACGGGAATAACCGCACTTGCTCTCACAAAGCATTTTGTAGCTATCGGAGCGCATGCATGCGACAGTTGCCGACTGCTTAAGAGTGTAGACCTTTGCAACACCAATGTTGAGGAAATTCCTGAATTCGCCTTTGTGCACTGCACTAGTCTCAGAGAAGTCCTCCTTCCGACAACTCTCCATACAATCCGAGTCAAAGCCTTCATGAACTGTGCAGCCCTAGTTGCGCTTGCCATCCCGCCCTCACTGAGGTACATTGGAAGTAGGGCCTTCCTAGATTGCACTGTCTTTAGTAGGCTTGCCAAGATGCCAGGAAGGCATAAATGGCGAGGAGTCTATGCTGAAGAGAATGCTTTCGCCATTTGTCCTGCTATGCGATGGCCACCCTGGCTGCACATGATCCCGGACATGGGGTACACCCCTGGTCTTGGACAAGCCTTTCTGGCAGCAGCAAGCGCGGTCTCGCAGTTACTCGTTAAGAGTCTGGGCACGCGCCTTAGCGTGAGTCCAGGGTAGGCCAGAAGTCACACCAGGACAAATTTCATGGCGAAGCTGAGAAACATCGCAATTGTACCCTTCCATAGGAGGTTCCACCTATGCGTATCATGGCGATATGCCCGCACTTTGGAAATAGGGGCAAGCAAAGGAAAAAACTGCACATCGCAAAGGACATGTGTCCCTGAATAAACTGGACAACCTGTCTAGTCCAGGCAGCGCAGAGAGCTGTCGACAGATGCCAGTGATCACAGGGAAGAAAACTGTTCAGACCTGCCAGAACCAGCAATTTCTTGGCGGCTGGAATAGGGGACAAGCAAACCGACAGCGGAGTACGGCAAGTAAGATGCGCAAGCACCAAGTAGGATAACCGACCTCTTCTCGCCATTCGCAACGCTGTGAGCAGGCGGGTGGTAGAGAGTGGCAATGGAGGATGCCCAGGGGGAACCTTAGTTCCCGCTGTTGATGTCCGACATTTCCAATTTTGTACAAAGAGGTACAGATACCATGCTAGGACAGTCCTAAAGTTTCGCCTGTTTCACACGGGCCTTGCACGCAGCCGATCACCTTTTGCAATGGTGCAGCACTCCACGGATCCAGATGACACTCCCTTTTGTTTGTTTTTTGGCACCTTTGGGTGCCAAAGGGTGCTGAGTTGACCTTCCTTCGGGGGGGGGGTGTGCCCTTCTGCACCCTTACCTGCAGGCCTTCGTCGCATGCTATGGCCGCCACTGATTGATCACCGCTTGGGAACATGCCACTGGACTTGTAAGTGCAACCTGTTGCACGGGTTGTGCCACAAGAAAGGTCTTTTCCACGGCATGCTGCCTAGCTACGCTGCTCCATTTGACATGGATGCAACCGACGTTGGAGCATTGCGACACTCCTGACCTGCGTCGTAACCATGATTTTGCCGCACCGTGGTGTGGCCGCTGATCACTTGCAATCGTGAAGTAAAGTCCCTTTGAAGCCTTTTTTGTGACTTTGCTAGAGCACAGACCTGCGCCGATATGCTTTTCGTTCGTGAATTCAGGCCCATTTCTAGACACTCGTTTTCGTTTCACCCGTTTTACCTGGCATAGAGGAAAGACTGCATGATGGAGGAGACCCGGCCTGTGGGCTTTGGGTTGTTTGTTTTGGGTTGTGTTGGGTTTCCTTGTTCTTTTCTCCACCATCAGACTGTTCTTCCCTCCCTTCAACGATGACTGTGCACCATGCCCACACGGCGTCCGTACTTGTGGAGGAAAAAAAATGTCGCAATGCTCCAACGTAGGTTGCATCCATGTCAAATGGAGTGAAACAGGTGAAACTTTGGACAATCCTAGCATGGTATCTGTACCTCTTTGTGCAAAATTGGAAATGTCGGACATCAACAAAGGGAACTAAGGTTCCCCCTGGGCATCCTCCATTGCCACTCTCTACCACCCGCCTGTTAGGAACGAGGAGCTAAGGCTCTCATTCCTATTGGCTCACAGCGTTGCAAATGGCGACAGATCCACCCTTGTACTCCCTAGTGGGCAGGTCCTTTTTCCCTTTGAAGATTCACCACACATCACAAATGATGGTGTTCTCCTGCATGGTAGGAGTGCCCTACAAAGGGCAATTGTTTATCGCATTCTTCAACAATCAGAATGTATATCTCCCAATGGATGGGTGGTAGCACGAGGACAGGCCAGACCTCCAGAACCGGGGGAGGTTGTAGCCTCTTTCCCTTTCTCACAGCTCTATGCCTTGCCAGCTGTACCTGACGCCCCACCTCGTCCGACGCCACCAATCCCGCCCTGGCTGTTGCCGCAAAGTCGCCCCGCCCCCGTCCAAGAGCAGACAACTCGAACATGCGGAGGTGCAAATTTGCCACAAGCCGACACAGTGCGCCCCCCCTGCCCAGCTAGGTGTTTATGCATTGCAGGCTCTTACGGAACAGGATGTGAGTGCTGGTCAAGATGTGCCATACGCACGACTTAGTAGAGAACTCATCACTCGTGCCAGTACAGTGCGAGTGCTAGCGTGCGACATCCAACGCACCCTTCAAAACATACACGCACGTCGACAGCATTGCAATGTACAGCCAGGGGCCAATGCGTGCTGGGCACTAGCTAGCGAAATGGACATGATACTTACCGCCCTGAGAGAGACGCAGAGTGCTACCACATGAAGGGCTTCCAGAGTTAACCAGACCAACCTAGGTAACTAAGTTGTGGCTGACCAATTAGCGAGCATACTAACTCGCATCACGGGCCCCTTTACCTACGTAGCAAGCTACGGACCAACGTTCTTTCTCCGGTAGTTGTGTTTCTCAAGCTCATCGCATGAGACTAAGAGAGCCTGCTGCTGTTCAGGCTCGAAGTAGAACAGTGACCGCGCGCCTCTGCCCAGCCTGGTCAAAACAAACAGTAGCTGTTGTTGCCCATGGCCCTCCCTTTCATTGTTGGCCCTCATCAGTGCTCCCTCACTCAGGGCCCAGATGGGCGCCCTCAAGTTGAGGTTGTCTTGCGCATAAGGCTACCACTGGCGGAGTTTTTCGATGCTCTCCTCCTTACACTTGCAGAACAGCACCCCCTATTTCCACAGGGAGGGCACGAGCTTGATCCGGCTACTATAGCCCCAGTCAAAGCAGGTCTGCTGGCAAAGGAGCGCAGTAGTCCCCCTGTAAAGGAGGAGGCTTCGCCCAAGCGGAAAACAGCTGGTCGCATACAACCCAAGAAGCCTGCTCATCCTCCCATGCAGGTTACACCTGCTGATCCCACCCACGAAAAGCTGCTTGCGGTACTCTCGCAAGCCGCGCAACTCCCTGACACAGAGGAGCGAGGGGGCGCTACTGCTTCTGCAGATCCCCCACCCACTCACCCTGGGGGGATGGCGAGGCCGCCAACCCTGGCGCCGGCCAATGATTGGCCTCCCCGACAGGCCACAAGCAGTAGGCTCCCGGCACAGCAGTGCATTACACAAGGAAATGTTCATTACCGTGTTGCGGAAGACGGCGCGCAAGAGCATCTACCACCGCCGCGCGCATGTGCGCACCCAAAGAAGTGCCCTGTCCAGTGAACCTGAGACGAGACTGATTGCTCCCCTTCCCCACTCTTCCATGGGCCCCCATAATTGTCTCCATTTGTCCCTGCAGACTTTTGGCTCAGAGTGAGAGAGATAGCTTGACAGAATAGCTTGACAGCTCTTCTCTTGTATCACATCAGCCGACTCGACTCTTGACCTAGCCTGCACACATCGGTGTAAAGACAAACTGCAAGTCGAACTAGCCATGCAGGCGCATCCAGAACCTTTGTTCCTGGCAGATGATGGTACATACGTTGATGTCACTGATTTTGTTCGTTTTGAACTCGACCATCAGGACATTCGATATGGGGTCTTAGACCTCATTGTAACCTTCGTCTATCGGGGGAGGAGAGAGCGGTGCTACTTACTTCATTTCTTCCCGGTTGATGCAGTCAAAGAAAACGTACACACTCCTTTCCCCGAATGGACGGAGGGGTTTGAATTTCCGCCAGCACTGCTCAAACTTCGGGCAGTCATTGATGATGCTATTATCCCGCTCTATCATCAGGGCTGTATTGCAATCAACACCAGGGGGGCCACAATCTATGGAACAAAGCGAACTAGGCTTCGCAGGATGATTTTACACATACAGCATCACGAAAGCCACCTCCTCACTGTGCTGGCAGAAGCGGTGAGCGCTAGGCCCATTGCAGAGAACGTAGACCCCTTTGACATCTTTCTGCAGACACGCCCCCTTTCAGCCTCCCTTCCTCGGCGAGTAGGCTTTTGGTCCACTACCGACAGACAACAACAGCATGTCCTTCGAGTAGACACGCAACTAACTGCGCAACCGCCCCCACAGCGTCACACAGACCGTACGCACCACCAGATCGAATCAGCGCTGCATGCAAGAGTGCAAAGTCTGCATGCATTGGTACAGGAAATTGAACAAACAGTGGACTCTTTGCCTCATGATGTGCAGGGTGCGCTACTCACTCCCCTGACTGACCTACATACCCAGCTGTGTGGCCTGGTTTACGTAGCATGGTTATTTTCTCTATTACACCCACATGTGGATGACCACGATCAGTAGTGACAGGGCCCCTGATATGCCCCTGAAACAATCGTGAGTCTCCTTCCTTTGCAGTATAGGTTGAACAGGTGTCCCCGGCACTATGCCAAATACAGTTGATCTTTCATGAAAGCACTTTGCTGCAACGTTTGGCTCACAGCAGGTCGTAGTGCCCTGCATGCAGGAGTGAGGTCAGCCTTAGCTGACTTCATTCGTGTTGCCTTTCGTGTGCTTTCGCCGCCAGGGCGCCTGCCAACCTTAGTTGGCGGGGGCTATACCTGCATTGTCAAACAGAGAAACTCGAATGTCACATGACCCGTGGATGGAAGACAGCAATTCACTGGACCTAACGGATACCACAGAGAATAGAGTCCATGCTCCCTTTGTCTTCACACGTGACCATGCAGACTGGTTGACCACGGATGGCCAAGCTTGCTTTGCCAGGGGCACGGGGGATAGTGTGGCGCAGTCCCAGAATGAAGCTTATGCAGCACTGACTATGAAAGACACTCTTAGCAGTCCTTTCGGTCTTGACTCTGCTCGGCCTACACTTGGCCTGACTGACGTTCGTGCGCAGCCATCCAAAAAGGACGAGGGGTATGCTGCTCTTGAAACAGAGGGAGAGCTGCCTGATACTACTGCCATTATTCAGACACTCATCTCACACCGAGACCTGATCATGAACAATCACATGATTTACCTAATTGTGGACAATCGAACACCTGCTGCTGTCCCATATTGGCCGGCTTTCGCTGCCTGGTGGGCCTCACGCAGATGTCTGGTGGGTCCCCAAGACGAGAGGTCTGACATACTGTGGATCTGTGCTGATGCTACTACTGGCCTTCATAAAGTTCCATACTATTGGGCAGGGGTCTTTGTCCTAGAGGCAGCGCGTTTCCTGTACCCTGCACAGCACTTTGCACTCATTGATAATGACTGTGTGCCAATTACGCTATTTGAGGTGCAAGACCTACTGCAGCTGGCACATCAGCAGCACCGATGGGCTGATCTCATAGGGTATGCACGCTCCGAATCTAGCCCTAGTGCTGGGATAGGCATGCTGCTTTTTACAGAAGCGCACTTAGAGTATAATGCAGGTTTGGTCATATCGATCGGCAATCGCAACAAGCACAGTCCGCTGGAACATGACACGTCTGCCCAGACCCTGGCAAAGAGCCTCCAGGCGGGTCGACTTGCTCTCGTTTCCAGAGCCAGATCACCTGTCAATCCGAGCGACACTGTCATGAGCGGCACCTTGTTTACCCCCTTTGTTGGGATAGCGATGCAGTCCGCCCTTGACCTCTGTATGGTTTGGTCCTTATACGGCCTTTACATGTGTAAGCACTTTTGGCCCATGCCTATCCCTAGCCCGGAGGAGTCTAGTCCTGGAAGTCCAATCAAGTGGCCACGGCAATCCCATCCCAGGGCGCTCGCCCCAGAAGGAAGAGAGCGAACCCCCTGGGTTAAGCTGGGCGCGAGCCACTTTCGAACAGGGCATGCTATCAGTGCTCCCGATGCTAACAGGGCCATGCACAGTTGCGTCGCTGCCAGGAGAACACCTTTTCCAGGCCAGTGCATTGCCGCGCAACCGAATGCGACCTGCCATATTTCATGCCTTTGGCAAGGCCAAAATTGGAGCACAGACAGCTCTACGCGAACTGGAGCAGCAGGGTTGGGAAACGCTGCCGATGGCTATACTCGGTATGCCCAACCTACCCCCTGCATGGACCGTTGAGACTTGGAAACCTGTCGGTGGTTGCAAGTTTACAGGCTACTCCTCTGGGGTAACTGGAAACAGCGCATTGCGCTTCTGCCTGTTAGTAAAGTGGCGAGCAATTCGTAAACAAGCGACAGAGCTCTTTCCGGAACAAAGGCAGGAGGACAGCCTTAGCTGTCTTCCTGCAGAGGACGGAGATGCAGAGGTGGAGTCAGTCTCCACACCCTCGTCCGACAATTCTGCCAAAAGAGCAGACCGACTCACCAAGGCAATTGAAGGTGACTCGAAGCAGGGCAGTCAGGCACCTGACTCTAGATCATGCACTCCCTGTCCGCAACAGCTATCTCCTTCCCTCTTTGTTCCTTGGAGTCAAGTCGCCAAGCTAAGAGGGGTAGTTGCAGTCCACAAGGACATAGAAGCAAGTCCGTATGAGCAATTGCGAGCTGCGCTGGCACAGCCCAAGTGTCTTGTCCCTGGAGAAAAAGAGCAATTTCTTCAAGCCAATCACGATTTGTTGTGTCACCTTCGAGGCTCATTCATGCCCTTGGAAGGTATCGCACCGCAAGTTTTCGAAGCCATCTCTCACCACCAGCAGGATGAATTCGTCTGGGTCACAGTCCTATGGATGGTCGCCCAACTCAACGAATATTGGATGGGACGCAACTTCCCGCCACTGCCGTCAGTATTCCAAATCAACTGCGGAGGGCTGGGGGGAGGTGCCCTTGAAGGGGAAGTCCCCCCGCACTTCCATTGCATGTGCCCTCCCGTGGGAGAAAGTCAAGTCTATGGGCCGTCACTCTCCCCGGCAGATGTCCTCAACGATCAGGAGTGGGGGGGTTGCCTATGGCTGGTCGACCGGAGTGCATGAAGTTGCCACCCTCTTTGCGCTCATACAGAACCCGTGCCAGAAATGGGAAGACCTTGGGTATGGCAAGGCAGCCGTAATTTATCAACGCACGCAACTGGTGCTGAAAGCAGCGAGGCTCCTCCCTGCTCACCGACGGTTGCCGCACCAAGCCTTCCTCAGTGGCCTGTGGTGGAAACTGCTCTCGCTGCAGCCACTACGACTCCTTGCCTACTTGCCAGGGCTGGGGTGTCTGCGACCGGATGTGCAAGAAGACCCCATTCACTTCACAGTGAATGGTTTCAGTGCAGGAAGCTACACTGGAGCAGTGATTGCCTTAGCAATTCGTTGCCTCTGGCCAGCCAGTCAGACCACAGCGCGCCTAGGTGCCATTGCAATGCCTAAGAGTGTTTTCGCAGCCTTGGTTGCCACTGCAGAACCTGACAAACGCAACTACTATCTTGTCCATGCTGCTGAAGATTGTCTGTGCGACTGGAAGCCGACAGAGGAGGAGTTTGGTATGTTGCAACAATCCCTGCACATCACGTATGTAACAGAATCTGCAAGGTGGATGGGCAAGCAAAAACATAGTTACTGGCACTGGCTTCAGTGCCAGCTCCCTGCAGGCCAGGTCAGTCTTACCACGCTAAAACTCACACACCCAGAGGTGGTTCCTCGCCGGGACCGAATAGCTGCCCCCATGCGCTTGGCCTCCTGGATTCGCTTTGAAACAGTAATGACCAGCGATGATTGGGAAGGTGCCATTAGCTTGTTGGTGTCCAACCTCCACCGATCTGACCAAGAATTGCTAGTGCTGCTACAGAGGTGTGTCGCGGGGCAGCAAATTGACTCCATGGAAGAAGCACATGCGCTACTGCTGAAAAACTTTCGGGTTGGCAGAGGTAATCAAAGTGCGTGTGCTCAATGGCTGACAGAAATGGCCCGAGACCTTTTAGCACCAATCCCATTCCGAGAGGTGTTTGTCATCCTAGCCCTGTTCCTCCCGCAACTCACATTTGTTGATGAGGCTGCTACAAAGAAAGAGCTGTGGAGCAGTCCCACTGTCCGCAAGTTTGGCTTAGTTGTGGATGTCACCCCAACAGCTACGGGGTTACAAGGTATGCATGAATATCGTATAGCCTTTCCGGCGTGGTCACAGTCGGCTATCTTCTGCCCTGCACACTTCCAAAGCTGTAATTATGAGCAACTTGCTAGCAGCCCCTCAAGCACAGTTCATATGGGTTCACAGGCGGGGAAGGCTTATCGACTAGTTCTGGAGGAGCACGGCAAGTGCTATTCAGTCTTAGCACTCTTGCTTGCCTTTGCGACTCCTTCGCGGAAACGCAAAGGGGATGAGGCGCCCAGTGAAAAGCTACGCCGCTTGAGCAGCCCTAGGCACTGGGACGTCGCCTTAGTGCCGTTCCCGGAAGAGTTTGCGCCGTTGCCCACGTCAGCTGAGACTGGCCTGGCGTGCTCTGCTCCATGAGCTTTCCCGCCCAGCCTCTGCGTGTTGGAATCTAGAGCAACGCGGATCCGAGTTCTGGCCATCGCGGAAGCAGGTGACACCGTCACTGCAGATCATCTCTTGCAAATGGCCAGCTTAGCGGCAGAGCATAAGCCCACTGTGCTGGGAATTCCCGGCCAAGTGCCCATTCCGTATCAGTTAGAGAGCACAGTAGTCCTACTGCAGAGTCTGCATGCCCTCTTCCAGCTGCTGACCTCTGGCAGCACAATGCAACACTGTCCCCAAGCTGCCAGCTTCGCTGTGGCACTAGGCACTGCCGCCCGACATGACAACGGGCACATAGTGTCGATGGCTGCCAGCCTCGCGCTTGCTCTCCGATCTGGCAGATCTACCCTTGCAGTAGCGGGAGTCTTTGGTGCAGGCAAGACCCGATCCCTGACCTTTCTACTCGCCTGGCTGGCTCTTACCACGCACCTTAAGATCGCAGTCGTACACAAGGAGAATCCGGCAGGCCGGGCAATCACCAAGTTACTCACAGCCTTTGACCTTGGACCAGATCACCAGAGATACTTCGTACGGCCAGTCAGCAGAGAAGAGGCAGAAACCAACATAGCCTGCACTGACTATGACTTGAGGGCAAGCGACGCGGCGTCATACATCCCTGGCTGCCATGTAGTAATTGTCACAACTGGACTCGTCTGGGGTCAGAAAGGGCAGACTCATTCAACGCTCAACGCCCATATGGAAAATGTAGACCTACTTATCAGTGAAGAGGCGCAGCAGGATATGGACCTCAAATCTGCATTTGCGCCAACAGTCCCCCGACAGCCCTTCTTTCGTCTGCTGCTGGGTGACCCCAAGCAGAGCCCAGGTGGAGTGGCCGATGGACAGAGAGCTCATCGCACACTCCTACTCAAAGCACCCCTTGGGCTACGAGCCCCCACTACCTGGTACATGCCGCATGAAATACCAGGGGTCTGCCACATGCTCCTCCGGCACAGTCGAGGCTTTGGCCTTGGCGACCTAGAAGAAACGGCTAAAGTAGTGGGTCACAGGCCACTGGGGAGCAGCTGGTTTCGCCCGGAGAAGGTCAAAGCCACATCTCCTTTCGCCTGTCAGCTACAGTCCACCTACAAAGATCTCTCCAGAGTGGACCTGGACCTCCCGGAAGGACTGTTGGTAGGTCTAGGATATGCAGCCACCAGCCCAGACAGCCCACTCGACTTCCGCCAGGCGCAAACTGCGGCTGAGAGATCGGGAGTCGCAAACCCACACTGCTGGAGTTTAATGTTGCCGACGAGTGCAAGGGTTGCCCAGGAAGTGTATGAGCCGTTGATAGGTATTCAGTATCCCATGTTGTGCAGCCGAATGGGAGACACCTGGCAAATAGGTACCACCTCCATTCGAGAGGATCACAAGATTGCCTCAGGCTTACGATTCATCCACTGGTGCCACGCATCGCCCAATGTGCAAGCAAAACAAAATCCCAAAAATGACCCCACAGTTCGGGTGTATCAGCATATTGAAGACCAACTTACCAGAGCAGGCTCTGAAGCTGATGACATCTTGGCCCTCACAACCACCCGAGAAGGGGCCACGAATCTACGCAATTATTTCTCCATTGCCGGTAAGAAGGCGAATGCAGAGACTGCAGTCAAGGTAGCAGGCGCCACGGCCAAGCATTGCGTCGTCATTCATGGGGATTCAACCTTTCTCAGTGGCGAAGGACGCAACCTAGACTATGACCAGGAGTGCTTCACACGAGCAAATGTAGCATACAGCCGGGCCACCGACCTTACCATCCTGGCATGTCCATTAAATATGCAAGGGATGCCTGGGGCCCTGCAAGTCCTAGCAGCCCTTCTGCATGGTGTCCAGACGATACATACCTATGACAGTAACAAAGAGCCCAACATCGTAGGCTCCCTGGACCTTACAGTCACACAAGTTGAGCAGGCCACGACCTTTTTCCAACAGGCGCTCCTGCCTCACCCTATGTGGTGTGGCCCCCTGCCGGTCTGTCTCGTAGAACACCATCACGGTAAGGTTAGGCGCTTACGCCTCGTCTTAGCCACAATTACGCATCTAACCAAAGCGGAAATTAACAACCTCGTCGAAGGGCCCTACCTGCCTGGTGGCACTGTCTTGCATGACCTCGTCTATGGATATGCAGCAGATGCCTCGATGGAGCCAGAGTGGCTGGTCATAACAGATGGGCAGCAGCCAGGACACTGGCGACTCCTCCACAACAGCTCGGGCCCAGGGCGACGATGCAGCGTAGGAAGCTCCCTACGCTATCAACCGACGCCGAGCATGCGCGAGCAGCGTAGTGCACAGGATTATGCTTTCGAAGCTCTGCACCGTGTGTACTTCTATGATGCATGGAGAGCGCAGCCGGTCTTGGATGCCATAGGCTCTGATCTCATCCTGCCATCGCGACCAGGCCTTTTAGTGCATGGCTGCTACTGGCCTCGGCAAAGTCTGCCGCCTGATGTCCTCTCTGTCTCTGATCGCGACCCAGACAACGAGGAACATGAAGCTCAAGAAGGACATATGCCATCCTCTCCTGCAGAGACAGATGATGCAATGGCTGAGGAAGCCACACAAGACGTCGTCCTGGTCCACAGCTCCCCATCAGAGTCGCCCACTATCCCGAGCACAGAGCAACCAGAGGACGATGATGCCCACATGGAAGATACTGATAGTGCCAGCAGCTCTTCCACAGAAGCGGGTGATTGCCTTAGCAATCGTCCTGGTTCTCCTGTTGCACGTCCCGCGCAAGAGGACATGCGGGCGGCAGGCGATGACGCAAGGAGTGCGACACCCCCACAGAACGTGAACCATCCCAGTGATAGCCCCGGGTCGCACTTCTCTGAGTCCCCAATCAAGCGAAGACCAGGGCCTAAGGCTCATACTGGGCGAGCACAACCAAAGAAGTCACGCAAATCACCTGCCTCAACATCCAGGCAACCGCTCGACAGCGTTCCAGAACATGCGCAACCGCCGGCCACGCTAAATGATCTAGCCAGTCGAAGCGCTCAAAGGCAGGAGACCCCAGCTTGCAGAAACCCAGAGACGCCACCTGACTGCCCTGGCTCAGCGCAAGAGCGCCCACAAGCCATGACAGAAATTGATATTGTCAGTGATCAAGAGCAAGCAGAGCGCGGAGGCACAGCCGCCACTGATCTCCAGCTGGAATCCGAACAGAGAGCCATGCAGATTTTGTGCGACTATCAAAAGGCAGCGGGAACCACCAGAGAAGCTCACGGGCAAAAGGTGCCGCTCCCCTCAATACAGATCTACAGCGACCTGCCTAGAGAATGGCCGATGGCGAGGCTTGCTGTCTCCAGCAAGCAAATCAACCGCCTTGTCCGCACGTTCCTCTGGAGGAGAGTGACTGAACAAGCTCTCCATGGCTCCTCGTTTATAGACATTCCAGATGAGATAAGCCAGGCCTACATCGGCGATCTTCTCCTCATCAGTGAAGCCTTCGCTGCCCCTCTGTCTAATCTCTTTGCTTTCGTAAGAAATGGGCATCCAGCATGCCCTTTCATTACACAGAAGCAGCTTGCTCTCTATGCAAACCCTCGTTTCTGGCAATATGGCCTCCTAGCTTTCATTGCGAGGTGCTGTTCCTTTGACAATCAACACAGAGATCAGGGTACAGGAGCAACCCAAACTGGGGAAGGAAAATCGCAGACCACAAAAGAAAAAGATGTAGATGCCCTCACCTTCATGCGCACTGTCATCATGTCCTTCGTCAGGGGGATGGAGTATGGAGAACAAACGCTACCTACCAATGACCTTTTTGTTTATCTACCAGTCCAGATCCTGCCTGACCTGGTCACAGCCATGGAGCAACAGGGCTTCAAGCCAGCAGAGGTGAAGGGGGGCTATGGATATCGGCCAAAAGAAGAGGGGGCTG
>CAXAMN010000436.1:127777-187540 GCA_963970005.1 Durusdinium trenchii | reverse complement strand
CCTGGCATGTCCATTAAATATGCAAGGGATGCCTGGGGCCCTGCAAGTCCTAGCAGCCCTTCTGCATGGTGTCCAGACGATACATACCTATGACAGTAACAAAGAGCCCAACATCGTAGGCTCCCTGGACCTTACAGTCACACAAGTTGAGCAGGCCACGACCTTTTTCCAACAGGCGCTCCTGCCTCACCCTATGTGGTGTGGCCCCCTGCCGGTCTGTCTCGTAGAACACCATCACGGTAAGGTTAGGCGCTTACGCCTCGTCTTAGCCACAATTACGCATCTAACCAAAGCGGAAATTAACAGCCTCGTCGAAGGGCCCTACCTGCCTGGTGGCACTGTCTTGCATGACCTCGTCTATGGATATGCAGCAGATGCCTCGATGGAGCCAGAGTGGCTGGTCATAACAGATGGGCAGCAGCCAGGACACTGGCGACTCCTCCACAACAGCTCGGGCCCAGGGCGACGATGCAGCGTAGGAAGCTCCCTACGCTATCAACCGACGCCGAGCATGCGCGAGCAGCGTAGTGCACAGGATTATGCTTTCGAAGCTCTGCACCGTGTGTACTTCTATGATGCATGGAGAGCGCAGCCGGTCTTGGATGCCATAGGCTCTGATCTCATCCTGCCATCGCGACCAGGCCTTTTAGTGCATGGCTGCTACTGGCCTCGGCAAAGTCTGCCGCCTGATGTCCTCTCTGTCTCTGATCGCGACCCAGACAACGAGGAACATGAAGCTCAAGAAGGACATATGCCATCCTCTCCTGCAGAGACAGATGATGCAATGGCTGAGGAAGCCACACAAGACGTCGTCCTGGTCCACAGCTCCCCATCAGAGTCGCCCACTATCCCGAGCACAGAGCAACCAGAGGACGATGATGCCCACATGGAAGATACTGATAGTGCCAGCAGCTCTTCCACAGAAGCGGGCGATTGCCTTAGCAATCGTCCTGGTTCTCCTGTTGCACGTCCCGCGCAAGAGGACATGCGGGCGGCAGGCGATGACGCAAGGAGTGCGACACCCCCACAGAACGTGAACCATCCCAGTGATAGCCCCGGGTCGCACTTCTCTGAGTCCCCAATCAAGCGAAGACCAGGGCCTAAGGCTCATACTGGGCGAGCACAACCAAAGAAGTCACGCAAATCACCTGCCTCAACATCCAGGCAACCGCTCGACAGCGTTCCAGAACATGCGCAACCGCCGGCCACGCTAAATGATCTAGCCAGTCGAAGCGCTCAAAGGCAGGAGACCCCAGCTTGCAGAAACCCAGAGACGCCACCTGACTGCCCTGGCTCAGCGCAAGAGCGCCCACAAGCCATGACAGAAATTGATATTGTCAGTGATCAAGAGCAAGCAGAGCGCGGAGGCACAGCCGCCACTGATCTCCAGCTGGAATCCGAACAGAGAGCCATGCAGATTTTGTGCGACTATCAAAAGGCAGCGGGAACCACCAGAGAAGCTCACGGGCAAAAGGTGCCGCTCCCCTCAATACAGATCTACAGCGACCTGCCTAGAGAATGGCCGATGGCGAGGCTTGCTGTCTCCAGCAAGCAAATCAACCGCCTTGTCCGCACGTTCCTCTGGAGGAGAGTGACTGAACAAGCTCTCCATGGCTCCTCGTTTATAGACATTCCAGATGAGATAAGCCAGGCCTACATCGGCGATCTTCTCCTCATCAGTGAAGCCTTCGCTGCCCCTCTGTCTAATCTCTTTGCTTTCGTAAGAAATGGGCATCCAGCATGCCCTTTCATTACACAGAAGCAGCTTGCTCTCTATGCAAACCCTCGTTTCTGGCAATATGGCCTCCTAGCTTTCATTGCGAGGTGCTGTTCCTTTGACAATCAACACAGAGATCAGGGTACAGGAGCAGCCCAAACTGGGGAAGGAAAATCGCAGACCACAAAAGAAAAAGATGTAGATGCCCTCACCTTCATGCGCACTGTCATCATGTCCTTCGTCAGGGGGATGGAGTATGGAGAACAAACGCTACCTACCAATGACCTTTTTGTTTATCTACCAGTCCAGATCCTGCCTGACCTGGTCACAGCCATGGAGCAACAGGGCTTCAAGCCAGCAGAGGTGAAGGGGGGCTATGGATATCGGCCAAAAGAAGAGGGGGCTGAAGACAACCCATTGATCGTAGTGGGAGTGCACACCAAAGACAGTGTTTATGATCGATACCCCCGCATGCCGACTACTTCCTGGGCTGAAAGAGCGTACTCTAGTGGAGCCCTTGACCCGTCTTTGGAACAAGCCTTCGCTTTCCCCTCCCTGTTGCAACTGCGAATGCGCATTGAAGTACCCGGGTGGAGAGATCTGGCAACAGCCAGAAATCCCACAGCTGATCTGCCAGCAGAAGAAGACTCTGCCTCAGACGACACCGGGTCAGCAGAACGGTCGCCACGACTTGCTCTCCCAGTGCCGGTGGGAATGGCAGAAATGCAGGCAGACGAAGCAGACGAAGCCACTGAGGACGAGGCCATGAACGCTGAACCCAGCTATGCCTTTGCCAAGGGGTATGGAAGGTTTGGCATAGGCTACACTAGACTGGCAACGGCGCTAGGCAATTTCGAGCAAGGGGACATCGGCGCAGAAAGCGCAGTGGTAGCACAATGGCTGACCTCCGGGCTCAGAATTGCCATGTCCCGCACAGGGTGGAATCTGACATCCACCCGTTTCAGCTTGACTAAGGTCCCTAGTCCTGTCCTCAGTAGGTACTACTGCAAAGGACATCCTCTCACTCCGAAGATGGCAGATCGTCCTTATGGCACGATTCACAACTCCGAAGATAAATGGGATCAGCTCTGCGGGTGGCTCACTGGGAACCCCACGTTCAGGCTCCAACTCGCGAGCCATAAGCAGGCACTGAGGGATCACATGGGCTACAGTCAGGAAACCGCCGATCCAAGCAACAAAGCCCGCCGCACTGACCCCCTAAGGAAGCGGGAAGTTCCTCAACTGCAGCAGGGTCTTTCTGGCACAGCAAGCCTCCCCCCGCCTTCGCCCTCAGGGTGGTCCTACGGGTGGTGGCAGTAGTGTAGTCCTCATCAGGAGTCTCCCCACACAACAACAGCCTCCGTGTCGCGCAACCTCCGCCATGAGATGGGTGACCTTAGTCACCTTCTCTGTTGGGGCTTAGTTGCTACTATGGCCTTGCAAAGGACGCACCTCCTGTACCACAGTTGTTTGGCTCAAGCAAACCAAGCACCTACATAGCAATGCCGCCCCCCCAAGATCGCTATGAGGTTGACCTCGAGTTGGTTGCCGTAGCTGGCACGGAATATCGATGCAAGCAAACCTCTCCCACTATGAGGATATAGCAGAGCTTGAAGATGACATCCTCTGCTTTCTGCCGACAGTGTCTGAGCTAGATGTCTTTGGCTGTGAATTAGAGTTGCTCAACCTCCAAACGCAGCAACCCCTGCCAGAGGCATTCCGCACTGAGCTCTTGCACCGACCGCAGCTCCAAATTGTTGTTCGTCCCTGCATGGTGGATGGGCATTCCATCTGGCAGTTCCAGGATGACGGCAAGGAGAGCTACCCCAAAGCTGTTCGTGTCCCGGCCAACCCGAGAGGGGAAATTGCAGACAGAGCTTCTACGCGGCACCTTCAATCCGACACGTGGAAGTGGCAACTGGCATCCAACATTTTGGAATTGCGGCCTGGCAGAGTTGCCAGCAATTGCAGATTGTCAAGCTTCCAACTTCGGTCGTTAGTCTGGCGGAAGGGACTTTCATGGGGTGCTATGTGCTGCGTCAGGTCGCTGCACCAGGGTGTGTCCACTGTGGACAAAGGGTGTTTGCTGAGTGCTGTTCCCTAGGCAGCGTTGGGGTCACGCGCGAAACAGAGAGTCCTGGCACCAGGCGCGCAGCTTGGCAGATATGCTTTCGAGAGTTGCCTCACGCTTGCAACTGTCACCTTTGACACGGATCGTACGAATAAACCACGAGCACTGCCTGAAGGCGCATTCTGTGGAGCAGGCATTGAGCAGCTGTGCTTGCCGAATGACTTTCACAACATCGGGCCGAGGGCCTGTGAAAATTGCAAAAGTCTAGTGGAAGTCAACCTCATGAGCACAGAGATCACAGCCCTGCTCTCTTCCACCTTTGCCCACTGTGTAGCGTTGCAGTGCATATGGCTTCCACCGCGCCTCATACAAATTGGAAAAGAAGCCTTCCTTAATTGTGTTGTGCTGCAGGAAGTTGTCATCCCGACAGAACTTAGTGACATCGGCAACCGTGCCTTCTGCGGGTGCGAGCAGCTGCAACTGTTTACCCTTCTAGATTGGGGAGACGTTGAACAGTGGGTGCAGGCAGAGCACAATGCTTTTTTTATGTGCGACAAATTTGAAAAACCTCATTGGCTGGAACTGCTCCCCGCGGAAGGACCAGATTCTGATGCCTTTGACGAGGAACTCAGCCACGAATATTGCCAATATCATGCCAGTCCATGGTGGACTCTACGGAGCTGCGTTGCCATGAACATTGCCATGCCAATCGCTCTGACAAGGAGCTAAACCATGTGTACCCTTAGCATTATGCCAGGCCATGAGAGGCTCAAGGTAGGTGCCTTAGCATCTGTCTTAAGGAAACATCCCCGGCCGTAGGAACAGCCCATGTGCAGACTGGACACCAGTGGCTCGCACAATGATAGCAAATAGCCTGCCGCAAAAAGAGCTCAGTGTCGCCAAGTTCGACCGATTTACAGATTTAGAAGACCAGGTTATGGATTATCTGGCCTTGGTCACTGACCTCCAAGTTTTTGGGTGCGTCATTGACTTTTTACACACCAGGGACTGTAGTGTTGCCCTGCCAGAACAAGAACAGCTCGGTGGTTATCCTATTGATCAAGTCCCCTTAGCTGTTCATGTCCCAATGAATTCAGAAGAAACTGTTCCAGAATGGGCCTTTGCAGGTGTGCCACGCTTGCGACACGTTAGCGTCGAGTCAGGGATCAGGCTCATTGGTGCAGAGGCGTGGCAAGATTGCCGGCAACTCCGCATTGTCAAACTGCCGGCCACAGTGGTAGGCATTGCAGATAATGCCTTTTGGGACTGCAAGCTCCTAAATAGTGTCTTGGCTCCGGGTTGTCGCGACTTTGGTTACAAAGCCTTTTCGGAATGTTGTTCCTTGCAGCGTGTGTATGCATCGGGTGGAGCTGTAAACGTGTTCAATGGGAAACTAATTTCGGGCAATACCTCTTCCAAGGGTGCATCAACCTTGCAGAGGTCACCGTGAGTGAGTTTCCATCCCCCCGATCTGAATTGAACGGGTTAACCCTGCAAGACAGGACCAGAGAGCTAGCTCCGGGTGCCTCAGCTCCACAGGCATCTACACACTTGCTCTCCCAAAGCACTTTGTAGCCATAGGAGCGCACGCTTGTGACAGTTGTCGACTGCTGAAGAGTGTTGACCTCTGTAACACCATGATTGAAGAAATTCCGGAATTCACTTTTGGCCACTGCACTAGCCTTCGGGAAGTCTTCCTACCGACAACTCTCCATACAATCCAAGTTAAAGCCTTTATGAGCTGTGCCGCCCTTGTTGAGCTTGCCATTCCGCCTGCTCTCAAGTATATTGGAAGTAGGGCTTTCTTGGACTGCACTGCCCTTCGGAGGCTGGTCAAAATGCCCGGAACACGCAGATGGCGAGGGGTTTATGCTGAAGAAAATGCTTTTGCCATCTGTCCGGCCATGAAATGGCCACCCTGGCTGCATATGATCCCAGACATGGGCTACACCCCTGGTTTAGGATAGAGGATCATCCCTCCATCCACAGCCGTCGTGGCCCTGCTATCAATTTTGTTGGAGTCTGAGTGCGAGCCTTAGCTCGGGTCCGGAGTAGGCCAGCAATTGCGAAGCAGTACTCCTCAACACGAGTAGCTAACCATAGTTGCCCTCCGTTATGCATGGAGTAAGTGCCCAGAGGCTGTCGGATAGAGAAGGGTCTCGGCGTGGCGGTGATGTCGACAACTACAAATCGTCCACCTGCCAGACACAGTAGTCGGTCACGGGTTTAGGTGTCAAATGCTACGGGTTGTGGTCGCCCCAAGATGCAAGTTTTTCGGCACCATAGCATTCGATGACCTATAACGCAAACGACCTTTGGCGAGAAAACTATCTAGACCCAGCCTCAACGAAGCTATGCTTCAGAGGCAGGAGAGAAGCAAGTGCGACGTGAGCAGTGAGTTGAGCCAAGTGCCAGTTTTCGAGCATTAGAAAAGGAGGATTTCCAGGCATATACGGCAAGCAAAATGCACAGACACCAAGTAGAACCATGACCTCTTCTGGAGCGAGAACCTTAGTTCTGCGTTCCTACACGGCGGGTGGTAGATAGTGGCAATGAAGGATGCCCAGGGGGAACCTTAGTGCCCGCTGTTGATGTCCGACATTTCCAATTTTGTACAAAGAGGTACAGATATCATGCTAGGAGAGCTCAATGTTTCACAGGTTTCACACGGGCCTTGCACGCACCTCTCACTTTTTGCCATTACACAGCGCCTCACAGACTCAAGTGACATCCCCTTTTGGCACCGTTGAGTGCCGAAGGGTGTTGGGTCTGCCTCCCCACGGGGAGGTGGTGCCCGGTTCACCCTTAGCTGCAGGCTTCTCTCGCTAGGAATTGCCGCCGTATTTGAATTCTGTCTGGCAGCATGTGACTGGCCTTGTATGCGCCACCGGTTGAACGGGTTGTGCTGCAAGTATGGTCTTTTCCACGGATTGCTGCTTAGATCTTCGCACATTCGGTTGGCCTGATTACAACCACTGCTGGAGCATTGCGAGACACCTGACCTGCAAAGTGACCTTGTTTTGCCACACTGTGGTGTGGCCGCTGGTCACCAACACTTGGTAAGGAAAGTCCGTTTGAAGCCTCATAGGCGGCTTTCCATGAACACAGCTTGCGCTGCAATCCTTTTCTTTTGCGAATTCAGGCCCACTAATTGCCACTAGTCTCAGTTTCACACGTTTCACCTAGTGTAGAGGGAAGACTACAAGATGGTGGAGTTTCGGCCTGCGGGCTTGGGTGTTTGGTTTTGGGTTGGTTTTGGGGCCTTCGTTCCTTTCTCCACCATCTGTCTGTTCTTCCCTTCCTTCAACGATGACCTGGGCACCATGCCCACACGGCGTCCGTACTCGTGGAAAAACAGCGTTGCAAATGGCGAGAAGGTCGGTGATCCTACTTAGTGCTTGCGCATCTTACTTGCCGTCCTCCGCTGTCGGTTTGCTTGTCCCCCATTCCAGCCGCAAAGAAATTGCTTGGTTCTGGCAGGTCTGAACAGTTTTCTTCCCCGTGATCACTGGCTGTCGACAGCTCTCAGCGCTGCCTGGACTAGACAGGTTGTCCAGTTTATTCAGGGACACATGTCCTTTGCGATGTGCAGTTTTTTCCTTTGCTTGCCCCTATTTCCAAAGTGCGGGTATATCGCCATGATACGCATGGGGTGAACCTCCTATGGAAGGGTACAATTGCGATGTTTCTCAGCTTCCCTATGGAATTTGTCCTGGTGTGACTTCTGGCCTCCCTGACTCACGCTAAGGCGCGTGTCCAGACTCTTAACGAGTAACTGCGAGACCGCGCTTGCTGCGGCCAGAAAGGCTTGTTTTCATCCAAGACCAGTTATATGCAGCCAGGGTGGCCATCGCATAGCAGGACAAATGGCGAAAGCGTTCTCTTCAGCATAGACTCCTCGCCATTTATGTCTTCCTGGCATCTTGGCAAGCCTGCTAAAAGACAGTGCAATCTAGGAAGGCCCTACTTCCAATGTACCTCAGTGAGGGCGGGATGGCAAGCTCAACTAGGGCTGCACAGTTCATGAAGGCTTTGACTCGGATTGTATGGAGAGTTGTCGGAAGGAGGACTTCTCTGAGACTAGTGCAGTGCACCAAGGCGAATTCAGGAATTTCCTCAACATTGGTGTTGCAAAGGTCTACACTCTTAAGCAGTCGGCAACTGTCGCATGCATGCGCTCCGATAGCTACAAAATGCTTTGTGAGAGCAAGTGCGGTTATTCCCGTAGAGCTAAGACAACCCGGTGTCAACTCACCGGTCCTAGCTTGCAGTGCTGACCCTCGGGGGGATGGAAGCTCACTCAAGGCAAACTCAGCAAGGTTAATACACCAGCACGAGACATGACAAGGCCAGTTTCATAGTACTGGCCTCATACCGAGCGCCAAAGTTGTTGTCACAACCACTGGACTCATTTGGAACAGAAAGGACAAGCGCATTCGCCCCTTCGTGCCCATATGGAACTCCTACTCAAGGCCCCCATTGGCCTACGGGCGAAGAACCCGTGGCTGATGCCACAGGAACTGCCGAAGATTGCCTGTAGTTTGCTGAAAGAGAGTGGTGAAGCCTTACTACAAGAGCTTGTGAGCAGCAGAAGAAGTTAGTGGCAAAACTTTAGAGTCAGGATGGTACTCCGCGAGGACTGTCCTTGTACCCTGCCTGCTGGAGGAAAGAGGTATTGCCCAAACTTGGCTTCGCTGTTGAACATATTTGCAACCCCTTCCGATGCATACATTTTTCCACGAGTAGGGACGCCGTGTGGGCAGGCGCTTGCTTCACCCACCTTCTCAAACGGCAACATTTGCAGCGAGGCAGGACCTGGTAGACCAAGAGCCGGGAGTGCAGCTTTGTGGAATTTTGCTTGCCAACAAGCGCCAAAAGTGGGGGCGTAAAAGCTCGAGAAAGGCCATGTCTAAAGAAATTCCATGTCGGGATGTCCACCTCGCTCTATGCTTGCAGTTTGCGATGCGTAAATTTCGCTTAAGTTTGTTTGTGAAAGATTTGGAACCTGGCGGTAGTACAACATTTTGTTTCTCAATTGTTTGAAAGCGACTTGCAGCGAAGTCGGAAGTTTTGAAAGAGTTCTTTGTGTGTGGAGATGCTCTAAGAGACTTTTAATATGTTTTCGTGTATTCTTTGTATAGTTTAGTGCTACGGGATATGTTTTGGCTCAAGGCCAATTCGTTTGGCTAGTGTGAGAAAAGGGTGCGAGTGTCTGAGAGCAGCTTGTGCAGCGTTTGAAGTTTTCCGAAGTATTCGGAGGTTTGAGAGTCGTACCGTACCGGACGAGTGTGAGAGAGCCTGTTGTGAGCTAAAGATCCAGGGGAGGTAGGTAGTCTACGGTGTAAGGTTGCTACCCGGAGTTTTTCGTGGTAGCGGAGCGTGGAGCTCCCAGGAAGAATGTCCAGTCCTACCGAGCGACGGACAGCATCGCCAACGAGGAGGCGACCAGTGAGTATGGAAGAGTACACAGGTCGAGAGAGATCTCCACCACCAGATCCAGCAGAGAGTGCTGCTGCAGAGATACCGGTACCGAACAGCCCTACCCCAACGGGGAGAACGTTTCAAGATAATTTCAGCTCACCTCAGATGCCTGCGAGTCCTACCGGAGGACAGGGATTGACGCAGGAAGCGTTGATCGAAGTATTGAGAAACCAGCATCAGAATATAGTTCAACAGCAGAACTTGATCGCTGGACAAGGAGCGCAAATTTCAGAACTGACCAAGCTAGTTTCAGGTTTGGTTCAGATGCAGACTGATGTATTGAAAGACCAAGCTCAACGCGAAGCGGATGAGCGTGAGAGAAAGGCAGAAGAGGAGAGAAAAGCTGCAGAGGAAGCTGCTACGTCCAGTACACCGAGAGCAGGATCACTGTTCACCTCAGCACCCAAGAAATCTGACTCAAAATATTCTGGAAGCAGTGGAGGAAAGATGGAGAGTTACATACCGAACTGTCCACAACTTGAGATCAAAGATTCAGGAAGAAGACATGAGATCAACGCCTGGTTATCCTTCAGAGAGCGATTTGGATCGTGGTTGTGTCTTTTGGATGGGTGCTACGCAGCGGAATTGCAAGAGGCAGTGAAACAAACAACTACCATTGAGCAAGGGAAACTTGCCCCGGAAGCCGCAGTGAGGAGCAGTAAACTGTATCACTGGATGAAACAAGCAATGTCAGGATACAAGAGAGGATTGGACCTCGCAGTCCTGCAGGAACGAGAGCAGGGAGGACTCACTTGTGGGTACGAGTTGTTCAGGAGGATTAACAACTTGCTTGGAGTTACGACTCGAGCGGAAGCACTGTCACTGCGGGAAGCAGTGATGAGACTTGATGTGAATGGATTGAAGCAACTTGGATGTCCATCAGCAGGGAGTATCAAGAACCCGTTGGACACCTGTTTGTTCCTTACACAGGAGTTTGCACGCTTGCGAGATCAGTGTGCAGCATTCGCAGATCTCCAAATGATGGAGGTGGATCAGATCATGGTTATGATGAGGTGCTTACCGCAAGAAATCCACAGACACCTTGCGTTCCACGGGAAGTCTTCGACTTTACGAGAGTTGATGGACTCACTGGAGTTCTATGAACAGCAATCGAAAGCATTCGACTTTTCCAGAGACAGTCACAAAGGAAATCCTGTTGGGTATGACCGACCACCCAAGGGAAGCCCCAAAGGAGGGAAAGATCGCACACCAAAGGGTGAAGGCAAAGGCAAGGAGATTCGATGTCGTCGATGTGGGAAACCAGGACATGTTGAGAAAGATTGTTGGTCAAAGTCACCAAAGCGTACCGATAAGGACAAAGGAAAGGGCAAAGGCAGTGAGAAAGGTGGAAAACCAAAAGGTGGAAAGGATCGTTCACATTCGCCTTACGACCCAAAGAAGAAGGGAAACCCAAAAGGTGGCAAGCCTAAAGGAGGAAAAGGGGAACCCAAGGGCGGAAAAGGACCGAAAGGCGGGAAACCGAAAGGAGCACGTGCCAGTGTAGGAGAGGAGGATGAAGAAGACATTCTCGGAATGGGTTGTGTGCTAGACATGACAGTACCACCCGATGTCCTACTGAACCAGCTTCACAGCTATGGTAACCGACTGACGACGTCCAGTGTCGCGGACACCGATGCCACTGATCCACACTTTTTGGTGGACAGTGGGGCAAGCATCCACCTGATCAGTCAAAGTCTAGTGGATGAGGGATACCTGCAGATTTGCAGGGAGTGGGCCGTCAATGAACGATGCACCACAGCCAATGGACAGGAAATGATCTTAAATCGGTGTGTCGAAGCAGAGTTCAGCACGCGTGCTCTCAAAAGTAGGCATGTTAGCTTTTTAGAATGCGATGGAGCCGCCGCGTCGTCGCCTGATGCTGCTTCGCCTGTTGCTGCTTCGTCGAGAGCCGCCGCGCCGTCGCCCGCAGCACCTGCTAGCTCAAGCCTGTCACCAGTGTCGCGCAGC
The DNA here is from genome assembly GCA_963970005.1 of Durusdinium trenchii. Lineage (NCBI taxonomy): Eukaryota > Dinophyceae > Suessiales > Symbiodiniaceae > Durusdinium > Durusdinium trenchii. The sequence continues at coordinate 176,303 of CAXAMN010000436.1, read as the reverse complement.
ATTTGCGCTGGCAGCCAACTGCAGAGGCCGCAGAAGCTCAGAGTCACAGGTCTGATCGGATATGGACAGGTTAGTTTGCTGAGTGTTGCACTTCTTGCCAGTAAAGGTTGGACGTTTTCATGTTCACCTGGCAAGAGCTGTTCCCGAACCTCCAGAGAGGTAGATAAACCGGCGAAGCCACCATGTTTGTCCCTCTCACATTTTGGAGGTCACGACCAGGTTCCAAACAGAACTAAGAGTAGTAGAACTCATCTTGACATTTTTCTTTGGTGTAACGTGCCTTGGATTTCAATTGTCCACCCAGGAGTCATTGACATTGACATGTCATCGTCATTGCATTCGTTGCATTACACGTCCAATGTTGAACCCAGTTCGCACCGTGTTGTTCGTTATTCGACCATGCATGAAGCAGTTCAAGATTCGGTCTTGCATATTGCAGAGTGTGAAGGTTCAAGTTCGGTGCACGAGCGCATTGACTGTGCGGACCCCGTCCAGCCCAGGTTCCGTCGAGTGGAGCATGCCTTCGGATGCTTGGGTCGATACCACGGAGTTGAGCGGAGAGAAGAAGAAAGAACAGAGTCCGGACACGGTCATGGAAGAACCGACCGAACCAGCGCCCGGCACTGTGATCGCTCAAGCCGGACAACCGGATGTGGAAAAGGATCCCTCGGAACTGAGAGAAGAGACGCGGAGAGTTGTCCTTGTCACGATGGAACCAGAGGAGAGTACCGAAGTGATCGTGAAACCTCCAGAACAGGAACCCGAGAGGAGCACAGGAGCTACCGTGAAGCCAACAGAACCAGTAGAAAAGGAAAAGGGATTGGAGATGGAAAAACGAGAATCCGAAGTTCCGAAGGATCTTCCAGAGCCCGAGATCCCGGAGAAGCCTTTTGTCGAGACGGAGAAAGCTCAGGAGGCAACGTCCGAGCAGGAAGTGACGTTTCGAATGAAAGCCTGGTCAAATTGGCTTCATCGACAAGATCAGAAAGACGAGGAGAAGCGAATCAGAAATCGAGCCAGGCAGCGAGCGCTGAGACAGCAGCGTCGGTCGGATCGGGCTGCAGGCCTTCAGCAAGCAGTTCGAAAAGGACCATCAGTGCGATGGTCATGGACTGTGGCGAAGGAAGACCCAGAGCCGAGAGGATCAATCAGGAAAGTGCTGAAACAGGAACGGACTGTGAAGTTGCGATTGGTCGAACGCGAAGTCCGAGCCTCCCGGGTTACCGCAAAGGGAGAGTACATGGTGCAGAACAAGCACCGAGCTTGGATCGCGCCAAAGGCGCGTCCGCAACCGAAAGCGTCCGATTCGCGTGTGAAAAAGGAGTTCGTCGAGATCAAGCCCCAAAGGGGAGTCACGATGGTGAGCTTGACAGGTTCGGAAGCCTCGGATGTTGGGGATATGGAAGAGATCCCCGGAGCTCTTCCGGAGAGTGCTCCGACCCCAAGCGAAGGTCCAAAGAGCCGCCTGTCATCCGGCTTAACGGGCCAAGAGCGGATCACATCCGAAACCATCGTTCGGATAGGCACGAATCCACAGGGAGAAGTGGTGGCGAAACGACAGGAGATAAAGCCTGGGACCGCTTATTTCATGAAGAGGAAGCCTCAAGAGCCGGAGAAGGTGAAGTTCACGTCCCAGGTCAGGTCGCTGTGGAGGCCATCCAGCAACGCCGCGTTGTCGGCAACGGATGCCTCTATTTCAGGATCGGAGGCAGCAGATCCTCCAGTCCTGGAACTGACCGAGGAGAACTTGAGGCGGTTCGAATCGACCAGGAGGACACCGAGGCAGACTCCATCCCTGCTGCCAATGAAGGCAAAGGCCAGACCGGTGGGACCCCAACCACCACCGGGTCCACCCCCGGGGTGGCAGGATCCGGTGGGCGACAGACCGGAAGAGACGGCGAGTCCGGCAGGCCCCAAGCCGAAGGCACCGGCAAGTCTGGTAAGCGTCGATCCGGAGAAGATATTGGCAGTGATCGCCCAGACGGAAATTCCAGAGCCGAAACTCCACTGATTCCGGGCCCAAAAACGCCACCGACACCAACGACGAGACCCAAAGCGAAAAGTCGACCGCTCACCGAAGAGCAAAAAGCGGTGGCAGACGAGGTGTTAGCTCAAAAAGCCAGAGACCTTCTCAAGGCAGCCGCGAGGGGTACCGGGACCCTCAAGGAAGAGAAAGCGTCCACGGCATCAGGATCAGGTGCAAAGAGAGTACCGAAGTACCTGGCACATCTGACCGACGAGGAGCGCGAGAAGCTGTTTCGCTCAGAGCTAGCGTCCGAGCGACAGGCAGGAGCGATCGAATGGGAGAAGGAACTCGTCCGCCAAGCGAAAGAAGAGGAAGAACGCCGAAAGGCGAAGGCGCTGTACCGTTCAGAGAGGATGGCGCAAGCCCTGGAACATGGAAAGGAGGTCCAGCGTCGCCGGCAGGAAGAGTTCGAGAAAGGAAAACAAGATCTCCTGCAATGGAGGGCAGAAGAAGAAGATCGGGAGAATTTGAGAAAGGCAAGACGAATTTCTCTCGAGCAACCCGCAGTGCCACCGACAGCGGGAGGAGTAGTTCTGACACCAGCGCCAAAGGCAATGTCGGAACCGACGGCGATGGTGGGGGAGAGCCCCGCTACGCCGGAAGCGCTTCAAGCGCCATTGTCCGAGGAAGAGATTGCGTACCGCAAGCAACTGCAGGAGCATCTGTCCAAGTTTTCGGACAAGAGGGAAGACGCGAAGTAGGACGCGATGTCCGAAGCGTCGGACGCGAAGGAAGACATGATATCCAAAGCGTCCAGGTTCCTCCCAAAAGGGGAGTAGAGCCGCCGATAAGAGCTCGAGCGCATTTTTCGAATCCAGCATTCGACGTCGTGCGCAAAAAGGAAGCCGTTTGCACCGTTGAGTCAGAGCCTGAGTTCGAGTTCGAATATCCCATCAAGCTACGAGGTAACAGACTAGCTAAGCACATTTTGCAGAGTCACACACCTTATGATCCAAGCTGTGCAGTCTGTCTCACGAGCAAGGGATTGAAACGAGCGCCAAAACGTACAGATCAAGTCACCAACGAGGTCCAGATGGATATTGCCAACCTATGCACCCATCCAAAGTCTCCGAACATGTAAAGGTATGTTGTGATGTGGAATCGAACGCACGGAATGATAGCAACAGCTGCAATCTATGTAGATCAAGCTTCGACGATTCGTGTTTTGACAGCTGCCATCAACCATTGTTCGTCCACAGGTGCGATGGTTCTCAGTGATGAAGGCCGTGACTTGACTGCGCTCATTTCTGAACTCATTCGATTGAAGGTAGTCTCAAGGCATGAGACCAGTCGTCCAGGAAGACACGCAACTGGAGCCGAGAGAGCAGTTAGGACCCTCAAGACTCAACTAGGATGTATTCGTACAGTGTTGTACCAGCACGGGTTGATGCTAGGTAGTGAAAGCCTTCGATATGCTGCAGCAAACGCTTGTCATGTCTGCAATGCATTTCAGCTGCAAGCCAACAGTTCGCTGACACCGTATCAACGCATGCGCATCAGTGTAACTAGTTCAGGAGAAGTCCCAAACACCAATCGTGTGATGCCATTTGGATGTTTGGTTTTTGCCAGGCCGACTGATGGGTACTTGGAAAAGGTCAGAGAAGCAAACGCTCGTCACTTTGTTCCAGGCATTTACTTGACCCCAAAGTTATCTTCGTTAGGTCACTTCGTTGCCTTCGAAGGTTCACAGGATGAGACTGTGGTTGTGCCCGTTCGAGACTTGAAGATTGCCTCACCGATTCGTTTTGTCGCTGGACTTGGGATATTGTGCGAAATTCCAAATTCCAAGAGTGGAGTGAAGCCAGACAGGATTGAAAGACTACCGAATGATCTTTCGAAACCCCAGAAATTGGTTGATTTGCCCATCCATGAAGGGGAACCACCTTGGTATTGGAGTGAAGTGAATAAGACTTCGAGATGTCCAGCTTGTTCGAACGGGAGTGAAACAGGTCATTCAGTGAAGTGTCGGAACCGTTACAAAAAGTATCTTGAAGAAGAGTACAAACGGATAGTACCGATCGAAGACGAGTCGTCTGTGCCCGTCGTGCCTGAAGGATTGGAAGAAGGCTTGGATACCGAAGGAAAGCCTGAATCTCAGCAAGAGTCGGGAGAAAGAGTTCCAGAATCAGAGTCAGAACGAGAGAAGAGGAAAAGAAAGTCTATCGATGATGAGTGGGATAGATTTCATCGCGAGCATGAAGAGAAAGAGACTGGAGAGAGATTTCCAGAGTTTGATGATGTTCCGTTCCATGCGCCAAAGGGACAGGAAGCGGATACCGAACCGACGCCAATGCAAGAGGATCCAACGAATCCATATGAGATCGGAAAGAATCCGGAACCTATCGAGGGTGATCGGATGAGTGAAGGCTATGAGCCAACAGAAGTACCGGAAGGGTACAGAGCACCCGAATCACCCGGGGAGAGTCCCATGGAGATTGATTTGTTCCAGAAAATCCCAAGAAGAGGCAAGAACCGAAATCGTGACCATTGGGAAGTTGACCTTGACAAGCTTGTGTTGAGAAGAGTTCACCACAGAAGTCGAAAATGTGTTTTTGCAGCATCATCACTGCCATTGCCGATACCTGAGGATCAGCTGGTAGGTATTCAGAGGACGTACTACGTCGATGCTGTTGATGAAAGGCCAGTCGATGAGATTCCAAGGGACCAGTTCAAGGTCCATGTCAGCGAGTTCGGAACCCAGACCGCGCCATTGAGGCGTCATTGGAAAGGGTTTACCGAATTGCCAATCAAGCAGCTCTACATGTATGATCATCAAGGTAATGCCATTGCGAGCTTATCAGATCTAGGTAAAGAGTTGTGAGAAAAGGTGAAAGACCCCTTGTCAAGATGTTCGGATGATGAGGTTGAAAGGTTCTTGTCATCAGTTCAAGAGGGGGTACTTGAGTATAGCAGGAAGGTTCCAAAGGAAACCGAGGAGTCCAAGTTCGACGCGAAGGCCGATTCGTGCAGAGTATGGTTTGGAGGTAGATGGATTGTACTCCGAAAGCCATCAAGAGCGACTTCAGATATAGGTGAAGGTCCATTAGATGTGGATGCCACGTCTGAGGGAATGCACACAGAGGTCATTGCCCTAGAGAAGCACAGGACAGGTCAGGTCGTGAATAAAAATGAAGCGCAAGAGTATTGCCAGATGCATGGTATCCAAATCATCTCAACCCGATGGGTAGTTGTAAACAAGCATGATGCTATCAAAGGAGACATCGTTCGATCGAGACTTGTTGTCCGTGATTTCGCCACAGGTCCGTCAGCAGCCGAGTTGGGCGTTTCAAGCCCTACAGCGTCATCAGAGGCGTTGAAGGTTGTGTTGTCTTATCTTGCTCAGAAATCAAGTTTTCGAAAGAAATCAAAGAAAGGAGGAGTAGGAAAGACAGCATGGGTTTTAGATGTAAGTACAGCATTCTTGCATGCCCCCGTGATTCACCCAGCGGTCGTTTCGTTGCCGACTGGGATGGAAGATGAAGACGGAGAGCCTTTGTTCGTCATTCTTGAGAAAGCGATGAACGGACTTCGTTCTGCAGGAATGTCATGGTATCGTCACTTAGCCGATTTGTTAGATCAAGAAGGTTTGACAGCATGTGTGACGGAAAAGACAATCTTCGCCGGAAGATATAGAAAAGGAGTTGCAGAGACGGAGGAGGAGAATCACCTGATCGTTTTGATGTACGTTGATGATTTGTTGGTTGTCGGAGACGATAGGAATATTCAGAAGCTCGTTGATGAGTTATCAAAGAAGCTTAGACTGAAAGTCACCGGAAAGCTTGAAGAAGACAGAATTCGTTTTCTGGGAAAGGTGATCGAAAAGGAAGAAGATGGAACGATTGCCTTGTACATGGAGAAAGAGTACTAGGAAGGCATGATGAACTTGTATCCAGGAGGAAAGGAAAGTCAAGGGACCCCCAATTTGTTTCAGCTTTATGATCGTGATCGAGAAGAGGATCGGAAACCGTTGTCACCCGAGGCAGCAGCAACCTTTCGAACCGCATTAGGTAAGCTAGGTTGGGTAGCTCAGTCGAGACCTGATCTTTGTTGGTTGTGTTCGATGCTTGCCCGAGGTCAATCTCAGCCGCTAGCTGTACACGAGACCGCGATGCGTGCGAGTATCCGTTACATCCGATCAGTAGCCGATCGAAAGTTGAAGTTCAGGAGCTATGAGTACTCAGGACCACCAAGGATTACGACCTATGTCGATGCCAGTTGGGCAGCCGAAAAGTCCACCAATAGGAAGAGTACTTCAGGAGCAGCCATCTTCGTTAGTGACTGTTGTGTGAAAGCATTCAGTAGGTTGCAGCAGAGTGTAGCCTGTAGTTCAGCCGAAGCAGAGCTATATGCTTTGTTCGAAGGAGCGAAAGAGACTATAGGTATTCAACATGCCGTGGCACATGTCTATGGATGTCAAGCTGAGGAATTGCCCATTCCAGGTTTGCTTACGGATTCGATGGCAGCCCGAAATGTCACAGAGATGTCAGGGTTGTTGAGAAGATTAAGACATATAGACATTCGGATCTGTTTTTTGCAAGATGCAGTCTACAAGGGAGTGATTTCCATCAGCTTTGTCCGAGGTACCGAGAATTGTGCCGACTTGATGACCAAGGCATTGTCGAGAGCTGTGACTTTACAACATATGGAGACGATCGGAGTTGTCAGAGCATTTCTCATTTCATTTGAAGTGCCGTATGACTGGATCGGGAGATGGTTGTGGGTTATGGATAAGGTCACATGTACCGAAATCCTGATTGTTGAGTTTTGCACATCACCGGAGTCCGAGATGAAAGAAGTCGGAAGCCATACGGAAGGTGTTGAAGTCTTGACTGTCACTGAGGCGGATGACGGAACCCGATCGGACACGATCGAGTCAGTTCGGGAGCAGATGATAAGCCATCGGAAGAGAGGAAAGCTTGTTGTCTTATGGTCGTCAATTCCGTGTACAGGAGGATGTCCGTTTCAGTACATTTGTATCAAGAAGTTTGGTCAGGACTATATGGGTCATCTTCGAGAGTTGTACCAGATACAGAAGAAGCTATGGAAAGGTTTCTTACGGATGTCGGAAGTAGCCGATTTCGTAGCGATTGAATGGCCGAAGAGATGTGCTTATTGGGGATGGAATCAGACTAAAGATTTTCTGAGGAAACGAAAGACGTTTTCAACATTTGTGGATGCTTGTTCAGTCAAGTTGAATCAGAAAGGTCAGTTGGTCAGAAAGACCTGGAGGATTGAGACAGATAGTACTCGGTTGTTGGAAAGCCTGAAGGTTTGCGTTTGTGATGGTCGTCATGATCATTTGCCATCCAAGGAAGTCAATTGGAAGGAAACGCAACACTACCCCAGGAGATTTTGCGAGCTAATCCTTAAAGGACTTAAAGCCGAATTAGAATCATAATAGCCAAGTAAGTCTTGCACGTTGTCTGAGCCGAATGGCACGTTTTTGCAAGCACTTTCGATTGCACATTTCGAAAGAATCTTGGTTTTGCAGACTGTGAGATACAGCTTTTCTTGGAATGAAGCTTATACCATCCGAGGTATGATGCCGGATGCGGAAACGGCGCTTGCGATGCTGAGCCTGGAAGCAGCGACCGCTTTGGTCTTTGCAGCCGGTTTTCTTTTGGGATGCCTGCTGACCTGCTGCTGCCTGCGGTGTCGGAAGCATGCTGAGCCTGAGAGCCAAGTGACTTTTAAAGTCGATATGCCGAAGAGCTATCCAGTTCCAAAAGGCATTGAGCAATGCTCAAAAAGTGTATTTTTCAGTGAGTGGGAGCAAGGTTCATTTGAATCCAACTTGCTCGGGCATGCGCGTACCTATGTCGAAAGATATTTGTGCCAAATGTCTGTCCTCATTGAAGAAGAATAAGAAGGCTTAAAGCCAGCCAGTTCGTTTCGAGCTTTGTGTCCAAGAGGGGGTGAAGAAATTCCATGTCGGGATGTCCACCTCGCTCGATGCTTGCAGTTTGCGATGCATAAATTTCGTTTAAGTTTGTTTGTGAAAGATTTGGAACCTGGCGGTAGTACAACAGTTTGTTTCTCAATTGTTTGAAAGCGACTTGTAGCGTAGTCGGAAGTTTTGAAAGAGTTCTTTGTGTGTGGAGATGCTCTAAGAGACTTTTAATATGTTTTAGTGCTACGGAATATGTTTTGGCTCAAGGCCAATTCGTTTGGCTAGTGTGAGAAAAGGGTGCGAGTGTCTGAGAGCAGCTTGCGCAGCGTTTGAAGTTTTCCGAAGTATTCGGAGGTTTGAGAGAAAGGTTTCGTACCGTACCGGACGAGTGTGAGAGAGCCTGTTGTGAGCTAAAGATCCAGGCGAGGTAGGTAGTCTACCGTGTAAGGTTGCTACCCGGAGTTTTTCGATGTCGACCGAGCGTGCTGAGGCCAAACGTTGTGAACCCAGTCTTCGTGTGTTTTGGTCTGTCTCAGTTTTGGACGAGAGGAAAGAGGGCGAGAAGATGGTTTTTTGGCGACGTGGAGCATGTCATGTTTGCGTATGTTTGGCGGCACTGGGGGCACGAGGTGGTACAGAGGGCCCGAGCTTTAACAAAGCCGCACTGAAGTGGTACCGAGGCGGTACCGCGCACTGTGACAGACAGTCCGACCATGCGGCCCAACCAACTTCGCAACCCAAGACATGCCGCCCACATCATTTAAAATCAACAAAACGGAACCATTGTCAGCGACACTCGAGGCGCCAGGAGCAGCAGGCATCCATCAGACCTCCTGCTGCCAATTCCAGGCATGTCTGAGTTGGAACCCAAAATCTCCAGCAAAGACCTGAAACGGAAACATCTGTCCAAAGCTTGCCAATCTGACAGAGCAGACCTCGTCGGGCGTGGAGAGGATTGCGTGGTCAGTTGGAATTTGGGGTGGGTTGCATGTTGAGGTGCGTTGGATGGTCTTCAGTTTTGTGTGTGGTGGGGCTTGTCGCATGGAATTTCAAAGAACCATTTGCTGGGAAGTTGTTTGGTCACTTCCGTAGGGCGGCGGGTGGAAACATGCCTCAGAACGATTTGAGCGCTTTTCTGGTCAAGCTTGCGAGTTTCTTGAGGTGGAGCGGGCCTTTTGGAAGTTGAACCCAGTTTTCTGATGTTTCATGTCCTCTCCATGCTGGATTAGGTCTGCTGCAAATGACAAGGCCACCCGAGCGAGGCCGACTCCAAAGACAGGCCATTTTCGAGAGTGAGAGTGAGTGTGAGTGGAGTGTGTGAGTGAGTGAGAGAGTGAGTGTGAGTGAGAGGGAGTGTGAGTGAGAGTGAGTGAAGGTGAGAGTGGGAAAGTGAGTGGGACTCACTCACTTTCCCACTCTCACCTTCTCACTCTCCCACTCTCACTCTCACTCACACTCGCCCACACCCACCTTCACTCTCACTCTCTCAGCTGCGGGCGGAGTTTCGTCGGCCTCAAGTCATGTTGAGGTAGCGCCTGCAGTTGGGAAAATCGAAGGGTCGTCGACTCAGCCGAACTTGTCACTCCAGACCAATCCTGCAGTGTTTGATGCTTGGTTGAAGCCCTGCTAGTTGCTTTAGCTGATTGCGTTCCATGCAAACCGGCAACCCATGTCTTGCAGCGCCTCGGTCTGAGCAATAAAGACCCCCCTTTGAAGCGTGGCTCGTCGGCCTCACATCTCACCGGATGAAGTATTTTGCAGACTACGAATACCGAGGTGAAGTGATTATACCTCTCAGGGCAGAGAAACTGATATGGACCTGATGATGACGTACTGAGCGCAAAAAGTGAATTCACTGCCCCCCCTTGTCTCACTCCGTTTCACCTTTTCTCTTGGCTGACACAGCCGTCCTGAGGTACGAACCTTGCCTGCGGCCTTGGTGGCGTTTGTTGTTTTTGGTTGTTTGGGGTTTGTTGGTCTTTCTGTTTGGGGGTTTGGTTTTGTTGGGGTTTGGTTGTTCTGGTTTCGGCTTGCCGCTTGGTTCGTACCTCTCTCATTACTAGCCTAAGGTGACTTGTGCATCCTCTGCACACACAGCGCCTCGACCCGTGCAAAAAAACGAAAAGGGCTGAAGTGCTTTGCAAGCTAACCTGGCAAGGGCCGACCTGCCCCTTGCCCACTCCTGAAGGCCATTGATGATTGGCCTTCATGGGGAAACAGCTTAATGTCCACGGCAAACTTCGTGAATTCAGGCCCGATTAGTTAGTCAAGCGATCTTTCATGTCTCACCTGTTTCACCTTAGTACAGTGCGATACTCTGCCCAAATTGGTTAAGGGGCTTTTGTCTGGCGGTTCTTTGGTTTTGGGGGTGGTTTTTGGTTGTTTTGGGTGCGGGTTGTGTTGTTTTTTTGTTTCTGTTTGCTCCCCTTACCAATATGCAGAGTCTCCATCCTTCTCATGGTGACCTGGGCGCACCGCCCACATGGCGTCCGTACTCGTGCAAAAAAATCTCGCCGGGATAATGTTGTATTGTGTTGTTTTGTGTTTTCGTTCGTTCGTTCGTTCGTTCGTTTGTTTGTTTTGGTTTGTTTTGGTTTGTTTTGGTTTGTTTTGGTTTGTTTTTGTTTGTTTTGGTTGGTTGGTTGGTTTGTTTGTTTGTTTGTTTGTTTGTTTGTTTTGTTGTTTGTTGTTTGTTGTTTGTGGTGTTTGTGGTGTTTGTGGTGTTTGTGGTGTTTGTGGTGTTTGGTGTTTGTGGTGTTTGTGGTGTTTGTGGTGTCTGGGTGTTTGGGTGTTTGGGTGTTTGGTTTGGTTTGGTTTGTTTTGTTTTGTTTGTTTGTTTGTTTGTTTGTTGGTTTGGCTTTGTTTGTTTGTTTGTTTGTTTGTTTGGTTTCGTTTGTTTGTTTGGTTTTGTTTGTTAGTTTGTTTGTTTGTTTGTTTGTTTGTTTGTCTGTTAGGTTTGTTTATTTGTGAGATTTTGTTGGTTTGGTTTGGCTGGTTTGTTTGTTTGTTTGCTTGCTTGCTTGTTTGTTTGTTTGTTTGTTTGTTTCTGTGTTTGTTTATTTGTTTGTTGTTGCTTGTTGTTTGTTGTTTGTTGTTTGTTGGGTGTTGTTGTTGTTGTTGTTGTTGGTTGTTGGTCGTTGGTCGTTGGTCGTTGGTGGTTGTTGTTGTTGGTTGCTGTTGTTGTTGGTTGTTGTTGGTTGGTTGGTTGGTGGGTGGGTGGGTGGGTGAGTGGTTGCGGTTGTGGTTGCGGTTGTGGTTGTGGTTGTTGCTGTTGCTGTTGCTGTTGTTGTTACTGTTGTTGTTACTGTTGTTGTTGTTGTTGTTGTTGTTGGTTGTTGTTGGTGGTGGTGGTGGTGGTTGTTGTGGGTGGTGTGGGTGGTGGTGGTGGTTGTTTGTTGTTTTTTGTTGTTTGGTGTTTGGTGGTTGGTGGTGTGTGTTGGGTGGTTGGTGGTTTGTGGTGTGTGTTTGGTGGTTGGTGGTTGTTGGTTGTTGGTTGTGGGTGTTGTGGGTGTTGTTGTTGTTGTGGTGGTGGCCGCGCTGGCCAACCTGTGTCCTCCTGTTGTCCTCCTCGTTGTCCTCTTGTTGTCCTCCTGTTGTCCTCCTGTTGTCTCCTTTTTGCCCGTTTGCGGGTGTCCAGAGTCCAGATGACAGCATGGCAGCATGAAGACGCAACGCCGCCAAAGCGCAATCAAAGGGTCCAATGCGAGTTGGGCGCGCGCAGGCTGAGCGGTTTCTTTCGGTGTGTTCGTGTTGATTTTCCTTCCCTCATCCTTTTGTCCTTTGTTGTCCTCCTGGTCTCTCCTCCTCGTGTCCTCCTCTGGTCCTTCTGTTGCCGCTTTCCGAGGCAGGGCTGGGACTGCGGCCGCCCACAACAACATTTCTTGCCGACTGACTATGCTGCTATGCTGGTATAGTTGTCTCCTGCTCAAGAACTTTTGAAAGCCGGGCCTTCGCTGTTTCACCTGGGTTTTGTTTCACCTGTCCCACAATTTTTCCCGAGAGCGTCTGCGAAGGGTTCTTCGTAAAAAAACATCTGCAGGCACTGCAGATCTTCACCTGTGCACATCCACATTCACACCTATATCTCTGCTCATGTTCACATCTGCGCATCTACATCTCTGCTCATGTTCACATCTGCACATCTACATCTCTGCTCATCGTCACATCCTCACATCATCTCTGCTCATCTTCACATCCTCACATCTTCACATCTTCACCTGTGCACACCCACATTCACACCCATATCTCTGCTCATGTTCACATCTGCACATGTACATCTCTGCTCATGTTCACATCTGCACATCTACATCTCTGCTCATCTTCACATCCTCACATCATCTCTGCTCATCTTCACATCCTCACATCTACGGCTCACATCTTCACCCCGCGCTCTTCTTAACTTTCTCTCTTAAGGCCGGGGGCAGCGCCGCCGGACCGCCGCGAAACGCAACCCTCTGCGGAGATCGTGCGTGTCAGACGCGCGAAATGCAGGCGCGAGTGCGATTTGTCTTTGTCCGTCGCAACCCTCTGCGGAGATCGTGCGTGTCGAGTGCGCGAAATGCAGGTGAGAGTGCGAGTTGTCCCGGTCGCGGGCAACCCTCTGCGGAGATCGTGCGTGTCGAGTGCGCGAAATGCAGGCGAGACTGCGATTTGTCTCTGCCGCGGGCAACCCTCTGCGGAGATCGTGCGTGTCGAGTGCGCGAAATGCTGGCGAGAGTGCGATTTGGATTTGTCCGGCGCAACCTTCTGCGGAGATCGCGCGTGTCGAGTGCGCGAAATGCAGGCGAGAGTGCGATTTGACCTGGTCCGGCGCAACCCTCTGCGGAGATCGTGCGTGTCGAGTGCGCGAAATGCAGGCGAGAGTGGCGACTTTGTAGTACAAATTTAGTACGCGGAGCAATCTGTGGAGCTGGAAGCTGAGAATTGGCGAGTTTGTAGTACAACTGCAGTACGCGGAGCAATCTGTGGAGCTGGAAGCTGAGAACTGGCGACTTTGTAGTACAACTGTAGTACGCGGAGGAATCTGTGGAGCTGGAAGCTGAGAACTGGCGACTTTGTAGTACAACTGTAGTACGCGGAGGAATCTGTGGAGCTGGAAGCTGAGAACTGGCGACTTGCTAGTACAACTCGCGGAGTCTCTGGGGAGCTGGAAGATGAGAACTGGCGACTTTCTAGTACAACTTTAGTACGCGGAGCATTCTGTGGAGTTGGAAGATGAGAACAGGCGACTTTGTAGTACAACTGCAGTACGCGGAGTAGGTGGGGAGCTGGAAGCTGAGAACTGACGACTTTGTAGTACAACTTTAGTACGCGGAGTATCTGAGGAGCTGGAGGATGAGAACTTGGAGAATTGGTGCTTCATTTGTGGAGGAAGTCTCGTACGAAACACCGCAGATCTCCCTCTCAACCCCCCACACTCTCACATATCGGCGTCGCTCGATCACACCTGCGCATCCACATAGTCACTCCTTCACATCCGCCCTCTCCTTCTTTCTTTACACACATCTTTTCTCTGAATAGTTTACATTGTCTCTAGAGGTCATGCCTTTGGGACGTCAATTTGAACTATCGGCTTGCTCGGAATTACTCGAAAATCTCCTGTCTCGCATGTTTGAGGGGTTCTTTCATGGTGTTCTGTCAAGCACTTGAAGAGTTTGAGCCTGGACCGTTGTGGCGGGAGCCTTACGTGGAGTCAGTGCTGCAAGGCTAGACAGAATTTGGATGATATATGTTTTCAACGACATTCGACCAGTGATTACGCAAACAATGCCTTTAGGTGTCGGTGGCGGATGGATGGAGGATGAACTCCGTGGTCGGAGTGTCTGGAGCTTGGATGTTTGCATGGAGCTAGTGAAGAGAATTGCAAGTTTGAATGGGTACAGGTTGCAAAACAGAATTTAGATGTACATGTTTTCAACGATTTTTGAACAGTGATGACGCAAACAATACCTTTAGGTGTCTGTGGCGGATGGATGCAGGATGAACTCGGTGGTCGGAGTGTCTGGAGCTTGGACGTTTGCGCGGAGCTAGGGAAGGCATTGTAAGTTGGAATGAGTGCAGGTTGCTAGCAGAACATGCTTGCGGAACAAGCTTTTGGTTCGAGTCGCGTACCCGGGACGCGCGGCGTTGTAGCACGTGCTCTTTCACTGCTTTGGTGGCATCAATGGGAGCGCGGGGGTTTTGTGCGCTTGGCTCGTTATCGCTTACGAGCACTCCGCACTGGAAGCCGTCCAGTTGCTACTTCAGAAAAGACCAGCGTTGCGTCCTTGGCGCAATCGACCCTATGTCTTGGAAGCGTTGTGGCACCTGGAAGGTTTGCGCGCGGAATGGCAGAGAGACTTCAGCGCAGCACACCGAGACTAGTTTGTGTCGCGGGTCGTCCGTCGAGACTGTTCGGGACGAAACTGCGACATCATCGCTTCGACGACGGGATCCGCAACTGCCGGAAAAAGGGGCGTGACGTTGATATGTGTCTACTTCACCTGCGCGACAATCGATGCACAGTTGGAACGCACGAGTCATTTGTCCTGATCGTAATGTCGTTTGCTCTCAGGTCGCAGCGTTGGTGCTTTGAAGGGCCTATCCGCGAGAGTGGAGATGATGACTGGAAGCACACTTACCGCGTGCTTTCTCTGTGTCTGATACTTGAAGTCAAACTGATTTGCTTTGAGCCTCTGCTCGCAGGATCTCTACTCGCCGCTTGTTTTTGGGACCAGGATGAAGCGCACACAACTCCATTTGTGTGCGCTTCGACCTGCTGACGGCTTACTTCGTTTTTGTCTTGAAATGAGACTGACTTGTTTGCAACCGTTTGAAGAACGACTGACTTCTGACGAACCTAAGATATATATTTTCTATCGCCTCTGTCCATTTACGTCTCCGCACGCTCGCATCCATACATCTACCTCTCCACCTCCATACATCCACACATCTATATGACACCTGCACATCCACACTATCACTCCTTCACGTCCATCCTTTATTTCTTTCTTTATCGATCTCTTTTCCACAGTACTGGACAATCACATGTCTCGCTCTCGGGCCACCCGTCGCCTAGTTTTCTTCTCTTTCTGTACCTTCTCACTGCGAGAGGCCTGACCTCGTGTTGCGTTCCAAGGGAAGAAACAAGTCGATAAATCAGTTGTAGATATTTGGGAAATTGGGGGCAGAAGGAGTTCGTGTTTGGTGTCAACAGTAACGTTTTTGAGTGGCAGTGGCAGACCATGTGAGGTCATTTGTTGATTCGGGCTGCGGAAAACGGTGTTTTTGACTTGGTCACAAAAAATACATTTCTTTCGGTCAGTTTTGACTCACTTGTGGCAACCTTGGACAGAACAAATCGATAACAATTGTGACGATTCTTGTGGTCATGCACAGCGTGTTCTTGTTGGCGAACTGTCCAGCTTGACCCTCTTGTTGGCCTGTGGGCCCCATGCTCTTCGACGCAGCTGTCTTTCCAAATGTGACACCACTCAATGGGAGGCCTTTTTTGATGTGACATACTTCGGCATGGTCATTGTGCTTCAATAATGTCAAAGAATGGTCAGTCTTGTTCCTAGTTTTTTTCTCGATCATTTTGGACGTGCAAGAAAACAATGCAAATGGTTTGCCCTCATTGACAGTGGATCCAAAAAACTACACAACGATTGTTGTAAACAGCTTGCTTAACTTATGGTAGCCATGAGATCTCCGGGCATGATGCGTTCTGTGCGGAAATGCTGGCGTCAGGCTTGCTCGAACAAGTGCGAGTCAGCGTGAACATTTGTTGGATATTTCACGACCTGTCGATCAGAGCTGCCAGGTCAGAGCTGACGATCGCTTCTTGGTGACGCGAGCGCTCTTGGTGCCTTTCTTGGTGATTCTGGTTTGATTATATAGTTGGTAATTTCATAGTAGTTGGAAACATTTTTGTGTAAATACTCAATGCGCCGCTCTTCTCAAAGTCAGCGCCTGCTTGGAACACATCGAATTATATACTGAGATAACATTTTGATGTCTGCTCTTCACGGTCTCCTCAGCACTCTTCGAACTGTTCCAAGACTTATGCAAAAACAATTGGATATTAGCACAAAATCTATAGGATCCAAATCAATATGCCGGAAGGCTGACTAGTTCCTTGATCCAAAAGCACCATTTATTGCACATCCATTTCTTCAACATATTTGGTCATTTTTCGTTTGACAATACATGAGTCGTGTCCGTACATTTTTTCGTCTAGTCGGCGGCTCAGATCCCACAGCAGCACCTTTCAACTTCAATGTATGTGCAGACTGTGAGTGGTGTACATGCATTATTTTTTTGTGAAACGGTGGTATAAGATGCCACATTGTTGCTTTCAGGCTGGCTTGTGGTCTGCACACAACTTAGCAGCATGTCAAGGCTTGTCCCTCCAAGGATACCAACATAGGCTTGGATGAATCAAAAAAAGAAATGCGCCAGGAGACTTTGCCCTGCCTTCATCCAGATTTCTGCAGCATCCTAGGCGCGCTGCCACTAAGTGTGACACAACACATACGTTTTTTTTTTTTTTCGATGGCATTGAGAACCAAGTTTACTCTTCGCAGACAAACAATCCTTTGCAAACCATTTTATGGATGCCACCTTAGCCTGGCATTGCCTATGTATGTTGAAGGAATGTATGTTGAAGGAATTCAATTGTTTGCTTTTGTGTGTCCTTATCCTGTTACTGTATCTACCTATCGACACACCTGGTTGCCTATCCAATACCAAATCTACCTTGCCTTGCTACCACAAAGACACCTAAACATGTACACATGCGTGCACACTCAATGGAATGTGTTGCTATGATGCAATAAATTTGCCCTACAAGACATTGCGGAGCATTAGATCGCACGTAGAGAAAGGTTTGCAAGAATGCCTGGATGCATATATTTTTAGATCTTTTTGTCTCGCGTGGTGAACATCCAGACCTTTCAAGGACTGCTATCTCTTTGCCGCAGCATGAACTTGATGCTTCCGTAGCTCGAACTCAGGCTGGACCAAGTGCACCCATTGATTGATCACAAGCTGCTGGTTATATGATTGTGACATGTTGGAGTGTTGGATTTTAATGCACTGAGACCAATCGGATTGGAAAGCAGGAAACTTGTGGCCAAACACCTCACAAACACCTCAGGCAGCGCCTACCGCTTTGACTGCGCCCTTGACATACGTAGAGGCAAATTGGGTGCAAGACAAAAGCAAAGCAATGGTCGACGCTGTGATCTGTGCTATCGTCCAGGTCAGTTTCACATCAACTGCCGATCCAGCCAAGAGTGTGGTGCCTTCCTCACCGTTTGCTCCCCCAAGTGCATCTAGTAGCAAGGTGCCAAGAAGCTACTAGTAGCTCCTGGCATTACTACTAGCAGCAAGGATGCTACTAGTAGCAAGGTGCCGAGCATGTGGCAAGGTGGTCTCCAGGGCGCTGGTCGACACGGGCTCTTCGGATTGTGAACTCCGGGAGGCCTTTG
This sequence comes from Durusdinium trenchii, assembly GCA_963970005.1. Lineage (NCBI taxonomy): Eukaryota > Dinophyceae > Suessiales > Symbiodiniaceae > Durusdinium > Durusdinium trenchii. The sequence goes on along the minus strand of CAXAMN010000436.1, from coordinate 158,917 downwards.
GAGTCGAACTCGTTTTTTTCCAAACGTGTCTTTCGAATAGACTCCACGCAGGGGAAGCCCCTAGCCAGTTGGCCAGGGGCTTTTTCGGAAGATCGGGCCTCTGCGGTGTATACAGCGGAACGTCTTCTACGAGACAGTCACTGGAGCTGAGGCTGGGAGACGTGTAGAATTTCTCTCTTGCTTTTGGTTGTGCTTGTTTGCATGATCCAAGTAGAAAGACTATGAGAATGCGTTTGAGGTATTCTTTCCTGCCAAACCAAATGGGTGCCAGGCCTATGACGTGTACGAGGTGGACCCTAGCTGTAGTATGAAACAGCAAAGTTGACGCACGCCGCACGCGATGAACATGAAAGAGGTGCAAGATTGTAGATCTGTTTGGATCACATTCCCAGATACCTGCTCACATCTCCAAGATTCGCCCTACTCACTCATTGCTTTTGTTTTTTCCGTCTTTGTTGTACAGAGTGTGAAAGAGTTTAGCCACGGCGGGGTGGTTGTGTTGAGACGGGTTGATAACGGCTGATAGTCTGACCGAACGAGGTGGAGATTTCCATCCTGGGGCGAAGAGGTGTTGTCTATCCCTCAGAGCCTCTCACAGCGTCTCAAAGCCGTCTTAAAACATTTTTTGGTGCGTCTGATGACCTCTTACATGTACTAGTTTTCATGGTGGCATTTGGGTCTCGATGAGGGGACCAGGTTCCTCAACCAATGACCAAGGAGCTGTGAACTTGTAAAGAGTCGTGAAGAAGCAGGCACCAAGTGTCAAACTAGTGAGGCTGCCTTGACCATTGTTCCAGAGTCCCGGTTTCTTGATGAGGCCGAGGACATCGAATGCCGGGTGGGTGGGGTGTGCTGTGGGGGGGCTTCCTCCGGGATGAATATCTTCAGGATGCCTGCACTGATGATGCCATCGTTGGACATATGGCTTTAGCAGCTTTGAGATGCAAAGAGGAAAGACATGGACAGCACAACTCATTGGCTGTTTGAATTTCGAATCCCCTTCGCTATGAGCGCTACCAGCCAAGGCAGCCCTCGGCCTGCTCGTGGATCCTGCAAGCCAACGAGTTCTCGACCGCAGGAATTTGAGCCTGGACATGTAAGGTGCCAAAGCTTCAGGACTGATATCAAGATTCGATGTGGTGATGTAAACTCTAGGCCCTTGACTTGTCTCTTGGATTCTCCTGGCAGTTTGTTGCACCCATCACTCAGGAGCCACACCTTTGTAACCTGCTTGGAGCTCTGAAGTTTTGCCCACCCGTGGCCAACGTTCGCTGCAGGGCAGAGGGCAAAGCAACCAAAAAGAAAAGAGCGACCATGAACCAACCAGAGTCCACACTGAGATTCAGAGTGGACAAAAGGCTGTAGCTTGGCAGTTGTATTTTGATTTGGCACAAGCTCGCAGCTGGATAATCCACTGGGTCACTGGGTCAGACTCTTCCCAGACGCTTCCCCAATCAATCCAACATCGTGATAGTTTTAATGTGTTGAAGGCCTATTTGAAAGGTTGACTCCCTGGTGCCTCAATCCCAGATGCATTTGTTCGGGACACTCAAGCTTTGCATCCTTGAATTGTAGACTGAAGAGAAGCAAATTTCTGAGGACTTTTGCTGGACAGCACCAAGTAGTGAAAATGCCTTTTTCTCCTAGCACTCCTATGTCATTTTATTTCTGTCAGTCAGGTGCCCAGTGCTAGATACGCCGCTACTGCGTCAGCTCCAGCCTCTCTCCAAGACTGCCAACATTCACTATTTGTTGTTGATGCATTTTCAATCGAAAAGTGTATTTTTGCATTATGTTTGTATACAAGTATTGTCTAATTGGCCTGCTTGCACCTTGCCAACTGCATGCTGCCAGAACCTTCTTTTTTATCTTTTTTACGGATTGACCCGAGGCCGATCAGTCCAAAATGCGGAATTTTGGGATCTCGGTGGCATTCTGAGCTTGCACTACTAGGCACTGAGCGTACAAGTGGCCCGGCTAGTTGTGTTTAGCGTAAGGGAGCCATGATGAAACTCTAAGAAGCTGACAACTGATAACTCTAACTATTGGCCTCCAAGAACTAACTGAAAAGCGCAAGGCCTGTCATTGAGATAGGCGCAAGGCTGATATTGAAGATTTTGACACCAATCTGATGAGTCTCACTGGAAGGCGCCTTGGCACCCATAGGTGAGACAGTTTGAGATCCTGTCACTGAGGCACACATAGACAGTGGCAAGCCGCAAGCCAAGTTTGCGTCAGAGTCAGACAGTTCCTGGACCACACTGTAGAGTTTCAGAGGAATGTTTGTTTGTTTGGTTCTGTTGTTTACACGCCCCTTGTTTCCTTCTGACGGTGGTATTCCAGCCGAATCTGTCTACAAACGTTGGTCTTCAAGCACTTCCAAAAATGGCCAAGTGTTGGTCCAAATGCCGCCAGCATAGGTCTTCCAATTAATCTTTCTCATGAGCTCCTGATGCCTTCAATATGCCTTGCATCATCTGCATGTCCAATGCCAAAATCATCACCAAATCCTCCTCCAAGTACCTCTCCAATTTCCAACACACGAGCTGCACAATTAGCCACCCCCTTGGTCGAAGACAATCTTGAGCATTGCTTTGTCGTTTCCAACATATCCAATCACGCCTTTTGCTGGATGAAGCTGCGTGAGCAGATTTGGAGATAGATTGCTGAGGACAACTCTCACAGAGAGGGTCCTGTTCTACACGGGCCGCATCCAAGCCATCCACGAGGCCCATATTTTGAGGGCTGAGTGTGGATGAATTGGGACGAATTTGATGCATTTGCTTGATGACCAGTACTGAGGCTCTTACAAGCAGGAAATGAAAAGCATAGCGTGGAAATCTGGACTAGGGCTAGATTTTTCACGTGCAATAAATCAGAAGCCTTCATTGTGCGGCGTTTTGGCTTGCAGCGTTTTTCCGGTGGTCATGCAGTGGCAATTTGCCCAGCAAAAACCGCCACAGCCTCCTGTGGAGGATCCGCAACCTGACTTTGGAGCCCTTGGGTTTGCATGAAGTGCTCGTATTTACATGTTTAGATTATTTAGATTCATCAAGTGCTTCCCCACGATGAAGTGCACTGTAGTACTGTGCTGGTACAACGTGGAACCCCACAGCATGACCAGTTCTGACAGGATGATAAAGTACAGCTACGTACGGTTTCAAACACAGCTTGTGCAGATAGCCTACCTTTTCACCTCAAGAGGTCAACAGGCTGGAATTCGATCAAATTCAGATGGTCTCCCTGTTTTTCGATTGTGCCTCGCCCTTTGTTTGCTGTGCTGGTATGCCGCACGATGCCTATTTTTGTCCCCCCTCCCAGGACATCTCACTTCTATCCATAAAGGTAGTCCCCAGAGATGGCCTTGCCACTTTGTGATGTTTCCTCACTGGCACAGTGCGCCCTGCTTGAGTGGCCAGGCCATGGGTGGTGTGGGGAAGGTGTCCCCGTGCCACAACTTGTTTATGTCTGCACGAACTGGCCAAGGATCCACACTTCATGGACATCAATTGGGGTCCAGGGTCATCAGGCAGTACTGGTCGTAGTTATGTACTTTGCTTCGCGCCATTGCGCTGTTGTGCCAGGTGGCCTTCTGCAGCTGCTTAGAAGTAGGACCTCTGCAGTCCGAATTCTACAGTAAAGTATATTCGGCGTCCAGCATCGTTGGCCTTTCAATCAGACACAACTAATGGTGACCAACCTAAGAGCGATGACCTCCAACCTAGAAGCACTGGCATGGTATGAGAGCGCAGGGAGACGTTGGTAACATTTCCTGTGAATGGTGATCCTCTATGTCGTTTGAACATGACGTGCCTGTTGCTATGGGAGCTTCTGTCTCCTTGTGGCCCAAGGGCACGCTTCTGTGTAGAAAGCATTTATACAGCGTTGTACATAGATCTGTCTTACAGTAAGTGTGTGGAGTGGTGTTCTGGACCCTTAGCTGTACCAGCCGGTGCATCACGCTCATGGAGCGAGTGAACGGATACGTGCCCGTCCTACAAATTCACTGCAATGCTGCTGTGCCTCACAGATGGTGCCTGTTGTTGTTGTTGTTGTTGTTCTTGTTGTTGTTGTTGTTGTTGCTGTTCCTGTTGCTGCTGCTGCTGCTGTTGTTGTTGTTGCTGCTGCTTACCGCCTCCCAAACTGACTGCAGGTCAACATGGCACGCAAGCATGTGAACATATATTGTCATGCCCGTCTGCACATGTGGGTTGCGAGCTGGCTTTCTTGCATATTTCTTGATTTGCCCAAGGCTTGCTTCTCCTTGCTATGTCCAGTCTTGTGCTAACACTGTTGTGGAACTTGTTGGCAAGCTCCAGCAATGCTTGTTTGCGAGTGTAACGAACGCATGCCGGGATGGCAATGTTGCATTAGTGTTCAATTTTGACACTCCTTGTAGGGTACGGCACATCCATGACCAGCGGCTAGTTGGCTGTTTTCAAAATTTGGGATCAAGGATTCCGGCCCAAGGACCTGCCAAGCAGGAAGCTGACCAGTGATTCCTTGCCCGCTCCACTCCAGCCGCCTTTGCCCCCGTGGAATGATCCGTGTCCCGATGCCGACTTGCTGGAACCTTGGCAAAGCGAGGACGTTGATGTAAGTCACATGGTGAGGATACACGCATAGACTAGATGAAGAGTACGAAAGATGAACATGTTACAGGCATTTTGCATTGGTTTCAATACCATGAATGCTCACATCATTGTTCTTTTGCAAGGCAGGCAATGGCGGGAACTCTGACATTCAAACATATTTTGTTAAAGGAAGCAGCTGGTTGCTACCGGCTTTCAAAAGGCGTTCTGGTTTGGAGGCAGGCAAAGGACCCTTCGCAGTGACTAGGACTAGGACTGAGGCAGTAGGCCCTGCTTCAGAAAAAGGTTACCCGTCGCTGCAACAAGTCAAGCCACACTGAAAGGCTGACACCAACAACTTCATCCATAGGATTTTGTGGTTATTTTGTGCCGACAAAACCAAAGGTCGGGCAGGAGCAAAGAGCCGTGGAAGACGGAAGAATCCAAGGAAGAACACGGGAACACACCTCAGCCAGCACTTTTATTCAAAGACCGCAGGAAAGGACCCATCACATATGGCTCAGGACACGGTACCCACATGCAACCTCCGCATCAAAGCACATTGCGCTCCAGCCAGAAGCTCACAATTCAGCATAGAGTCTAGGTGACTTCACCCCAAATGAAAGATCCACGATTGCGATGCGGGGTGAGCGCGCTGGTCAACCGTGCCTTTTAGCCAGCGTGCTGGTCGTCACTTTCGCCTTAAAGCAATGCCATGTCTCCATGAGTCCCAACAGAATATGACAGGTGTAGCGTTCGAAGCTACGTTCGAAGCGTCCTTGCTGCTAGTAATGACAGGAGCTACTAGTAGCGATGCCCTTGTTGCTAGTATATAGCTTCTTGTTCCTTAAAGGTAACAAATTCATGATGTAAACACTGCTAAGCCTGGCGGACATCAAGCGCAGCAAAAACTGCACATGCAAGAAGGTGCACACAGTTCAATTCTGATGCCATACTACTTCCAGAGTGCCATCAGCGATGTGAAGCAAAAGACTGGCCCCAAATGCCCTAGTAGCAAGGCAGTCTTATGAAGGCTTCTCCCCATTGGCACAATATGAGGCATGTAAACCAGAGCGATAAATGTGTTCAACAGAAAAACTGAAATTGTGCATCTCGGCAAAGTGCACTGAATTGAGAGTATTGAAGATTGCAAAAGCGGGTCTTTGCGAACTAGAGGTCTCGGCCGCATATGAGATCCAATAGACCATCAGAGAGCTGAAACAAACACATTGCTTGGGTGTCATTTTTCCTTCGTGCGTATATACTACTAGTATCAAAGTCGGCGCAGAATCAAGCTCCCTGGCATGTCCCGAAAGGTTGAGCCTAGTGTCCATCTCATCGAAGCCATGGGAAGTACTTGCTGTTGTGTTTGGTGTTACAGTATTGTTTATAGTAGTTGAGGTCTGATTGCCATCTCATTTGTGATATACATATATAGTTATATATATATATGTATCCTTTTTCCTGTCTTTATTTTTCTCTTACCTTTCTCATTTCCTTCCTGGGAAGCCAAACTTGTTTCTTATGGTTTTTCTATAAGAGTTAGAAGGAGAAGCAGCAAAGGAAGGAGGAAAGGTGAGCTTGAGCTGAGGCGTGCTTTGCCTTGTCTTTACCTAGGACCTAAGTTTTACAGCTACAGGCGAAAGCTGCTGGTTCTCTTGTTGCATGTCTATTGACAGCAGAAGCCTCATGGGCTATTTTTTTTTCCATAGACCCTTCCATGTCTCTTTTAGGTTGGTGAAGGGATGGGAGTGGGTCAGTGATGAGTCAGTGATGAACAATATTGAATTCAATTCAAGGCATCACGGCATCACTCCGATCCCTCAATGAGTCCCAAGGCAACCCAGTCATCTGACTGTCATATGTATGACAGTCATCTGATTGTCACACGTATGACACAATGTATGACTCCATTGACTTTGACGGTCTTACAGGTCATATGAAGGCGGCATGCTTTTGGGACACTGCCTCTGTGCTCCCCGTCAAATATCTAGTTTTTAGTATATGCCCAAACCTAACCAAAGAAGCTGACATATTTAAAAGAAAAAACACCCTCACTCACCTGGACCTATACCAGGATCAGAGCTCTGCTGCCCCTTGAAAAAGAGACAATCCTGTGCGGTGAGCGCGCAGGTGAGCGCGCAGGGTGCCTGTGTAGAGGGGCTTGGGATTCCAAAACGCCACCAGCTTAAGGAGCTGCGGCCGAGAAGCAGGACATTGAGCAACTCCTTGCTGCCCATTCCGGCGCAGCCTCCTTCACCTCCCTGCAAGGATCCATGTCCTGTCGTGTTCGAATCTTGGCCGAATACATTCAGCGCTGCCACTGACACACTGAAACCAATGATTGCCACTGACACACTGAAACACCTCATAAGGACATGACGGGGAACACTTATAGTGGCGTTGGATGTGCGAACTAACTAGGATTCTTTCACCTTGAAACATGCAAACTGTGAACCATGTCCCTGAGGTGAAATCATTACCAGTTGGGCACTTCGATTCGGAGAGAGTCGATTCGTGTCTCACCCCGTCCCTAGCCGCTTGGCTTGCTGTTTTGTGCTTGATCACGGCAGTAGTGGGCACCACTCAACGACATGATAAACCTTTTCACAGCTGTGAATGGAGAATCTAGGACGAGGACTGTGCTTTGGTAAGAATGATAAGATCTTCGAAAGATTCAACATCATTATTCTTCAAGATCACACATGTCAGAAGTACTTTGTTGAGGAGAAACCAACGAGGGACAAATCGTATTCGGAGACGACCTGCGATTCCATCTTGTCCACAACCACAGCCACCTGGCGGCATACTTGGTGTCGGGAGGCCAGGGAGCGGCGCCCCTCGTGACAGGTCAGCGGTCCCAGTCATTGTTGTGGAGTCCCGGTCATGTTTGAGATCGTCAAATGTTTTTGTTTTTTCTAGTCTTAGTCATCGTTGGGTGTTATGAGTGGACATGGTTGCATGGTTTCGTGGCTATTCTGCCTATTTTTTAATGGTGTTTGCCTTGTGACGTCAAAGCAGCTGTTCAGGTCATGTTTGTGTCCTGCACTTTCTTTCTTTTTCTGGTGCTTCTTGCTTTTCGTTTCGCTGCGGCTTCATTTTGCTATTTAGGATGTTCACTCAAAAAGCATGAAGGGACGACTTGGCTGTGGCTTGTTGATTTTGTTTCTCGGGCACGTCGACAAAAGTCTGATGGCAGCCGCAAGGACACAATTCTAAAATGGTTCAGAATTCCAAGGCATCTTCTCTGAAGGAGCAAAGATGGCGCTGTTCGCCCCCTATCTCACCTGTGGCTTTGAAGCAATATTGACTACTGAGTACTGTAGTGGGACTTCTGACGGAATCTTTCATTGGCTCAGTGATAGACGTTGTTTCGTGCAGGTAGTAGTGCGCGGTGCACAACGAAAGATTGTGTTCCTTGATGTCGATGGAGTTCCTGCCCCGGAGAGCAGAGCAATGTTGAACTTGCAATCTTTGTTTGAGCTGAGCGGGCAAAGAATTCCGGAAGGTCGTCTCAAGCCCTCATGTCCGACAGGTGCTCCATGCGGCAAACTACGCTCCTACCTCGTTTGCAAGGCCCTGCATGGAGGTGAGGTGTTTTTGAGGAAGATGTACAGTATGCTAATCACAAGTGATCAACCAACTAAGCTTTTCTCAAACAATTAATTCACCTGGTGTTGGTTGTCCAGGCCTTGGCAATGATCTACAGAGAAACAGGTGCTGATATCATTCTCTCCTCTACTTGGCGTCTTTGGGAAAACAACACCGGACGTGATGCTGTGGACAAGGCTCATTCCGGTAATAGACGTCCCGCCTTTGACATCGAAGGGAGTGAAGATCTTGTTTCTGAAGGAGTCAGCTTTTCAATGGATGTCAAGGTGTTTTGACCCGTCGTATCACCACAGATCGCAGCAGTTCCACTGCGGATCTTATCATAGGAAACCACCACAGGATACATGAAAATTACAGCTCCACCACACCTACGACAGGTTGCTCACCGATTGCACACCCTTTCAGGCCCTGGTTCGCTTTGGCCTGCCCAAGACCGTAGGTCTAACGCCCGACCTACAAGGCGGAGGCTGGAGCTGCTTTCGGGTGCCAGGTTCAAACCGATCTTCGATTGGAATCGAACCCGGGTCGTTTGCTGGCGAAAGGCCGAGCAGAGGAGATTCGAGAGTATCTCAAAACGCTCCCAGACAGACCGGAGTGGTGACTTGGCCGCTTCTTACAACGTGAGTTGTTGCAATCTGGGCTTGGAATCCAATTTTGTGGATGTATGCACATATATGGTATGTATATATATATATTATACATACACATACTGTACATACATACACATACACTGGCCAGACAAAAGTTATGCTTCTTGAAGCACAAACTCACGTCAACCCTTACCCCCTAGAAGTACTAAATCTTTCATTGGAGAGAGCCTGTTTTCACAATTTAAAAAGTCAAAAAAACAAAAAGAAGTCAATCCCAAAAGTCAAAGTCAAACGAAAATAGAATCAGAAAGTTTCAGAAAGTCAAAAAAGGTCAATTTGCCCAGATCCGATTTTTATGACGTTTTTTTTTTTTCTTTCGCGTTTCTTTTTTCGACTTGTTTTGGACATTTTTTTGACATGTTTTTTCGACTTTCTTTTTTCCGAGTGGTTGACTTTTTGTTTGACATTTTTCTTGTCTTTTTTCGAGTTTTTTTTTGATTTTGACTGTTTTTGATTCTTTTGTTTTGACTTTTTTTCCGACTTTTTTAAGACTTTTTTTTTTATTTATTACTATCTTTTTTTTTTTTAAAAGTTTACTTTTTCGAGCTGTGGTCTATGTTTGACTTGTTTTTGACTTTTCGACATTTTTTGTGACTTTCATTTTTCCCGAAAGCATTGCGAAGGGTTCTTCCAGAAAATCCCTTGAACACTGACACTTCGACACTTACACTTACACACTGACACTTCCACACTTGCACTTGAACAAAAGCATCCAAGGGTAAGTATGCAAGTGTAAGTATCCAAGTGCAAGTATGCAAGTATGAGTATGGAAAACTTGCACGGGAGATGTACTAATGAAAAACATTTTGAAAAACATTTCCCCACCTTATAGATTCTCTCTAAAAGGCGGAGGGTGGGACGAACAGCGTCAACCGAAAATGCAACCCTCTGCGGAGATCGTGCGTGTCGAGTATTTGTCGTATGCGCGCGCAACCCTCTGTGGAGATCGTGCGTGTCGAGTGCGCGAAATGCAGGCGAGAGTGCAATTTGTCCGGTGTGCGCGCAACCCTCTGCGGAGATCGTGCGTCACGAGTGCGCGAAATGCAGGCGAGAGTGCGATTTGTCGTATGCGCGCGCAACCCTCTGCGGAGATCCTGCGTGTCGAGTGCGCGAAATGCAGGCGAGAGTGCGATTTGTCTGGTGTGCGCGCAACCCTCTGCGGAGATCGTGCGTGTCGAGTGCGCGAAATGCAGGCGAGAGTGCGATTTGTCTGGTGTGCGCGCAACCCTCTGCGGAGATCGTGCGTGTCGCGTGCGCAAAATGCAGGCGAGAGTGCGCTTTGTCGGGTGTGCGCGCAACCCTCTGCGGAGATCGTGCGCGTCGAGTGCGCGAAATGCAGGCAAGAGTTCGATTTGTCTGGTGCCCGCACAACCCTCTGCGGAGATCCTGCGTGTCGAGTGCGCGGAATGCAGGCGAGAGTGCGATTTGTCCGGTGTGCGCGCAACCCTGTGCGGAGATCGTGCGTGTCGAGTGCGCGAAATGCAGGCGAGAGGGCGATTTGTGAAATTACCGCGCAACCTTCTGCGGAGATCGTGCGTGTCGAGTGCGCGAAATGCAGGCGAGAGTGCGATTGGGTCAGTGCGCGTGCAACTTTTTGCGGAGATCGTGCGTGTCGAGCGGAGTGCGATTTGACCTTTTCCCGCGCAACCCTCTGCGGAGATCGTGCGCGTCGCGTGCGCGAAATGCAGGCGAGAGTGCGATCTGACCTGTTCCCGCGCAACCCTCTGCGGAGATCGCGCACAGGCGGGAGTATCTGGGGAGCTGGAAGATGAGAACTGGCGACTTTGTAGTACAACTTAGTGCACGGAGTATCTGTGGAGCTGGGAAATGAGAACTGGCGACTTTGTAGTGCAACTTTAGTACGCGGAGCAATCTGTGGAGCTGAGAACTGGCGACTTTGTAGTACAACTTGAGCACGCGGAGTCTCTGGGGAGCTGGAAGATGAGAACTGGCGACTTTCTAGTACAACTTTAGTACGCGGAGCAATCTGTGGAGCTGGAAGATGAGAACTGGCGACTTTGAAGTACAACTGTAGTGCGCGGAGCAATCTGTGGAGCTGGAAGCTGAGAACTGGCGACTTTGTAGTACAACTTTAGTACGCGGAGTATCTGGAGAGCTGGAAGATGAGAACTGGCGACTTTCTAGTACAACTTTAGTACGCGGAGTGTCTGGGGAGCTGGAAGATGAGAACTGGCGACTTTGTAGTGCAACTTTAGTAGTACGCGGAGTATCTGGCGAGCTGGAAGATGAGAACTGGCGACTTTGTAGTACAACTGTAGTACGCGGAGCAATCTGTGGAGCTGGAAGCTGAGAACTGGCGACTTTGTAGTACAACTTTAGTACGCGGAGTATCTGGAGAGCTGGAAGATGAGAACTGGCGACATTCTAGTACAACTTTAGTACGCGGAGTATCTGGGGAGCTGGAAGATGAGAACTGGCGACTTTGTAGTGCAACTTTAGTACGCGGAGTATCTGGGGAGCTGTAAGATGAGAACTGGCGACTTTGTAGTACAACTTTAGTACGCGGAGCAATCTGAAAACCCCCCCTAGTAAAACTGGCGACTTTGTAGTACAAACTTTAGTACGCGGATGAGTCATCTCTCGCGGCTGAGTCATCTCTCGCGGCTGCTCTGGCGCCCCTGCAGCTGAGTCATGTCTCCCGACCACCCGGCTCTCTTGAGAGGTTGACACACGCACAGAGACCCACGCACTGCCTCAACTTACTCGGACACACACACAGACAGAGACTCATACACACACACAGACATAGATACACACACACGCAGAGACCCACACACTGCCTCAACTCACTCGACTTGACACTTCACACTGAACACTTAACAGATAACTCACACTCTGACTTCCTACGTGATGAAAAATGCTTTCGGGCCACTCGTCGTCTAGCTTTTAACTTTTCAATTTGACTTTTTGTTGGACTTTGACTTTTCCAACTGCTTATTTTTGATTATTTTTTGTTTTTAAAATCAAGGACTCTGGCCTTACCATATGAAAGAGTTTTGTAACCCTAGAATCCTACATTGGGAGAACTGGGGCCGTGTGTGGGCGGTCATCTTTCACACCGGGAAGCCTTTAATATAAACATATATACATATTAACGGTGTGATAATGACCGTCCCACACCTGCCATGAAAATTGGACTTGGTAATTCGATCCGCAGCTGACCCTACAGAGTTCTTTGAACATGGTTAACAAGCATAATAAACTTTTGCCTGCTCGAAGTATCCATGCGTTTTTTGGAGATTGGCGGGAAGTGGCCAAGGTAGGTTTTGTTGGCGGTTTGCTAATGGCCATTTAAAGAGTGCACATTGCTTCTCAGAAAGATACATGCGACGTTTGAACATTGCCTGAACGATTTTGCATTGTGCTGCAAGGATTGCCTTGGATGACATTGACATGCGTAGAGAGCTAGGTGAGCTGGGAATGCATTTTGTCAACAGTCTTTTGCAAAACTGCATTAGTCGCTGTATGAAAAAGAAGGAATTCAAAACCATAGAATTCCAGCACAAATTTTTTAACGCCCTTTGCCGCAGGAAGACGCAGCATTGTGACCCCAGCTAAGACGGGGTTGAGAATGAAGCATGCTCGTCTGGCAATCGCTGTGCTCAATGTGTCTTGGCCGCACTGCCACTTCCTCCTGAATGGTTGAGTGTCACGAGTGCATCGTCTCCGTGTTTTCTGAAACAGTAAGCGAACGAGACGATGCAAAACGCAACTTTCGTTTACGTGTCTCACTTTCCGACGATCTGAGGACTTGCCTTTCAGCATCGACAGCGAGTGGGTAGCCTCGAGCATGGGCTTTGTGAATTCTGAACAAGTCTGAGGCCTCGAAGGAACAAATTGACCAATACCATCCAATACCGTACTTGTATGTTCCTTTTCACAGCCTTGTTTTTCGGGGAATCGACTTCCTCGAGAGGCTGAAAGCTCCAAGCCACACTGTCTCAAGGATAACCACCAAAAGAACAACATTCAGCAAAACGCTCTGACTACTGTAGAACCCGCGACGAGCATGGTATGGTCCATCATGGCTGCCATTGAGATTTGCCTGACTTGAAAACCTAGAGTGAAACCAAGAGTGATTCAACTTTTGTCTTCGAGAGGCACAGATGAAGTAACATGCAATGTCTGTAGCCGTTTGCTGCCCCCAGTGTTGCTGAACATGATGCTTGGAAAGAGAATGGAGGAGGACACAGAGCAGGACGCTCTCTTTGGAGAGAAGAGCAGACACTCGCACGTGAGCAGGAGGGTTTTCTTTGCCCTTAAAGCCTTAGGCTTTTGCCATTTGATGAATTTTAAAGCGTGGTTGAAATTGTCTAGCTGTTCCTGTGCAAGCATGTGTGGAGTGTGGTTGGAATGTGCACAAGACAATACCTTACTACTTTACTGCTTGACTCTTTCTTCCTCCACCCATCAGGTTGGGGTGTCTAGATTCTCACGTCAGGTACGCCACCCTCCTTCCTCTTTTTGTCCTCGTCGTCCTTTTCATCCGCATTCCTCGCCTACACCAGCTGACGAAGCAAGCCAAGCATCATACCAAACCTCAAACTCATGCCAGACATGTCATACAAAATCTCAGAAAACTCCACATTAACATCAACACATCAACACACGGCATGCACAAATTAACACACATCAAATCACCTGACTACTGTACATGATGCTGAAAGCATCACATCACGTTGACGCTCTAAAGAATTCTGGCTCAGGCGTATACAGTAAATGGAGAGGACGTCCCTTTTCCTGTGCGGCCGGAGCAGAAGAAGGTCGCACCATTCGCAGCCTATTTGCCAGCATGGACAGGAACCAGTTGCCCAGTAAGGAAACGCTTCCAACTTTGCGGCTAACAATTTGCCAGCGTACTTCCCAGTTGGGTTCCTCAATCAGGTACAGGCACACTTTGCCAGAGTGTTCCCACCGGTAAACGCACAGCCACTTCTCAACCCAGGCCACAAAGGTGCCCCTACCCTTCTTACGACACGAAGGACCAGACATGACCTTCATCACGGGACGTAGTGTCACAGTCAGCAGCCAGACCTTGGCAGTTGTGACTGCAGAGCTGCAAAGCCGGAGCTACGTTTGGGAGTGGCAATCATTTGAAGTGGACCAAGTTTGACCGTGCATGACTTAGATATGTACTCATGCGAAACCAAGGCAGGAGGACAACTGTGGCTGAAGCCCTTGATCAACTGGATGTTGGCAGATTTCATGTCCAACACTTGTTGCGGATGATTTTGGCATGGGTGATCTTCGCAGCAACCCAAGAGAGCACGCCCTACGTCTTCCAAGGTGTGGACACGGACATTCTCCACCATTACAATCAAGTCCTGACCGACGGATTAGTCAGAGCCAATCCTGAGGATGCCTAGGAGGTTCTGGCTTTTCAGATGCAACAACATAGAAGGTGACCCACTAGTGAAATCTCCTATGAGACTGACGAAATGACCACAGGAAAGGTTCAGTGGAGCTGCGGTTTCAGCAGAGTGATTGCAGGCCTGAGGGCGACCTTTCACGTGGATGAAGACAGCATTGCCACTTGGGTGCTTAAAGTCTGCAACATCCTGGGTTGAACACTGGCATACTTGTGAACAATTCTGGCCTGGATTTTCAGGTACTTTTCAATACTTCCCTTAAACCGTTAGACCTTGTTACTTTATGACCTTTTCTTCAGACCTTCAAAATGAATTGTCCGCTTTGGCTTGGTGGTTGAAGCTTGGACATCCGTTCTTCAGGTCGAACACTGCTGAAGAATTCTTGTCTTGGGTGAACAATGGTGAACATGTTTGTGAACGTTTCCACGTCAAACCGAGGGATCTCCTGGTTTTGAATTGTGAGGTTTTCTTGTTTGGATTCGTGGAGCACCCGGCTGATTTTCTAGGCCACTTTCGCAGCGAGCTTTCCATTGGGCTGTGCAGCTGGAGCTCTTGCGGCGTCTCCACTGCTTGACCACTTGGGAGCCTCAGTGCAAAATGTTCCACTGTGCTTTCCACAGAAAAGAACTTGATGGAGCGCCACACTACAGATCTCAAATGATCCAAAGAACTTGGCCTTTGTACGCTACTAGGAGCAAAGGGCATCGCTACTAGGAGCAAGGACGCTACTAGGGGCTCCTGGCCTTACTACTAGGAACAAGAAGCTACTAGGAGCTTTTACAAGGACTTTAGCTCGTTCTTGGCTCGTCCGATGCTTGGCCTCAGGCCGGCGTGGTACGCTGCTGGCAATTCTGCCTTTGGCTGCAGCTGTGAGTCTGGCTGCTGGCATGGCCCAGAACATCCTAGCCACAAAAGCAGCAGTTAGAGGATGTCAGGAGATTTACCATGTTCTTTTGCCACACGAAGCTTACATCTATTGGCCTTAAGCGCTCCCGTCCGGATTCCTCGAGCTCCTTGGAACACCTCGGGCTTCTTCTTCATCGAAATTGCTACAGCAATGCCAACAATCTGAATTTGTCAGCAAGGTTGAAGAAGTTTGAGGTTGAATGCTCATATCTTCCACTGCTCAGTCTCAGTCTTAGGAGAAAACAATCCCACTCCTGAAACAGCAGTGCACCAGTGTTGAATCATGTCAAATCCCAGGTCCTCAACATTCTGCGGACATTGCAGGCTTTGGCCTTCTCAATCGCCTTGACGGGAATGCCACTGGGCACCAAATTGTTGTCAGAGAACTCAAGGATTCCTCATTTTATTTGACTTGCAAAAAGCGAGGAAGCTTGGTTCTTGAGCTCTCAGTTCATGACAATGACAGCTGTTCGGACCTCAGGTCTGCCTGGTACATCGAATTCTTGCCTACAAGCACGCGCGGCATGCTCATGGCAGCTTATGGCATAGGTTGGCCCATTGGTCGCGCTGTGGTTATTTTGGTCGCATATTTGGTCAAGGCCAGAGGTGTTTCAGAAGCACGCAAGTAAGGAGCAACCTTGGTCTTGCTAGTTATTTGGACGAGGTCATGCAACATATTGTAGATCAGCCCCTCCTGGCAATTTGCACACTGTCTTCACAGTGAAAAGGGTGGTTGGGTGATTCTCGATGCATCAATTTGCTTTGATAGGACTCAGCAGGACTGACCAAGGCAACCAAATCCAACACCTAATCTCTCGCAGTCAACTTAGGAGGCCGCCAACACAGGTCGTTAACGCAAAGGTTGCAGCCAGCATAATGTTGACTGTTGAACAATCAATCCCCCGATATGGAGACGTTGGACCACCTAGGTAGGGGGTTTATTCATTGACAGTGAGCTACCATGAAAGCAAAACACACCTTTGACAATCCAATGGCGGCGCCGTGCAATCCTGGCACTCCCTGCAATGTTCATATGATCTGACTGGATTGTACTTGAAGCAGCCTGCAGAGCAGGTGCTGCTTTTGATGCTACTATGGGCAAGGACGCTACTAGGGGCTCATGGCCTTACTACTAGGAGAAAGGACGCTACTAGGAGCAAAGGGGCATCGCTACTAGGAGCAAGAAACTACTAGGGAGTTGACTTCAATTCAAGAGTCTCCTTGAGCCGGTGCGACCGATGATTCCTCACGGGCTCCCTGCTGCCTTCCTCATACGAAGGCTCTCAATTTAAGCTCTATATTGCAGGAGCAGTGGACACACTTCATGGACGTGTCAATGGTGGGCTTTATGGTCCTGTTTGTGTCCCTGTTCTTAGCAGATGAGTCTCCAAGATTTCTGGCCGCTTCTGGCCGATCGGGAGATGCTGCTCAAGTTCTGAAAAGAATGTACGAGAGCACCCAGCGAGGATCTTGGGAGGCTTTGGCTGCCAAGATTAACTTTCTTTGATAGTAGACACATCCAGACACCGATTATATATTTTGAAAAAGTCGCGAGTCGCGAGGTCGTTGTTTTTTGGCTTTTTTTGGGGCAAGTGCTTTTTCTCGAGCGCATCACTAAGGAGAATCGAGCAGTGTCGCCTGAAATGCATTCGCCAGTGGAAGGCAGATCTCGAGCCAGAGAGCTGTTGCTGAACCGAGAAAATCGGAACCTGCTGAACCTTGGCAAAGCGGGGACGCTTTGTTTTGCCTTTTGCACCTTCTTTTTTTTTAAATGGCTTGTGTTTCACTTGTCCCTGAGGATCTTCGCTTCACTGCTTTTTATGATGCTCTCCAGCACCACTGTTTTGCTGGACACATGGGGTCCTCATTTGTACCATCAACTCCTTACTCCAGATGCTGCAGTAGTCCCACATCGAATCCTGATGCTTTTCAACATGGGGGATCTAGCTGGCATTGTGCCTTGAATGACATCAAGCCTCAAGCATGTTGTTTTTACTTCAATTCTTTCTAGTGTCCTACCAGTACTCAAATACTTATTTCTCCCCAAAACGACTAGGACGTAGATCCTGCGAAGGGTCCTTCAAGGAAGCTTCTACCCCATGTGTTGGGGGTGGGGCACAAGCCCCATTGAAGAGCCCGAACCCTTTAGTGTCCAGCTGTCACTCCTTTTCACGGCTGAACTCCACGCAATTTGTGTATGTATATGTATATGTTTTTTTTTTTATATGTGAACACAAAATTAAGGTACCAATCTTGTGTATGACAACTTTTGAAGTTGCCAAGCGTTCCTCCCTCATTTTTAGAAGGCAGGTGTGGCAACGATGTCCGACTGAAACGATGCCTTGTCAGCTCGTGTCATTGAGCAGCTGACCACGGGCAAAAAATCAATTTTTGAGGTGCTGTCCATCTTTCTCATTGATCATATTGGGCGGTGCGGAAGCTTTGTGATCGGCTTCTTTGTCCAGGGATCTTTGCTGGCGGCCTTGACTTGCTTGGGCAGAAGCACGCCCGCTTACATGTTGGTCACATGGCTGGCTATTATGTGAGCGGCTGTAGTTTGCAAAGCCATAAGCAGTAAAAAACTTTGATGACTTCAGATTGAATCTAGTTTCGACAAGAGTAAAAGCGGTAAGAGGTAGACCAAAATAGAACTTGTATTGCGCGCTTTCATGTTCAACTGCACAGGCTGTGGCTTGTGGTACGTTGAGTTCAGCTTGCCGGTGTTTTGCCTGGGAATCGGCTCAGATGTGGACTTTGGAAGTGTTCCCCACGCAGATACGAGCTACGGCTTTCAGTGTGGCAATGGCAGTCATGCGCTTTGCATCCATTTTGTCACTGAAATTGTCTGCGCAATACGTTGAAGTTTTGAGTGCAGCAAATGCCTTACGCACTCTCGCTGCGCTGCTCATCTTGAGCGGTTTTTTTAGCACGTGCCTGCTGCCCAAAGAGACGGCAAACGTGCCCATGACGGAAGCAAGTACAGATGAAGGGAAGGCCTTTTAAGAGAGGTGGTGCGAGGGCTTGGGGCTCGGAAGTTGTTCTGTTCTGTACGTTCATGACATGATTTATTGTTTTTACTAATTTACAACGGTTTTTGTGTTGATTTTTGGCCTCCAATTCAAGCGGTTGGATTTTGCACATTTTGGAACAGAATCTTTGATCTGAGCTATCACCACATGTCCAGACTGAATGTGCTGCAGCGCTTGGCCGGCACTTGCTATGCAAAGACTTCTGAATAGTGTGCACCGGTGTTTGTGACGCTGATCTAGCTTCAAAGGTCTTTGATTTGTAGCAAGTGCCCCAATCCTCAAATACAGGTCAAGCTTTGTGCAGGTCAAAAGCAGCGAGCGGATGCAGAGTTTGATTCCGACTCAATAAGGACAAATCAACAAAATGTTGAGTCTTTCAACCTTTTCCTGTCCGTTTGTGGCCCATTCCTGCGCCATTCCGAGGTCTGATTCTGATGAGGACCACTGCAGTGAGTCCGAAAGCTTTGGCTCTCATGCTTCGAATTCAGCAGCATAATCTCACTGAACTTGCTTCAATCAGTAGAAGACAAACCTTGCAAAGGCCGTGGCATGCCTGACATAGCCACGATCCTTTGTTTTTGCTGTCGTTGCCTTGGAGTCATGCAGCTCTTTGGACAATCTGGAGGTTCTACTTTTGAGTTCAAGGAGAAGCTTTCAATTGCCCTAATCAGGAGCAAAAGGCAATACATGATAATACATGTATGTTAATTCCACTCAGTTTCCTTGATCCAGTTTGGCCAGTTATGTGTTTAATGCTTTTCCAGTTCTACACATTCCACATAGTCAGACCCCGTATTTGACCAGATCGAGCACTCTCTTAGAATTCTATTGTAGAGCAAGGCTCGAGATCGTCGAGGGGCATTGGACATGCATTGTCTATATAGTCGGTCGAAGCCACCAGAGAGCTGCAAGCAGACTGCGATAGGAAAACACACAGTGACTGAGCAGAATGCCAGTTGAAAGCGGGTTGTCTCACTCACACTGTGTGCAATACCAGACTTGCATCCTTGCGTTCAATGATCTTAAGGGGTGGAGGGCTGAAAAGCTGGGGATGGCTGATAGAATACTCAAGCATCCCATGATATAATGTCAATGGCCTATGTCAGATGTCTTTGAATGAAGGAAGTTTGCTTACTATTTTTTTGTTTGTAGGCTTGGGGCACTGCAGTGCATATGAGACGTCATGCAACAGTTGTCACGACCTGTTATGACCATCCTCAGCTTGGAACTTGCCCTCTCAAAGGGTGGATCTCTATTTTTCGCTCAGCAAGGAGTTTGTGCAGCTTGAAGTCATTCTTGCATGTTTGAAATGGGACAGATGAATGAAGGAGTTCCATCCTCGAGTGTTGGTTTTTTACTGCGTCACATGTCAAGGGAATTATTCTCCAATACTTTTAATTGTGTTCAACTCGCGATGGTGAATGAGGCCGATCGAGCTTAGACTGAACTGTTGGACTGTCATTTGTTTTCATTGGCTTGCTGCATTTACAATGCCAAACTACTTCAGTTGATATGTACTCTGAGCTCAAAGACGTGTTACAGTACAGGGTGGTGGGAGGAGCGTAGGTCTCGGGTACTCAGCCGTCCTGATTCGGTTCCGCGGTTTAGTCGCAAATGGTCACCAGGTCATCGGACAGGATGTTGTTCAAGGTATTCCACTAGAAGCAATTGAGCCCAAATCTGTGCTTCCATGCAAATGGTGTTGCTTATTGATGGCATTGCACGGTGCACGAAGCAACTGCGGTGGACAGAGCAACTCAGAACTCAGAGCCGAGCTGTTGCCCTGGTGATGTCGCCATGGAGCAAACCCTTGGTGCCCGACGTGCCCACAAAAGAGAGCTTTGTCGCTGAGTCATGTGGACATAATGGGATAGGGCCAATAGGACCGTTCAAATCACTGATTCTGAATCCACACACGAACTAGTGGATTTGCCTAGATCCCGCTTCTGGTCGCTTGGCAACCGAAAAGGCAAGTGTGCCTGCCAAATAATCTGCGCTGCGCGGCTTGCTGCGCCCCTTGTCCTCCCAGCCAACAGATCTCGCATCTTCGTCAGGTGAGGGGCAAGGACGGTGTTGGAGCCAAGATGGACCACATGGAGCTGGAGAGAGAGAAAGGCAGGAATCCGGATCAGATATGCATTGATGATCTATTTTTGGCAAAGGCATCCAAGTGCCAAACCCTGTGTTCCGGGAGAGGGAATCACTGTGCTTGCAAGACACCCATGCACACACACATATATATATATATATACACACATACACATGTGTATATATATATATACACGTAGAAACCCGGGAGCTCTGCGCTGAACTTCGGTGGGCATATAGAGACAGAGTGCAATTGTGAGTGACATGCTGAGAGCATTTTCGCCTTCCTCGAGCCATCGATTGCTCTGAACATGCGAGGGAAGTGCACCAAAGGGGAGAGACATGGAGAAACTCATCAACAAACGTTCGGTTATTCCAGGTGCTTTATTGCTGAAACAGGAAGTAAACAACCAATACAAGAAAGTTTTCACTTTCACCCACAATTTGACTCTTTTTTGAGGTAGTTGCTGTTACAGTAACAGCATCAGTTTGTTTCCTGCATTTGTTTGTGGACGGCTCCAAATCAAAGACAACAGAGAATCAAAGCTCCAAAGAATCCAATGACCATTACTGACCTCAAGATGCCGTAGGGCGAAACAACGCCGTTGGGCGACGTCTCTCGGGTCATTGAAAGGAGGGTCGGTGCCGGATCCCACCGATGGAAGCTCCGGTGACCTGTGAAGGCGAACAAAAGATTCGACCCGTCGAGAAACCTGTCAGGATGAGACGGGTTGATGCGGACGTTGGGAATGACATCGTTGGTTGATGTGATTTGATGTCCGATTTGGAAGGGAGAGAAGATGTGAGAAGATCTGAGAGATTAGCAGACTCAGCCCCAGTCTGCCCGACTCCCTTCAGGTGATGGCTGGTCTTTACCCATGGCTCGTGCTCGCTGCAGCCATGCTAGGCTTGCTATTGTTGGAACCTCAAGAATGTGCTTGTAATGCTTTGCTTTTTCAATGAAGGTTGGAGGCCATCGCTATTAGAGTGTGTAGTGCTTTGCATTTTCAATGCTGCTAGTGGCGGTCTCTCACTGTGGACTTTGATGGGTCGAGGGATGTCGAGGGCCTTCTCACTCTTTACATCTTTCACGTTTGTGTATATTCACTATATATATATATATTTTTCTTTTTTTTTTGGAATTGAGTGTATATATATATATACACACATTGACTTGGAAGAGTCATGTGAAACCAATCTGTTTTGAGCAGATGCCTTGATTTCCAAGCTTCTCTGAGGCTGAGTTATATTATCTATCACCACTTTGTGGACCCGACGCTTGTCACACTGTGAAGCTGGAAAGGCCTGTGCTTCCTCTAGAGAAGTGGTGCAACCTTTCTTTTCTTGCACAAAACCCCTAGTATGGTGGAGTGTCTGATGGGCTTGTGTTGTGTTGGACTTTCTTTGTCTGTATATATACTGTATATATATATACATACATATTATTCTTCCAGGTGCACTTGAGGGCTATCGACCAGTTGGTGCTATTGGGTGTCAGCACCGCAGCGTCTGAGGGAAAAGTCCTACTTTTTGGCGATGGTCACAGTGATCCTCTCACTGACGGTGGGGATTTTGTGCACTTTGATCATCCCAGTGTCTGAGCTCGCACAGAGTTTTCAAGATCACTATTAAATGTGGAGTCTCCACATTTGTGAATTGGTTTGTGATGTGTGTGCTGGGTGACATTACGATACCAAAGTAGACAGCTTGTCATGCGAAGAGGCCTAGGTAAAAGAAGCCTAAGACGTCAGGTGAAAGTGGCGGTGTCCAACCACAGAATTCATGTAGTTCAGTAAGTTTGAAGGCTTAAGCTATGAAATCAATCTGACAATGGAATCATTCAAGAAAACAGCTCATTCAACAAGACGGTAAACCATCGGCGATCACGAGACCAGCGTCCAGAACTGACATCCTCACCATGTATTGCCAGCTTCGTTGATGGAGAAGCAATACAGGTGTCTCTCCATCCCTGCTTTAGAAAATTATAGGTTCAGAAGCACGAAAAGCAGAGTTCATGTGAAAAACCCCAGACAAGCCAGAAGGCTCCCTTTGAATCCAAGGGCTGCATGCACACACACTTAAGATGGGTGCTCCGCGGAGCTGCACTTCAGAGATGCGCGGTGAGCATTAGCCCTTTATGTTACTGCATTAGCCGAGAGCGTTAGCACTTTACTGCAAAACAACGAATGAGACAGCATTGATTCTTTTACGTAGAATCATCACAGATTTCAGAATGTTTTCAAGTGCAGGTACGTCCAGAAGGCGTCCCCTTCCGGATATCACCGCGGTTCAAGGAGTGTCTTCATTGAGTGGTGACTCCAAGACCGCGTGCTAAGAAGGTAGATTAGAAGGTAGACTTAGAGGCAAGTAGAATAGTGCCCCTGGAGACACACACACACACACTCCGGAAAGCTCCTACGGAAGTTGAGTGCCACATGCCACACGCCCCGTTCTAAACATGAAGGACTCCCTGAACCCCAAAGATCTCAAAGTTCTCGAAAAAGGAAGCCGGAAGTCGACCAGCAAGTTCCGAGGGACGAATGCACATCTGCAGACCTGAACCAGCCCGCAGCAGCCTGAGGACCCCTATGACTGGAGAATGGCTAAACAGCTCAGATGCAGGTACGCCGCGTTGATCAGACTCAGTATCCCATGAGTGTGGTGCGTCCCACAAGGGTCCAGACCAAGGCTAAGGCTTAAGGTGTAGGTGTGCGCGCCTAAAGGACAAAGGGATGAAGACATGAGAGGAAGGCAAGACAAGACAGTTGAGGTGGTTGCGGTGAAAAGGAACAAAGTGACCAGGAGCAACCAGATGCCATACCTCATTATGACAACCTGGGCGACCTCAAACCAGTGTAGGATGAGATGA
Organism: Durusdinium trenchii; assembly: GCA_963970005.1. Taxonomy (NCBI): domain Eukaryota; class Dinophyceae; order Suessiales; family Symbiodiniaceae; genus Durusdinium; species Durusdinium trenchii. Next base: position 135,802 of record CAXAMN010000436.1, on the reverse strand, counting down.
CGAAACATGAAGCCAGGAAAGACATGAAAAGAAAGACAAAAAAGAAAGTGTGCGGGGGGAAGAAAGGATGAAAGGGGGAACCAAATCAAGGGGCCGGAAAAACGAGCCACACCTCATTAGAACGAACCTAGGTGGAAGTGGCCTGGTTTATGTACATATTGTGTGTGCACCAAAGGCCCCGACAGACTCCAATATGGGTCTTGAGTGAACTACGGCCGCTGTGGCCTACTCCTGGCATTCAGCCTACTCTGCGGGCTAATCATGGCATTCAGCTTGCTCAAGAAGGATCCGAGTCGTCAGGGCTTACAAATCAACGTTTCTCATTAGCCTCCTACGCTCGCTGCGAGCTACTCTGCTCTCCGGCCGGGAGGAGGAGACAAACCCACGTTCAACGGCGCCACGGAGCGAACTCTTTGGGCTCACTCCGGGCTGGGCCAGACACACTCGGAAAGTTCATACGGAAATTGAATGCCACATGCCATATGCCCACCTAGGTATAAAAACCAAAGAAGCCAGGACCTGAATCAATTTGCAAGAGCCTTACGATTGGGGCATGGCTGAGGCATTCACAACACAGGTGCAGGTACGCCGAGTTTGATCAGACCGGGTGTCCCATGATTGTGGTAGCTTCGTTGAGCGCGGTCCCACAATCATGCCGCGCTCCCCTGGTAGTGAAACCAAAAAATTCACACGCACTTAGATTGTTGCTCGCAAGAGCTAGGATCAGTATGAAGTCCCCCTTGACTTGATTGAACGGAAGGAACGAGAACCGAAAGGTGACTGAGTCGATGGACTTGTAGATGTTTAACAACGTTTGGAAATGCATTAGCCGTTTTACTGCAGGAAAACAACGTACTGGACAGCTTGATAACAGTTGAAAATGGCAGGTACGTAGTTTCTGGCGTCCCAGAACTATATCACTGTGCGACAGATGCGTCTTCGTTGGCTGGAGACATCTGAAGCACACTCCAGCGCCTTGAGAAACTATATGCTAGTAGCGATACCAGGAGCCCCTAGTAGCAAAACCAGAGGGCCTAGTAGCGTTCTTTGTGACTCAAAACCTTAGGCGCAGGTGTGGACACACACACGAAGCCGTACTGGCGCACTGTCCCCTGCTTGCAGTTTAGTAGCGTGGCCAGGAGCCACTAGTAGCGTCCCTACAGAAGCCCCGGTAGTACCGTCCTGGCTCCTGGTAGCGAGGCCAGAAGCCCCTAGTAGCGTCGTTTGTGTCCGCCGGTCGCAAAGCTTTGTACACATAGCGCCAATATTGGCGCTTTGTTGAAAACTACTAGCGACCTAAAAAGCCTTAGAAAGACAGAAAAAGCAAACCAAACAAAAGCAGACTAAGAGGGCCAGAAGGAAAGATAGGTGTAGTTACGAGGCCCACTTAGTTAAATGAAAGTAGAACGCGAGCGGGACGTTTTGTCTTAAACCGCCCAGGTAGCTAGCAATAGGGTAGGAGAAACAGAAGGAAAGGCACCAACGCACAAGTGTGTTGAGTGCGATTTCCTTCTGTTGCCCGAATAGCGGGTGGGATAGCAACCGAGGCCCAGGGGCAGGGAGGTAGGGGGGAGGGTGGGTTAGGGTGGCCCGTAGGCACTGCCATCGTTGGCGTGCAGGTAAAGCCGATTTGGGCCGGCGGACCCCTTGTCTGAAAGACACCTGGAACCTAAAGAGAGGCCTCAAGAAACGAAAAGCAGCAAAAAGGCAGAAAGAACCGAAGAGCGTGAAAAGCACATGCAACAAAAGTCAGTAGTTTGACATGCCCGCGTCCTAAGCCCTGCCCGTGGTTACTTAGACTGACATGAAAGTGCATTTCCGAATCAGTTCAAGTCTCAGTAAGCCCTGCGGCACAATCTCAGTAAGCCCTGCGGGACCGTATCAGGTATCATGCAAGAACAGTCAATCCAAAAAGTTCCGGACTGGAGTATGAATCACAGTGAGCCCTGCGGCATGGTATCCCCCAGGATCTGGGTCTGTGCACGTGCGGCGCCCCTTGACGGGGATCGCGCCACAGCCTTGAGTGGGACCCTGTGGCGAAAACACACTTAGATTGTTGCTCGCAAGAGCTAGGATCAGTATGAAGTCCCCCTTGACTTGATTGAACGGAAGGAACGAGAACCGAAAGGTGGCTGAGTCGATGGACTTGTAGATGTTTAACAACGTTTGGAAATGCATTAGCCGTTTTACTGCAGGAAAACAACGTACTGGACTTGATAACAGTTGAAAATGGCAGGTACGTAGTTCTGGCGTCCCAGAACTATATCACTGTGCGACAGATGCGTCTTCGTTGGCTGGAGACATCTGAAGCACACTCCAGCACCTTGAGAAACTATATGCTAGTAGCGATACCAGGAGCCCTTAGTAGCAAAACCAGGGGGCCTAGTAGCGTTCTTTGTGACTCAAAACCTTAGGCGCAGGTGTGGACACACACACGCACGCACATATATACAGACATATATATATATATACACTTATTGAAACGCGTACTGACTCAAATGCCGCTCGCCACACGGCAACCTAAGGAACCAGAATCCTGAAAGGTCAAGACAAGGGCCTGTGCCAGGCACCTTTAGTTAAAGGCCAAAGCTCAAGCTCAACGAGGCGACGGTCAGGTGGAGATGACGTCCTACGCTCTTGTCTGCCACGTGCACTAGCCCTTTATAGAAAATGAGAGTCACAGCTTGGGAACATCACAAACATTGCGGTACGTCGGAGTGATCAGCTCCGATATCCTCCCAACTCATGAGCAGCTTCGTCGGCAGTAGACTCATGAGTGCGAAAAACAATCCAAAAGGATCCCTGTGAGTGACTCCAAGGGTTACACACACACACGCGCCTCCCCGAGGGGAGGCGAGAAAAACTAAGGTTAGGACAAACGTGCGCGTGTGCGCGCAAGACAAAAAGATGAAGACATGAAGAGAGGACAAGAGGACAAAAATGTGCGTAGTTGCGATGAAGGGGAACCAAGTGCACAGGGGCAACCTCATTGTGAACAACCTGGGCGACCTGAAACCTGGGTTTAGAAGTGCAAGTAAATGCGCGCGTACACACTAAGGCCGGGACCGATGTGTGCGCAAAAGAAAGAAGGAATGAAACGCCAAGACAAGGTGAAAAGGGAAACAAATAAAGGGGGCAAGAACCGATGAAGCCAGACCTCATTGAAAACCTGTTGCAACGCGTCTTTTGTATGTGAACGCATCGCGCGCGAGGGAGGGAGGGGTAGGGAGAGAAGAGAAGAAAGAAAATGAAGAAAGGAAAGAAAGAGAAGGTGTTCGCAGCTACGACACAAGCGTCCAAGGACACACCAAGAAAAGAGAAGAGCAGGTTCCCAGCTATGACGAAAGCGTCCAGGGACACCCAAACAAGAAAGAGGGAAAAGAAAGGCAAGAGAAAAGAGAGAGAGGGAAAAGAGAAGGAAGTGGACAGGCGTTCCCAGCTGCGAGCAAGCGTCCAGGGACACACCAGGGAGGGGTGAACTTGAATATTACATTCAGGAACACCCCAAAAGGCAAAGAAGGAAGAGGGGGAGGGTAGGGGGAGGAAGGGGGGTTAAGGAGGCTGCCTGCTGCTGACCGCTTTGGTCGCCTCATGGCTTATCCGAAGACTGCCTACTTGGAATTCAATAATTCGGCAAATCTTGGCAAACAACTTTGGCTTAAGCCATCTACGCTCGCTGCGAGCTGCTCTGTATTCGGGCAGGGGATACTTTCGACAAACCCCCGTTCGACGGGTCCACAGGGGCACTCTACGGGGTCAGCCTGGGCTCTCACGAGGAGAGACACACTTATTGAAATGCGTACTGACTCAAATGCCGCTCGCCACACGGCAAATCAGGGGGCCTAGGCCAGGCACCTTTAGTTAAAGGCGAAAGCTCAAGCTCAACGAGGCGACGATCAGGTCGAGATGACGTCCTACGCTCTTGTCTGCCGCGTGCACTGGCCCTTTATAGAAAATGAGAGCCACAGCTTGAGAACATCACAAACATTGCAGGTACGTCGGAGTGATCAGCTCCGATATCCTCCCAACTCATGAGCAGCTTCGTCGGCAGTAGACTCATGAGTGGGCTACTGCCACCTGCTGTAAATTGTAACAAAGCAACAGCTGAAAAACAAGAAATGCGAAACACAATCGAAAAGGATCCCGTGACTCCAAGGGTTACACACACACACACACACACCTCCCCGACAGGTGCCGCCACCTCCAAAGTCCGCGCCGAAGGTGAAAGGAGAAAGGAATGAGGAAGGAAGAGGAAGGAGGAGGAAGGAGGAAGGAGGAAGGCGGAGTGGTCAAGTCACAGGTTGCCCCGCATGTCTCCGGCCTTAGTGTCGGCAACCGTGTCCGTAGTGGAAGGAAAGGGCAGCCGGCACCAAAGGCACCACATGCATCGGCCAGGCAAAGAGAGAGAGAGAGAGAGAGAGACAGAGAACAATGCCATAGATGCCCCCGGTCGGGGGTGTTGAAGGTGCATGTGCACGCAAAAACGACACATGAAAGGACCTGAAAGAAAGGAAAAAGGCACGCGATGTAGGCAAGGGCAAGGAATGGGAGACCAAGTGACCAGGGACACACGCATGAGCCAAACCTCATTAACGCAACCTGGGGCACCAATCAACCTGGTTTGAAGTGTAGGTACTATAGATGTGCACGTGTGCGATAAGGTCCGAAAAGTTGTGTGCGCAAAAGAGGATTGGGTGAAATGAAGAGAAGACAGAGGGACATGAAAGCAAAGCGGGAAAGGTACGTAGTTGCGAATGAAAGTGAACCCTAATGGAAAAGAACGACAAAACGAAAAACCCAAACCTCATTAAACCACCTGGGCGACCGGCCGGGTTTGCTATGTTTGTGTGTGCACGAACTATTAGATTAAGGCCCCGACAAAGACCACGCGATCTCAAGTTGCGTAACGCTGGCAATTTCTGCCCGCTGCGGACATCTTCTGGCGTAGATGATGCCCTATTTTTTGGTCTTAATTTCTTCATACAGCTCGATGACTCCCATACGGCGGCTATGTCCTGCTGTGCCCACCATCCCCGGTGGAAACTTCCCCCAGTCCTGGTGGGCCACAAACGGCACTACTTTGGGCTCACTTTGTTGAACGCGCTGTTTTCTCGAATGATTCCATTGTCAGATTGATCTCGTAGCTTGGAGCCTTTAAACTGCTTGAACTACATGAGTTTGGAGCCTTTAAGTTCTTGAGTTTCTTGAGCTACATGAATTTGATGGTTGGACCTGCCGACTTTCATTTGCCGTCTTAGGTTTCTTTTACCTAGGCCTCTTTGAGTGAGTTGTTCGTGAAGTCATCAGTATGTAGTGCCAGTTTCGTTGATGGAGAGGCGATGCAGGTGTTTCCATCATCGGCTTTAAAGACTCAACAAAATCAGAAGCACGAAGCAAAACGTTCACGTGAAAAAACATGCGATAAACCAAAAGGCCCTTTCTCAATCCAAGGGCTCCACACTTCGAACTTGGGTTTTCAGTTAACGCAAATCACGTTGGGAAGGAAGGTGAAAGAACAGAAAGGTGCATGGGTCCGAGCACTTGAAAGGTTTAACATTGTTGTCACAAAGGCGGCAGCAATCAAATCGGCGGCGCAGCTGCTGGGGACGAGTGTTTATGGGGTGGAAAACGTGAAGAACTATGAATCAAAAACGGAAGATTGGAGTAACAGCTTGTGAGAAAACGAGCAGGTACGTCGGCAAGCGTCCTTGCCGATATCCTAGGATCATGTGAGGAGCTTCGTTGGATGGAGCCTCACATGTCCTCTCCATCCCCCTGCTCATGTAGGATAGTAAGAGTGGCGGTGGAAATCCCTTTGTCCAGGGTTGGACACACACACACACACCGAGGTTGACATCTACGTGATCTCAGAAGGTCACTTGCTCTGCAGCCCTTTGGTCCCCAGCTGTTGGGCCCAAAGGGCAGAAGGGTGCAGGGCAGTCTTTGGCGGAGACATGGTGCGCAAACCAGCGTTCTGTTGGGCGATTTTAAACAGCAACGGAATTGACCGTTTTTTCGATTGCGCCATCCCGTCAATCCTAAGTGCCTTTGGATTTTCTTCCGAGGGCGCACTTTCCCAATTGAGTCCAGCGTCTAGATAGTACGCAAGGTTCGCTGCAGACCTCCTCAAATTGTGGTTAGGATTGAGACCCCACCTTGTCAACCAGCAGCAGTGACAGATCCAGAGGTTGTGATACCAAATCACATTCTCTGCAATTCAAACCCCAGTAGCAAGGACAAGTGACAATCAATGGCTGTGCTTGACTCCAAGCCAACTGGCCCACATTTCATGACAGACTCTTTGTCTGAGCACTTTGTGGGCCCAGGTGACATTACTTCTGAGTCTTTGCATGTCACCATTTCGCAGGAGGGAGAGCAAATGCAAGAGAGCATGCAAACACCAGTGCAAACGCCATGAATTGTTCAGGCTGTTTGAACAGTACGCAAAAAATATAATTGATAATTGCTTGAATCTGTGGTGGTTTAAGTGGTAGCTTGCTACACATATCTCCAACTGTTTGGATGGAGCCTGTCCCTCTGCTAAACCTTAGTTAGCAAACGATATGGCCCATGTCTCAGCCCTCCAAACATTGCTGTTTTCAATCGCAGGACCATGTCCGGGATGCCTACTTGGTTCTGTTCTCATCACTTCTGTTTATTGCGTCCAGACCCCAGCAGGCAGTTTGCGGTTTTCTCAGACAATGGTCAGAGATGTAATGTTATGATGTACTGTAGTCTAATCCTGGGAAGGTGTGTAGCAGTGTCGTCCAGCGGTTGGCTCCGACAATGCTTCAAAAGTGTGCAACAATGGCCTTGATCTTCCGCTTTCTCAAGCTGTTTTGAGGTTTTTCTTGGTACCCTATGCCTACTTTTATGGTGAGGACCCATTTGATAGAAGAAAGACATGAGCTATAGCGAGTTGCAGTTCTGCAGCACATATCTTATGATTGAAGAAAGTTGAAGCTTTCCGATGGCACGGCTCCCAACGAGCCTTTCCTTAGCCTTTGCTTTCCAAGTCGCGTTCCTGGAGGACAAAAGACCTTCCATCCATGACGACCTTGAGAAGTCGCAGTGTTGGAATGTCAGGATGCTTAGTGCTGCTTTTGGATGAACCGAACTAAAGATACCCATGATACCCCTCACATTCCCACTGCCTTTCAACTCAACAACGGAAAGGATGTCTTGCTTCTTTGATGAAACAAGTCCATTCCTTGAGCGCATCGCAAGTTGGCTTAGGGGCTTAGGACTTCATGTGCCTGTGAGACTAACGCGTGCCAGTAGATCTCTACAAAAGGTGAAAACGCGGTTTGTCTATGCGAGGAATCAAGTCCGCAACGTGCCTTCGAAGTAAACATAGGTGAACTGAGGGTGCTTCCAGCACAGGCTTGGTGCATGAGGTCAGGATAAGTAGTATTGAGCAAGCAACAAGAACGATTGGTCTTTTGTTAGTACTACTTTGCTGAGAATGATGCGTGAAAGCTCATCTGGCACCCAGAGCTTCATATCTTCGTCGTCTTCGTCGTTTGACCCCAAGAATAGGGCTACATTTTGCACTGCTCCCAGTTCCAAGAAGGAATCGTTCTGATGCAAGCAAAGCGTTGGCAAGGCTGTAGAGTCCGGTAGTTATATAGTGATACAGTCCAGAAGCGCTAGCACCAAGGAGTAGTTAGGAGTGATACGTCTACAGGCTTGGACTCTACGTCTATGCGGTTGGCAAGACTTTTAAATTAAACCGCAGAAACAGAAAACGTCACGATGCATCCATGCGATCGAACTTGGCACGGCAGGCACTGCGATCCACCGGCTTTTTCGTGGGCTTCGTTGCTTGGCGAAGAGGTCACCAGATGGACGGACGGTTGGTGTCGTCCAGGACGGCTTGGGATTCAGCGGTTAGGTGTTGAATCGTTTGAGTTAAGTTTCCCTAAATCTAGAATCTAGGAAGCAAATCATTGGGATGGGTTTTAATTCTGCCCTGCAGTTTTTTTTTCCGCCCTGTGCAGCCCTGGTTGTTTCCGCCCTGGAGGC
>CAXAMN010000436.1:113533-127767 GCA_963970005.1 Durusdinium trenchii | reverse complement strand
CCGCCCTGTGCAGCCCTGGTTGTTTCCGCCCTGGAGGCTTTGACCCTACGAGGGTTTCTCTTCTGCCCAGCAGGGGTTGGTTTGTTTCCTTCCCTCCTTGGATCGGCAGGGTTTCTTTCCTGCCCTGCAAGGGTTTCTTTTCTGCACTGCAGGGGGTTCCTTTCCATCCTGAGGAAGGTCCACGTCGAACTGCTGGAGTCACTTCTTGACCCTACGAGGGTTTCCTTTCTGCCCTGTGTGTTTCCTTTCCACCCTCAAGGGGTTTTCTTTTCTGCTTTGCAATTTTTTTTTTGCAATGCTGGGGTTTCTTTTCTGCCCTGCCCTGCCCTGCGGGGTTTGTTTTGCCCTGCAGGGGATTCTTTCCTGCCCTGCAGGGTTTTCTCCTGCCCTACAGGGGCCCTCCAGGGTTTCTTTCCTGCCCTGCGGAGGTTTCTTTCCCGCCCTGCAGGGGTTTGCCTGTTACCCTGGAAGGGTTTGTTTTCTGCCCTGCAGGGGTTCTTTCCTGCCCTGCGGGGTTTGTTTTCTGCCTTGCAGGGGCTTCTTTCCTGCCCTGCAGGGGTTTCGTTCCTGCCCTGCAGGTGGTTCTTTCCTGCCCTGCGGGGTTTGTTTTCTGCCCTGCAGGGGTTTGTCTCCTCTCCACCCTGACGAAGGTCCGCGTCGCACTACCGGAATCACCTCTCGATCCTAGGGGGGTTTCTTTTCGACCTTTCCACCCTCGCCACGCTTCTGCGTCAACGTGTGGGAGTTTCTATTTCACCTTGCGGGGGTTTCTTGTCTACCCTGCAGGTGTCCTCTGCCAGCTGTGCAGTGGTTCCCTTCAATCCTGCACAGTGTGGAACAAGAACCGTGCGGGATGGCTTCTGGCCGAGTGGTGTCCCATCGCGGGCCCCGAGGGTGGAAATGAAGCCTGTGCAGGGTGGAAAAGGAACCCTGCACAGGGTGGAAACCGAACCCTGCACAGGGAATCCTGCACAGGGTGGAAAAGGACTCCTGGACAGGGAAAAAGACCCTGTACAGGCAGGGCAGAAATAGAGCCCTGCACAGGGTGGAAAAGGAACCCTGCACAGGGAAAAAGACCCTGCACAGGGCACAAAAAGAACCCTGCACAGGGAGAACCCTGCACAGGGTGCCTGCACAGTGTGGAAAAGGAACCCTGCACAGGGTGGAAAAGGAATCCTGCACAGGGTGGAAAAAGAACCCTGCACAGGGCTTAAAAAACACCCACGCGTGACAAGGTGGAAATAAAACCCAAACAGGGCGGAAAAACACATGCCCCAAATCATTACTGCGAGCGCATCTTCAAGGAAGCTCTCCCCGACCTCAGGCGGGGGGACCTTTCTTGAAGAAGCGTGAACTACCCTGCGTCTATATGTAGTAGCGTCCAGTAGCTAGGAGCGTGCAAGTTTGTCCCTTTATTAATTAGGTAGGCGCCTGCTGGAAAAAAAATAGGAGCGGGTCACGAAGACATGAGGCCATCGTCGTTTTCAAGAGCTTTGGACCGAAGTGAGGTCGTGGTGCTGCTCATCATCAGCTTAAACTTCAGACCGGGTCACAAAGAAAGCCTGGATCGTGCCCTACAAAGTGAGGAAAGCGCGGTAAGGCAATTGGGTCTCACAGCAAAAAGAGTGATTTAGGCATATTATTTATTGATCCCATGTGGATTCGCAATGAAGAGATGGCACATTGGACTCGGCCATCCCACTGCATCCCACTTTTGCCGAAGTGCATAGGCTAGGGAATGAGATTTGGCTACTTCTCCAAACTTCTCCAAATTTGAGCCACACCTGCCACGTGCGAGATGTTTTCATGTTGGACAAAAAAATTGAAAGAGTGTGAGCCGGTACTTTGACCTGCACACGACAAGGGTCCGGTCCTTTCAGCAAAGGTGTACAGGCAACGGCAAATGTGTCCTATCCCACTCCTGGAGTTCTTGTGTTCAAGACGGCAAATGGTTGTTCTTGCTGACAGGTGGCTCAATGATTTGCTGGATGTGCAGCACCGAGGCTCCGAATGAACCAATGCATCCAGATGGATCAGAATGACATTGAACATGTGGATGCATTTTGCAGGTCTGAATGCCATCTCCTTTGCCATTGCCTGCCTGACCCTTGCTGGCGTCCTTGGGTGGGTGATTCAGCAGCAAGATATCTATTTTGGCTCTGACCCACTGAAGAAGACATTGTCGAAAGGCATACATGAGGTTTTGTTGGCAGCCACTGGGATAAAAGTGCATGAACATCCAGAGGGCAGGGCTCACTTTGAAGCGCAGCCAAACAAACCGTGCTCAAATCGCGTGGCTGTGCAGGGATAGCACTGTTTGTCCCATCTTACAATATGTCATACAGATTAGAAACAATGACGACCAAGTAAAGAATTCCATTGAAGGAGGGATGCCCTTAACCACATGGAACAGGTGTCGGAAGTGCTCAAATTTGCTGCAAAAAAAACGGTCTTAACTTGCTTCTTACTTGCTGTTTCAGTTTTCATGTTTTCTCTTGGACAGGGCTTCGCACTGTGAGGCCATGTATACAGCCTACGGCCTTGCTGCTATGCCTTTTGACTGGCTCAGGCGGGGTTGCTTTCACTCTTGCCGTGCAGCCGAGACCCCCGCATCACGAGAAAGTGAGCGTGCAAGGGGCAAGCAGACGCCTTCAGAGCAGCGGCAAGACGTGGAGACATCCATCGCCGGCATCCGCGACACTTGGACGGTCTACAGCGCCTTTATTTCGATGGAAGGAGTTTGTGACCGCAGGACCATGTTAAGACGGTTAGGCCCCTGTCGATGGCCAGCGTGCCAGTCGCACCAATGGGATCACTAAGGACCGATACCGGTCCATCCAGCTGGAGCCTTAATGCCATGCCGGTGCGGGTCAAAATCATGTACCTTGCAGTCTGTTCTGTTCATTTGGTGGTCGCCCCCAAAACCTCCCGGTTTTGACCCATGTATAGTTGTTTCATGTTGTTTCATGTTGTTTCCCTTGCTTTGATTACAGCTAATGGGGCACCCAAGGTCATATATTTAGACTCTTGGGCAGGGCCAGCGTTTCAAACCTCCGCTTGAGGTCTCGCTACTCTGCTCGAGAAGATGGTTCCCTGGACCTCTCCAGGAACCGCTTTTGGTCAATCTTTGTGGCTGAGCGACCAAATGTCTTTGTGGCTGAGTGTCTGAGTGTTTGTTTGCTAGGATGAAGGCGGCAGATCGGAGGGAGCTGAGCCGTTTGCAACGGGAGCACAAGAATCTCATGCAGCACAACTACAGGCCACTGATGGCCACTGATGGCCACTGGACATTTTAAAGGGACGTCTTTTTGGTGAAGGCCTTCTTGTGCCGTGCAGCATTTCTGTCATAGCGACAGGTGTACCTCGTAACCTTGAAACCCTTCTATTTTCTATTTATTGCGCGGGGGGCATTTTGGGCATTTTCAAACATCTTCAAACTGTACATTCTCCTCTGACACCGAAAGGCTTTGGTTGGCATGTGGTCCTGTGCAATGGGTTCTTCTGCAATTTGTTGACAGAACATCAAGAAGCTGAGTCACTGGAGGCTGCAAGAGGTTGAACAACGCGCTGGTGCTTGCATCCCACAGCTCCTGCCGCTTCGGCTCAGTCGACCAAGCGCCGACAAGTGGATTCGCAGGAATTGGATTCAATTCACAATTCAAGATCTAGGAACCAAATCTTTAGTGGGAGCGCTTCTTCAGGGAAGCTCCGCCCCGCCCTCAGGCGGGAGGAGCTTCCTCGAAGAAGCGTGAGCTATCCTGCGTCCTACCTAGGAGCTTCCAATTGCTAGTAGCGAACTTATCCCTTGCTTAATTAAGGTGTAGGCAACAAAAAACAATCTCAAGTCACGATGTCGCGGGGTCGATGTGCTGAGGCGATGCCTGATCCCATTCCGGCTGCTTATAGGCCTGCTTGTTTGGCTTTGCGTGGTTGATTGTCTAAGTTCGAACAGCTGATTGAACCCCAATATAGATATGTTGGTCATGTCTTGTGTGTCTTGCGTGTCTTGTGTGTCTTGTGCTGTGTGATCCAGGTGTGGTAATGATGTCCCTCAGCCTCTTAGTGGTGTTTTCATTGCTCTTGACCCTTGTGGATCGATGGCTGCATTCTCCCTGTGGCTGGAGCTGTGGCTACACACTTCAGGAGCGGGGAGGGTTTCCACAAGACATGTAAGTGGGTCAGAGAATGGCAAGCACTCTGGTCAGAGTAGGGCTAGTAGGGTATGCTTAGGGTAGCGTCGTACAAGTCTGGACATGACCTACCGATAGACTGGGAGGAGTAAACACTGTAAACCTTCGGAAGAGCGTCCTTGAAGCACAAGTTCATTGTGGGTCTCGAATCCTTGCATTGAACCACCTGCCAGGAGCGTCGCATTTATAACCCTGCAGATGAGGCCACGGTTTGTTGCAAGACAATGAACCTGAAGTAGTTCAGAAGATGAATTGCAAAGCAATGCGTTGAGCATAGGTGAACCACAGAGCTCTACAGTCATTTCCACCGCAGTGTTTGGTGCCGGATCGGATCATAGGTCTATTTGCGGCTCTCCAGAGTGTTTCCTGTGGATTTTGTTTTTCTCAGCCTCATTGCCAGAAGCCCAGCTTCTGTTCTGGAATTTTGATATCAACATGGCAGCTGAATGCACGTGGGCGTTTGTGGTGAGTGCACTCGACTAGATGAGATTGGACAGAATTTTGAGCAGCTCTTGCTGGCAAGAACACTGCACTGAGGTCTTGTACATCTTTGCTGCAACCCTATTTGGCAGCTCTTCTATTGACAAACAAAAGGGTTTGGACCACCCTGATCAGCACATGATTCATGTAGGACATGTAGTCTCGGTCTGGTCGCCATGGGTTGGTCGTGGTCTGAGACTTGTGGAGGTTATACCTCCTTTCAGCTAAGGCATCATTGCTTTGGACATCCGACTGCTTTGTATCAGCGTCTACACATTGCGTGCCCGCAAATCGGCGCCTCAGGCTTTGTCACTTGGCGCGTTGAACGGAGTTGACATCGTATTTTCAGAATCCATTTGAAGTCCAGGCTATGTCAACATGTCGATGTGGAGTTGAATGGAGAATTTGCATGTGAAAACAGGCGTTGTCCGCATTGCTGAGGCTGGTGATGTGCAATACCATGGCCTACATTCTACTGGCTCTCTGCGCCTGCCCCAGAACCAGCTCTGCGGATTTACTGAAATTGACAAAGTCTACTGGAATGTCCTCTTTTCAGGCTTTGCTAATTGGGAAAAGACCAGGGGTCCAAGGAACGGGACACCCGCCCAAGGATCCGTTTTGGTCTTGATCCCCCAACTTCAAGGTTCAGGAATAGCATGTGGGAGGAAAACCAGTCCAAGGGCTCAGTAGGCCATCCCCCAAACAGGCTTGCAGCGGCTTGCCTGTGGGACGTTCATATAATCTACAACTTTGAAATACTGAAAAAATACTAATGCAAGTGTTATAACAAGGACGCGACTAGGAGCAAGGACGCTACTAGGGGCTCCTGGCATCGCTACTAGGAACAAGAAGCTACTAGGGGCTCCTGACCTTACTACTAGTAACAATAAAGTTACAATTTCTTTTTTGTGAGCATGAACAGCTCAGTCGCCCCCGAGGATCCAGTGGTGGGAGAATTTTTGCTGGGCAAGATCCTTGAACAAATCATTCTCTTGGTAAGGTGTGGCGCTCTTGACCATCGCGCCCGACTACACAGCCTTTGGATCTCAAAGGCCAAAGAGCGGATTTCTCAGAGAATATCCAACCTGCTAGCGATGGCCTCCAACCTACTAGCAAGAGCGCCCTGACATTACTCTTGCCAGGTCCTTTTTAGTGCTTCTGGGCTCACGACAGCCAAGTATTCAAACGCTCGGTCGACAGTCGGAATCGATTGGAAGCTGGGAAGGAAGAAGTGACATCACTCTCTCTCTCTCTTAATATATTGCCACGAGTGAACGAAACGCAGTGATGTCACGAGTTTTTATGCTCATTTGCCTTTTTGTTCTCAAGCTTTCAAGGGCGCCTCCGGGCGGCGGGACCGCCCGAGGGCGAGTGGGCATAATGCCCGGACCTTGGATACATCTGCCCCGCAACTTGGACTACTTTAAAGAGCTGACAGTTGCTGAGGGCGGTTATGTTGAGTTGGAACAATTCGATGGTGATGGAGAACGACAAGGTACAGCCTTATGGCAAGTGGACCACGTCATCGAGAAGAAGAAAGAAGGACTTTGGATCCAAGCAAGATTGGTAGCTGCAACGGACGTTCAATTGCAGTGGTGGCTCAACAAGGGGCCGGGCAAGGACTACCGGCGCAGCTTTGTGGTCCACTTGTGTTCAACGCCTGCGGGCGAGTGTCGCAAAACAAAACGACACAGGGAACAAGAATTTCATTCGGATACTTTCCGGGATGTCCCATCCGGAGACATCATTGCTCGTAAGGTGAGCTGGTTCGCCGGGGACGACGTTAAAGTTGACATTGATGGGGAGATTGCCCTTTTGGCAGGAACGGCTCCCCCCTATGATCCAGCACATGGAAGTGCGGCTGCGGCCGGGAAGCCAGGCCATTTGGACTGGGAAGCTGATATTGGAGCAGAAGCAGTTGAGGCGCCTGCGGGCGAGCATATCCCTGGCAGACTGGCTGCATTGAGAAAAACAGTGGGGACCAAGAGAAAGAAAAAGTCCGAGAAAAAGAAAAAGTCCGAGAAGGATATTGAGGTGATTGACAAAGAACCTCGGGCCAAGAGTCGGAAGCGTAAGAAAGGAGTGGATCCCACCCCGATGTGGTTCGGGCGTGCGAAGGAGCCAGCTTCTGAAGATGACGGCTCCAGCAGTAGTGGCATTATCCCTGAGGGGAAGAGACGCAAGGACAAGACGGGAGATCGAGGAGTTGATGACGCTCCAAAGACATCGAAGCGCAAGAAGGGTAAGCGTCCCAAGAAAGGCCTGACCTCAGCAAGGAAGGCGGAGCAGGCAGACCGAGGCCCCTTTGGAATTGGGCATCGGGTGAGTTTCCCAGAAGAAAAGTCCGGTTCGAAGTCGTCTGATGATGACGATGAAGATTCTGGGTCGGATTTTCAAGCGGGCCCCTCCACCAAATCTCGTCAGCTTCAGCTTCAGGAGTACTCGGAACAACACCCGGGTCGCCTGGCATCGAGGCTGCTTCAAAAGATGCAAGAAATCTTGGCTCGGCAGGAGGGGCCCATGCACTTGAAGACCGAGCGAAATTTGACACCAGCAACAGCCACATCTTACTTTCTGACAGTGCTCGTGCCGCAGTACAAGGAAAGGATGAACTTGCGGACGAACAGGGAGTTGAGGACCCTATGCAAGGCACTGGACCTGGTGGCATCGGGAAACGCAGAGTCAGCAGGCGACCTCCTAGGTCAGAGGATCAAATCGCTGGAGCTATACCTAGCCGATCAGGCCTGGAGCCGAGCGCAGCACCTCGAACTGATCCCACCCGAGGGGGTGAACCTGGTCGGGAAGGATGAGACGCTGATGGCCACGAAGGAGCAAGCAACAGATCAAAAGATGCGGCTCCTGATAGCCGGCCAGCAGTGGCGGCCACTCCCCAAGGGGAAGGGAGACCAGTTCGAGAAGGGGAAAGGAAAAGGAAAAGAAAAAGGAAAGAAGGGCAAAGTAAGCCCGGAGGCCGTGGGAGACACGCCCACGGTGTGATGACCTCATCGGCCAACACCGAAGGAGAAGGAGATGAGCAGTTCTTGCCCTATGGGCCTCCAACGGAAGTCGATGAGCGACCACCTCTGAACCGAAAAACAAAGGGTGAGCGTATAGTCGAGCCGACGGTAGAGGAGGAGTCAGAGAGTATGGCTGAAGATTTGATGGATGATGCTTCAGGTTGCCCGGCCAACCTCCATCAGGTTAACGTTGATGATGAATGTGAATCCATTCGAGAATGGAGCCTTATGGTCAGGGAACTCTACAAGCAGTCACCCACATTCGAGGACCTTGGAAAACACTTGTATGCTCTCATGTTGATGAGTCCTACCCCGCTTGGAAATTTTGTCCGATCATATTGCACGGCTGCACAACCCCCCATCGTCCTCTCACCAAAGCGGGGAACCTCGAGCAACCTTCTGCCTATACCTCCGTGGAGTGTCACAACGGACATTCCGGGAGTAACGGAGGGAAATTAAGTCTGGATCAAGGCAATCCTATGTGTCATCAACTTCCACTATTGTGTGGGATGGAGCAAGCCAGTTTGTGTTCCGTTCAAGGACGGGGTTTCGCCTTTGCAGATAGCAGCAATAAGCCAGTTGGCTGAAGTGGTGACGAGCAACATTGTCTCGGGGACACCGCTGAAGACTCTGCGGGAGAGCGAAAGGCTCTTGTCCCCAAAGAGATATGATTACTCGGGAAATCCAATTGAGTATATGGAAGACCTTGTCTGTGAAAAGGTCTTACCAGCTTGGCCAAGGCCAGGGCAGGCTGGGATTCGGCCCATCGAGGCATTCCTCAAGGAGGAAACCAAAGCGGCTCTAGCTGAGCCAGCGAAATTGTTGCTGCCACCGGACAAAATGCCGGAGCAGGGGATCCGTTCCCGCGCGCGGGCGAGTGATGCGGAATGGTTCAACATCGTGCGTGCGGCGCATCCAAGAGGCATGATGAAGCCGGTGGATGATGCATTGGTCCCGCGAGGCAAGGGCATTTCATTACAAATGGCGCAGGTGGGGTTGTCAAGGAGAAGGTGATTGACGGCAAGGTCCACAAGTGTCAGCGCTTCATTTCGATACTCTGCCCCATCAACGCGGTCATGGGAGCCATCGCAGGGTCGCAGGACACCTTGCCGTATATTGGGCAACTGACTGGTATCCTCCTCGAAGAAGATGAAGGCCTCTACCTTGACAGTGAGGACTTGCAGTCTGCCGTCAACCTGTTCTCGATGCCAGACAGTTGGCTCCCTTACCTTTCCTACAGCAAGAAAGTGGATTCAGCCGCCTTTGGAATGCCGCCGGGGACTCAGGTTCGACCTGCCTTGAGCGTGGTCCCAATGGGGTGGCATTCAGCGGTGGCATTGGTTCAGGAGGCCGTGAGAACCTTGGTATTTGAACGGGCCAAGATCCCGCGCCAATACTCCATCGAAAAGCACAAGCGTCTGCCGGAGGAACAAATCTATACCATCGTGTATCTGGACAATTTTGATGAGATTCACGTGGTCAAGACCTTGGACCTGGAGCTACAAAAAGAAGGGGTGGAGATCTCACCACACCATGCACAGTTCATTGAAGCGTGCGATGAAGCGGGCTTGCCTCGTAACCTGGGCAAGCAACTGATCCACGCCTTCGCTGGTGGCTTGCAGGGAGCTGTCCCGACATCGTTGGTCAGAGTTCTACCTCAGGCACTGGACCGGCAAGACCGCGTTCATGGCAACATTCAAGCGGTCGCTGTTTTCAGGGATGGCCAATATATTTGATGCAATTGAGAGAGCGAGGAAGGGCCCCATTGGACCAACTGCAGAGGTGATTGACGAAATCATGTGCTTGATGATCCAATCGCCCCTCGCTCAAGTGAATCTCAAGGCCAAAATCTCACCTGAGATCAGCTGCACCGATGCATCACCTACAGGTGGCGGTAGCGCAACGGCGACAGCCTTCAAACCAGGACCGGACCCTCATGGCCCAATGGCGATCTTCGAAGGGAAATGCCATAACTGCGGTCATGATTTCAGCACAACAACCCCGACGCGTTCGGAGGGAAGAAAGCAATATCCTTGTGCAGTTGGCTGTGGAAGTGTGTCTTGCTCGGTAAGGTGTGCCATAGAGCATCGTGAGCACGGGTGCGCCCGCGACATGTTCGCCTGCCCCCTTTTCGGGGAGAGGTTCAGTGGACCAAACTTTCCACTGACAAAGGCAGTGGCCTTGGCCGGGATTGGAGTCCAGCCACCATTGGACTTGCTGATAGATGATGACCGATGGGATTATTCGACAGTCGAAGGCAAGCAAAGGCTAGACGCCTACGAGAGCGCGCCGGGGCTCCTTTGTGAACACTATGGACCAGAATGCAAGACCTTTTCCGCAGCACGTGGTCGGCCCATCCGCACAACGAGTGGGCGTTGGCTGTCAGGACCACGGGCTTTGAGGAGTGAATTGAAGCCATGGGGTTTAGACCACCTGAGCCCGGCAGAACAGGTGCAAGTCAGGCGTGGCAACACCATGGCCAAGCGATCACTGCGAGGGTTGAAGACGGCTTTTGACAATGATCGACTCGCCGTCCTCGAGCACCCATACAGCTCTCATCTCTGGTCCACTCCCGAGGCCAGTGAGTTGGCAGCAAGAGATGACGTGTTCCACACCTACTTCTCAGCCTGCTGCTACGGCGGTGCAAGGACAAAGTGGACGAGCTTGTTGCATAATATAGAGGAGTTGCACACGGCCCTACATCGGCCCACCTGTCCTGGACACGAGGGCCTACTTCCATACGAGGTGCACGATGAAGAAGGGATACTCCGGTTTGACACCGCCATTGAGGCCGAGTACACATGGGGGCTACGCCAAGCCTATGCTGCAGGGCTGAAAAAGGCTTTCCAGAAGCGTACGAGTGTCCCACATGGCCACCTGGCCTGGGACCCGAAGGAGGCCATTTTGGCCGCTCTCAGGCGATCGACAAAAGGGCTGCAAAGACTAGACGTCGCAGATGCAGCCGCAGAAGAAGTTATGCGTGTCCTGCGCACAATGCGGCCAGGGCATGAAAGACGCCACCTCCGTGGCCTACTCCGTGAAGTGTGCATTCGGGGGACTGAGGTCCGGTTTGAAGCCACACCCGAAGACGGTTCCCAGACCTTGCTGGTTCCATACCCTGCCTTCAAATGGCAGTGGAAGACACGACTTTCATTCCCTTGGACTCATCCTGATGTCTCAGGCAATGCCCGTGCACTTGTGGACGATTTCCAAATGGAACTTCGCCGACGGACCCAGTCGGCGCTTCGAGCACTGACCATGCCAAAAGGTCAAAAACATTTGCGTGATTTGGGCATTGCAGGGCGAACGATCCGTATCTACCAGAGGGAAGTCTCACTGTTCCTTGACCACCTTGATGCATGTGGAATTGACTTGCCTAGAACTTTCTATGACCTTGACTCCCATTTGGCCGAATACATCAACCTCCTTTACCAGGAAGGGGAATCTATTTCAAGAGCCGGCTGGGTTCTGAGTGGCCTTAAGCGCCTGTACCCCCGTTGCCGTAAAGAACTTCAAACTTCACAGCAATGGTACACAAACTGGACCCGTGAGCACACCCCGCAGCGTGCCACTCCGATCACCTGGAACACCGTTCAAGGGTTTATTGGACTTTGTATTCGTGAGCGTTGGTACCACTTGGGACTGACCATTCTCCTCAGCTTCGTTTTCTTCTTGCGGATTGGAGAAACCATGACCCTGCTCTTTTCCGATATTACCCTGGATCATTCGTCTGGCTCCGTGGTTCTGCGTTTGGGTTTTACCAAATCTTCAAAGCAGTTTCAACAATTTGTTGCTCATTCTGATCCACTATTCGTTGTTCTCATTTCCTTCTTTCTACAACATCTTCCCGGCGGTGGCCGAGTTTGGCCCTATTCACTCACATATTTCCGTTCTTGCTTTACGGGGCTGGCCGATTTCTTCGATTTGACTTCCTTTCATCTCGTTCCCTACAGTCTGCGGCGTGGAGGGGCCACGCACTTCTATGGTGTTCATAAAGCCCTAGATTTTGTTATGATCCAAGGACGTTGGAAAGATCAGCGTACCGCCCGTCAATACTTGGACGATGCCCGAGCAACATTGATTACTATGCGGTTCTCTCCTCTCGCTTCTACCTTGTTAACCCGCTACCGACACTTCTTCTTGCACTTTGTTACTTCGCTACGCAAATGACGAGCGTCTGGGCGGAGTTGGTTGTGGTTTCTTCTTTTATGACCCTCGTCTGGTGGGGTGGTTGTGGTGTTCTTCTACTTCGTTCTGAGACTTGAGAACTAACTCACTCCACTTACGAGTGTGCTGTGGTGTAGATATGATTTGATTGGTTGATTCCTAATTTCGAACGTGAATTCATTGTCACTGCACCACAACCTTTGCCATTGCTGGTTGTGCAGCCAAAAGGCTTTCACTTGAGCATAAATATATATATATATATGTTTTCCTTTTTTTAATGTATGTATTGTGCAGTGTACACAATTCAATACAATTCCTCATCAGTCCCATGCAACTTTGGTCCTGCGTGCAACAGCATGCCTGTCAGCCAACTGGATAAGGTGGATTAGATGCGACAGCAAGGTGCACATTGAGGTCCAGTGAAGACCAGAGCCATTGCCAGGCGCAGCTGCAAAGCCAACTCCTACCATTGCCATGCTAAAAGACGAACTTCTTTCCTTTTCGTATTTAGTAGATCTTCAGTAGTCCTTTTGGACTACAAGAACAGGATGACATGGAAGCTGAGGGAAATCCAAGGGACTTCCGAGAGGACACGCACGAGAGCGGAGGAGAACATGACAGGAACTTCGATTTAGAGGTGTGTTCTGAGCAAAAAGTGGACCATCATCTCCACAACGTTCTTATTTTGTCGATGCATGTTTGGGTATGGGTTTTGCCCACAAGTTGGACCTATACAGATCAGGTGTCTGTCATCGCGACATTCTTCACCCAAATTGCCAAAGCCTTAGTGCTCGTCATGTGCACACCTTCAGTTTCGCACTTTTATAAGTTTCTGCTGCCCCCAGGCTTGGAATCGAAGCCAAGTGGTAGATTGATCTGTCCTGGAACTGATTGAAAAGACGTTGTCATGTCAACCTCGGGGGCCAATGACTTTGCAACCCTGAAACATTCATTCTCATGACAGAGACCACACATCGGCTCAAACATTTCTGACTGAGGCGCTTTCGATGCCCGTTGGGAGCCACAGAGATGTTAATGCCGTGCTTTGCGGGTGCATATTTCAATCAAGGATTCGTTGGTTTAATCAGTTTGATCATAATCATAGTCAAACAGGGCAACAGACAACGCCTTGCTGATGTTTTTGCGTTTGTTTGAGCTTGGGGAGTACTGGAGTTCTACTTCTGAGAGATGAGCCACTAATGGTAGGAGGAAGGTGGCCCTCAACACAGCGCCACAGTTAAATGCTGATTTGAGCCGCAAGGCAAACCTGAGTGTTGAGACTGATAGTATGCCTGCCGAGATCTTTTCCATTGCCTACTTCTTGGCAAACTGGGCCTTCATTGTAGTCTTCACCTTCGTCTTCATGCGAGGATGGGCCCAAAAACCGCAAGTGGAGCAGGGGCACCATACCTGGTGGTTGATGACCTTTCAAGTTGAATTGACTTTCAGCCTTCAACGAAATTACCTCTGTAATCAGTTATGTGCACATGAAGGAAGAAAGCAACTGATCCTCCCTCCAACCTACTAGTGAGGCTTGCTCTTCCAGAGGCGGCAGCCCTTTTTGGACACCGCCATGGACTGCAGGGCACTGTGGGACGTGCTGTGGAACTGTGGAAGGATGCCACTCGAGTTCTGCTGTTAAGTACTACTTTCAGGAAGCCAAGCAACATCATGCTTTTAAACCAGTACTTGAGTTGAACACCTGACTTTTGTTAGAAAGTATAACAACAATGCTGGCTGAAAAGAACCAAAAGAATGAAATACCCACGTGGGCGAAGCCATTTCAGGAATTTCTATTCTGAGCAATGCACAGAGATCAGCACTTTTTATTCAGAGCAGCACTTGGGCAGGACATTGAAGAGGA
The DNA here is from genome assembly GCA_963970005.1 of Durusdinium trenchii. Taxonomy (NCBI): domain Eukaryota; class Dinophyceae; order Suessiales; family Symbiodiniaceae; genus Durusdinium; species Durusdinium trenchii. Next base: position 114,049 of record CAXAMN010000436.1, on the reverse strand, counting down.
GGAATTGGGTCTTTTGGCTTTCGCCTAGATGCGAGGTGAAAAAGAGCCGTGCGCGCAAGGAAAGGTAACAGACACGTCACCTGAAGACATTCGACCATAGTTATTGGAAGAGATGCTCGGCCATACGTTGTTTCCATGTGGACGGTCGACAGACGGACATGCGGTCGCTTGGTGAGGCATCACGATCACCTCAGCAGCGACCTACTGCTCTTGGAGAGCGGACGATCAGGACGTGAAACCAATGGCCATGTTATTGGCTCCACCGACGTTTTTGAGTGTTTGAGCAGCACCGGATTTCTGCAACCACCAGCACGAGTGGTTGAACTGGCACAAGGACTTCCACATGAACTTGATTGACACCCCTGGCCACGTGGATTTCACCATTGAGGCCCTGCGAATCGCGACACGCGCCCACGCACACACACGCACACACACTCTGACATTGGTTTTCAGTTAACTCAATTTCCAGGAAAAATGGACGCAAACGGCAAGGCGGCTGGGTCAGTGGAATTGAAG
>CAXAMN010000436.1:58237-108749 GCA_963970005.1 Durusdinium trenchii | reverse complement strand
AGAGTGGTGGCCTCTCCAACCTAAGATTGATGTCCTCCAACCTAAGAGCGATGGCCTCCAACCTAAGAGCGATGGCCTCCAACCTAAGATCGATGTCCTCCAACCTAAGAGCGATGGCCTGCAATCTAAGAGCGATGTCATCCTAAGAGCGACGGCCTCCAACCTAAGAGCAATGGCGTCAACCTAACCATTGAAACCGAATTGAAGGATGGTGAGCATGTCGTGGCGTTTCTGCTACTGTAAGTTGACGGACATTCGTGATTTCCCTCAGAAACAGCCTATATCCTTGAATTCTTACGCGACAAGAGTCTCGTGATGAAGACACAGGACTATTGTAAGGCTGGAAGAAGGGCACATTGCTGCGCAACGGACAGGGGCCAACCCTTGTGCCGATGACCTTTTGTTCAAAAGAATGTGAGACCAACATCAAAGCACATCCAGAGGCATCAACCCCATTTAGAAGCAACTCATTTGCATGTCATTTTTGCAAACCGTGAACTTTGACCACCTCTTTTGAAGGCATTGTCAAAATGGACATATTGACATCGAGGGTTCTTACAGTGATAGGAGGAGCCAGGTCATACTCCATGACAGAAGTTACTAAAGCCCGACACTGTTGGAAGGTGATAGATCAGTGCACCAGATGCAGATGCTAAAAAAGTCTACTTACTTCATAGTGCGCTTTTTGAGTTGGCCTTCGTTGGCGAGTGGTCGGATGACATCCTAGGTGCAGCTCCATGTTTGTTCCTGACCCAGCAGCTTGCCATTTTGTTTGGCGGGGTGGTAGTGGGGGGGGTGGTGGAGAAGTTTTACCCCTATGCGCCGCCGAGCGCGTTTAACGCAACAAGCTTCATTTTCGATGTGTTTTCTTGAAACTGTTGCAGTTTCCTGATTCATGTGCATTTCGTGTGTATCGACCTATATATCTATATAATATGTCAGACCCAGAAGGGATACGAGAGAAAACACTTAGAGAAAACAATTTCTGCTGAATGTGTTCTCATTCATGTCTCTCTCTCTCTCTCTCTGACTCTACCGATCCATCCATCTAGCCATCCATCCCTTATATAATTCTTTTTTTCCGCTTACTATCAAAAAGCTTTGCTACAAGAAAGGGTGGATGTACTTGGCGCAATATGAATGTCCAAGGCTAAGGCCTTCCAAGGTGGATTCTTGCTGCCAATCTTGTGAACATCGTGGAGGGTTGAAGGCGCGTCTTTCTTTTTGAAAGCCTTGCTCTTAGATTTTTGTCTGGTGAAAGGGCCTGATTGGCTTAGTACATTTGTTCTGTTTGCAGCAGGGCCTTCTTTAATTTTTTGATATACTTCTTCCCTTAGTAAGTGAAGTAAGGGACAAATCATAAGCAAAACTTGAAGAGAAATTGATGTAATTTATTATTTGCCTTCTTCTTCTTCTTCTTTAACGTCTTTTTCTTCATGACTATATAAATCAAACAAGGGACTCGCCATAAAAAAGAAATAAACGCACATATTCTTCTTTGTTCGTCTTTTTGCATTCTTTTTTTTAACAGATATATATTTTCTTTACTACATTAAATAATGGACGAACAACGCATTTTTTCAAAACACTGTGTGTTTTTGTTTTACTTCTTTTTTGATAAACTTATATATTATTATTCCTTCCTAAATTAACTACGGGTGAACTGGCTGTTCGTCTGAGGTAATGTCCATCGCCATAGATGCCTCCCGGGATGACCAAGGTCGAATGCAGAAGGCTTGTGTGCAAGAGTGAGCATTTATGTGGCCAATAGCTCAAGACAATCACAGGAAACGCTTGCCCATATGTGAGCTTCATTGCAAAACTGGGATGCATGAGCCTGTTATATATCCAGTTTTTTTGTTTATCCTTTGTGAGCTTGGACGAGGCGTTGAGAAGGTTCCAACGTGTGGGCCTTGCAGTTGGTGGCTTTTGATCCTTCACCCAGGGGATCCAACCGGCCACTCTCTCGGGAGCGCGGGTGCCGCTGGCCGCTGAGGTGAAGATCCCACCTTCCGCGTGGAAGTGAAGCAAGATACGTGGGGTTTCCTGGTGAGCCGATGCAAGTGGACATGGGAGAGAATCCTTTAATATTTTTTCGAGGTTTGGTGAGGGTTTGGTGGCCGTGCGTTCTCCTTCCAATCACATATCATCAGGTTTGGTTTCGGCTGCCAGGCCTCAGGCAGATCTTACTTCGGGGCCTAGGATTGATGGACGTCGCTGCAGGAATGAGACCGTCATCTCCGGCATGGGCGAGCTTCACTTGGAGGTGTACTGTGAACGCATGCGGCGGGAGTTCAAGGCTGGGCCAGGCTGTCCATCCATGTTAAAGCGACGTGGATCGCATACAATGAAAATTCCCTAAGTGCATAGCGCATCACAGCGAAGCTGTTGTAAGTGATGGTGCAAAAGGAGGGCAAGACGGAAAGAATCGTTGCCATGCTGCTGCAATTTCCTCACGCGGCTTCCATCAGCTTCGATCCAACTTATTGGACTTCTTCGTTTGACCAAGTTACAACATTCAAATGCGTTTTACAGAATAGGTTACCCACTGTGCTTCAAAGGAATAGCCGAGCTAGCAGCAAGCTTTTCGTCAATGCGGCAAAGTCAAATCTGTCCCAATGTTGGAGCTTTTCGGCAGCATGTCCAACTTGCCCCCAACATGTCCACATCCCATACCCTACACACGTCTACCATAAATCTACAGCTTCAAGTCGCCCAAAACAGCTATCCGCTTGCTGAAGCATGGCAAGCTAGCCTGAAGCGATGATGCTGGCAGCAAATGGATGACGATGTGGACTGCAGCCCCACTGAGCAGTGGCTTTCTGAGGTTCTGGGCCAATGCGAAGGGAGATCATCAGAAGTTGCTTGGCACGGAGCACATCCTCAAGAGTTTCTTGTACCTACCTAACAATTGCCTCAATTTTGAAGCCATTCTTGCTGGTCCCCATATAACTTGCCAGTGAAGTCTGAAGCAGGGCAAATCACACGGTGACGTGTTCTGCGACTGGCCCAGGGCTTCTTCGGCTGGCTGCGCTCGCTGAGTGCACGCTCCGAGCTCGAGCCTCCTGAAGGAGGCGAAGCGGAGGAACTGGAGGCGGAGTCGTGCCCTGAGCTGGCACCTTATCCCTTGGCTGAGGGAGCCCAGGACGGGGTCAGACGCGTGTGAAGGTGTGTAGGATTCTTCTATCACGCTTACATTTTGTAGCAAAAACGGATGAAGTGGACGCCAGCGAATTGCTCTCCGTTCGAGCCTGTAGTGAAAGCGGATGTGATATGATGTGATGCTTATCGCATGCTGCTTTTGAATCCTACCACCAAAAAGATTGCAACAGCATGTACGAGACAGTGTTTTTCATTCTGGATGAGTGTTTGTGAAGAATGCACATGGCCTTCCCTGCTACTTTCAGGGCAACCAGTGCTCCTTCCTTTTGCAAGGGAAGGAAGAGGACGGTGACCGCCCCCGCTGCTGGCTACTTTTGCTGGCCGCAAGTCCTTTTGGCTGCTCAAGGAAGCTGGAAGAGCTGTTGGAGGAAGCACGGCATCAATGCCCCCAGTGCCAGCAGTCTTTGCTGCTCCACCGGGGTGCCTACCTTTGTGGTGAGCGCCGGATATTGCTGACTTTTCAGGAAGATTCAGGCAGAAGTTCATGGCTGAGATGCCAAGATTGCAAATCCAAGTGGACTATGCCACAGGCACGCATTGAAATGCTTGGTTCGCGTCTGTTTGGTTTTGGATTGGTTCGCTTTATTTTTTCTTGGCAAGTATTCATGATCGCATTTGTTTGTGTCTGGTGATGTCTGGACCTGCAGGATCGTTTGCTCCAAATGCCCGTGGCCGCTTTCTTTTCGCTCCTGTGGTTTTGCCCTCATGAGTTGCCCTGTGGCCATAGCTTCGCCAGCGGGTCGTGGGAGCTGGCAAATGCGACCTTCGCCGTGAATGTGGTGGAGCCTTTGGCGCTGGAAATGAGAGGGCCTCCTTTGAGGCCCCTCATCCCAAAACAGGACATTTGCGAGGCGGTGCCAGGGCCGGGAATCAAGGAAGAGCTCATTGCAGTGCTCCACCGCGCGGAACAGCTCCTGGAGTCACAGCTCAGCAATGTACTGCGTGACTTTCGGCAGGTGGGATCCGATGGTCAGGTGCCGAAGCGCAATGCCTGGTTTTGGAATCACTCGGACGAACGGGCTTTGAAATGTGCTCTGCGAAGCCGTAGCTTGCTGGAAGCTTCATCGATCTTGCGGCGCTGTGCCGGCAAGCTGCAATGCTGGGACGAAGGACCTCCATTGGTAAACCTGGGGATGACATGCCATTTACACAGCTCTTTGGCAGAGTGCAACCAGCTGCTCGCAGGTGATCTTGAAGTACCAGGTGATCTTGAACAAGCCGAGGCCTCTGATACAGAGGAGGACATAGACATCTCTCAGGCATGCACAAGCCGAGGCATCCCCGCGAAGATCATCGCCAAAAGCAAGTTTCTTGATATAGAAGTCTGCTTGGCCCAGGCCTTTCCTCTGATAGATTCTAGGCCCTGTGTGTGTTCCGAAGCCTTGTTTGAATTCATAGTTGAGGACTTGCAATTGTTGTCTGCGCACCAAATCTATCCAAATCCAAGCACTGCAGTATCATCACGATTCCCAATCAGACCCACTCTGTCCCTGGAACGCCTTGCTGGATGCCCTGTCCCTGGAGCCATGCTAAAGCAAACTCTCCAACAGAAGTGAGAATTGTGACATGTCGACCTGTTTTTTTTCAATACCTCCTCATGCTGCCCGAAACTTGCATATGCTCCGCAACAAGCTCCCACTGGGCCCTGCATATGCTTTGCCTCCTTGCTTATTCTATCCAAGCTCAAGGACCTGCTCAATCAAGGACCTGCTGCTCCAATCTGCTCCGATGCTTTGACTACCGCTGAAGAGGAACACACTTGCTTGCCACCACCGCCGCCGTAATGGGGATGATGGCGACTGGAAGTCCACCAAGAAACATCAAACAAGCATAATTATGAACAATTGAGCAATGAAAAGGGCAATGAAAAGAGCAACATCCAAGGGCCAGGTTTCGAACGTTCAGCTGAGGTTGACTCGGCGCTGCACCGACATCGGCTTTGCCAAGACGGAGAAGCGGCGGCAGCGCTCTTTGTCGGCTCCCCCGAAGTTTGGGCTCCAGGAAGAGCAGAACTGCAGAGCCAAAGCTGCAAAGGGTGACCCACGTCAGGTCTGAGGATGTCTAAAAATGTATGAACAGGTTTTGTTCTTTCATTCTATTTATTTCACCGTTTTTTTTTCTTAAGTGGAATTTGATGGAGGGGCCACGAACTTGGACAGTTCTTTCCTGCTGGTTCTAAGTCGATTCTAAGTGGTGCCATTGACAATCAAACGCCATAAGTTGTACCCCTAACTTGCATTGAAGAACAAAACCATACAACACCAAACAGCTAAGAGTGTGTGGCAGTTGCTGCCTGTAATAGGTTCAAATTTGAATTGAAGAGACCTCCTGCTATGGCTGCCTGCACGGCCAGCTCCTGAGGAGACAAGGGCAAGTCTTTGGATGACTCTTCCTTGGATTCCTTGCTTTATGTTGGCGTTCCGAAACTGGCAAGCATGGATCCCAGAATGATCCTGAAGCGCTTTTATTCATCCTTGGTGGGCGCTGATGGCGAGGATCAGCCCCAACCGATCACATTTCGAGGCTCTTCATCTTCCTTGTTAAGCGACACTTGGGCCAACCTTTGTACAGAGCCACGGCGAGTTTTTGAACATGCTGGCTATCAGGAGCCCTATGATTTCCGAGTCTCTTGCGGAATCAAGGGCATGGCTATTCCCCTACCATCGATCATGGAGACCGCAGACGACGTTGGAGCTATCATTGCGCATGCGCTGTTGTCTACCCAGCATTGGGAACTGTTGCGCAGCCGCTTGCAAGGTCATTGCTTGAAAGAAACAGGAGAACTTTGCTGCGTGTCGAGCAACGTGGAGCACTGTGATTTCTGTTCGATTGAAGGGGAGGACTCTTCCATCCCAAGCATGGTCAAGGACTGGGTTGGGTAGAAAATGTTAGGCACGTGTCACCAATTTTACTTTGGCGCTCGTGGTTTGATCATGTTTGATCGTCCTGGCCACACCTTTCTCCCTGTCAGGCTCCAGACGGCACTTCTTGGAACGTTGAAGTGCTGGCTCCACTTCGCTTTCACTTGCTGCGACACCTTGGCTTTGGCAACGATGCGAACTTCTGCGAGATTTTGCGGCGCTGCGGTTCACACCAGACCTCTGGAGGGAAGAGCAAGAGCGCTTTCTGGAAGTCAGCTTGCGGGCAACTCCTTCTCAAGGAAGTCCGCGCAGCAGAAGCGAGTCATCTTGCAAGCATGGCAGGTCCCTTTGCAGTCAGACTCGCAGAAGCACTGAGGGGCGAGCCCTCGTTGCTTTGCGAAGTCTTTGGCCTCTTCAAGGTCTCGAAACTGGGGAAGCGACAGCAGACTCTTTGATGCGAACCGAGCTCCCCAAAGAAATCACATTGCCACCTTTCCCCCATCCATTTCATTCATTTTCTGACAGATTTTTTGCTGAATCTTTCTTGACCTCGCCAAGAACTTCAGTAGCACCACTCTTTGGAGGTGCTCTTGGGCGCTTCTTTCCACCAAGGACACGCACCATCCTCATCATGCGGAACCTGCTACAGGACATCAACGAGGACTGGCAGATCTTCGATGTGAAAGGTGCCGCCCACCGGCATGCGCCGAACGGGGCGAACGAGGAAGCGGCCGTGAAGTGGGATGGCGGCTTCGTGGAAATGTTTGGGGCACTGCCCAAGGTGCTGAAGCCAGCAGATCAGGAGGCCCTAGAGCTGGCGCTGAAGCTTGGCGGGATGACTTCTTGAAGTTGTATGACCTAGAGCCCAAATTAGTGAACTTGAATGATCAGTAGTTAGTGAGTGGTCGTGGGGTCTCAACATGCACGCTTTGAACATGCCAAAAAGGATTACGCTATCGTTCTGGACGTGGCGCACGATAATATATTCACACCACGCAACCATTTTTCCTGCTACTCATGTACTTTGTACACGCATACGAAGTATGAAGTTATGAATCAAGTTGTAGTTTTCATGGAGGCAATGAGCAATGCAGGTTTGTGGTATCCTTCAAACTTGGGGAATTCGGGACCTTTAGGGACCTTTAGGGCCCTCGGTGCGGAAAGGAAATGTGACTTGCACGTCCTTCGTGAGCTGGGGCTGGTGGACTACTCCTTGTTGATGGCTTTTCACCTGGAGTCGAAAAGGGTGAGACTTGCAATCATCGATTTTCTGCAGCCTTACACTCTGAACAAACAGCCGCTTGGGCAGAAAGAAGAGATGAAGATAGAGCCTTCCGGGCTGGCGGGACAAACCTTTTTCTATTCTTTTTAGTTTGGGCTTTGCTCAGCTCTATTTGAGGGACTTTGTAGACAGAATGAGATGATTTGCAAGAATTCATGCAGAAGCCTATAGATGAACTCTGCAAGTGGGTCTTTTAGACACTCGGACCATTTCAAAGAACTTGGCCAGTACATGATGTTTGACGTTGACCCTGCCTCAAGTCACAGTACTGTACCCTACCTTCACAGGCAGTATGGGTAGCTGATGGATTTACCATGCGACTCCTGGATCCACTGGATCCGCACAACCTTGCCCCCATCATGGTGGACGTGAGGTTGATGGACACCTCCTACGGCTTAGTTTAAGAGCCCAACGTGCAGAACGTGCAATGGATTTGCAGAGCTCTTTCTGCAACAAAACTGTTCCGGTCTCCCCCCAAGACCGAGGGGGATCCAAAAGATTAAGATTCCTTCATAATTTTCATCTACTGTAAGCAGGTCCCTCATTGTTTTTTGTTTGCCTCACCCAGCCGATTTTCTCCTCTCGCTCCCTCTCTATCACCGACTGTTCTCCCATGCTGCACATCGCTGCAGGCTGGAGTCCACCGTGAAGAAGTTAGTTCAGCGTCATGAGCCGACCATCGTGGAGCCCGTGACTCGGATTAGATCTGAGACACTGAAGGTGAGGGCTCTACCTGTTGGGGGCCTCCAAGACCAATTATGACCGGCCGACCCGCCATCCTTTCCAAAGTCCTTTCCATCCTTTTATGGTTCTCTCAGTTTTCTCTACCTGACTGGTGTTTTCATGTGTCTTCTATGTCAATGATTTGATGCATTTCAAGTTGAATTTGGATGACTTTGGTGGCTTTTGAAAGGATGGCGGTGGGCTAGTGCACAGGAGTTGCACACAGGGCATCGGGCGCAGGGGAGGTGGGACCAGGCGGGACCTGGGACGACGGCACCTTTAATCGTTGGGACGACGGCAGCTTCGAACATGTGAGGTGCAATACGCGAAGCGATTCCAGGAATTCATTCGGAAGGCCTTTCAATCCGAGCCTTGGTCGAAATCGAACGTATCGTATCGGTGGCTTCGTCGACCCAGCAAAATGCTGTTTGGTTTGGGTGCCCTTGGCTCGACCAAGGCTGTGGGAAGCCAGCCATCATGATGGCTCATTTCTTGTTGGGCGTTTGTATTCCTGACGACGTAGGCATGGCTGACGCCTTGGCTGTCGAAGCATGCCTTTCCAGTCGCGCACCTGAGACGTTGCAAAGATGTACAGGCACACAGTGTTGCGGTCTCAGACAACTCAAATGCCTACCAGGTTGAGAAATACCAACCGCCACTCTTGGAGAACCCTCATCTCCTCCAAATTCAAGTGCGTTTTCTCGCGCCCGAAGAAGGGTGTCGGGTGTCGGCCTTCTCACCGAGAACCGCAGATTCCGAGAACCGCAGACGACCGTCTCACCTCGAAAACAACAAATGCTCGGGTGGAGAGGTGAAGGTGTTCCGTTGCGTTGGTCTTATAGGAGCCCCGAACGTAGCGTCCGAGGAGATCTCCTAGTAGTAAGGCAGGAGCCCCGAACGTAGCGTCCTTGCGCAAGGTCTTATAACATCTTATAATGCATTTTACAAAAATCCGGAAGAACAATTCCATCTAGCTGGGCTGTTTGCTGTTCCAGCCCCAGCTGTGATTGTGCTGGAGAGAATGCTGGTAGCACAAGAACGAAGGTCCAACACATTTTTACAACTTGTTGCAATCACTTTTTGAAAGAGGAGCGTGATGTCACATCTCCTAGCTGCAAGAAAGGACTTGCTTGCACATGCTTTCTGTGCAGGTAGAATCTCTAAAGACTGGTGAGCCGAAGGTGAACTACAGAGAGTTTGGGTGCCAAGTGTGGCCATGCATGTGTGTGAAGCGGGATCAACACATGTCTTTTTCTGCAGGATCCAACTTAAGTCTCCCTACAAATCTAAGAACCAAATCACTAGTGCGAGGGCTTCTTCAAGCAAGCTCCCCCTCGCCACCTTTAGGGTGGAGGGGGAGCTTCCTTGAAGAAGTGGAGGTATTTTGCGTTCATGTCTAGAAGCTAACTCAGCCTACTAGCTTGCTTCTCCCTTACTTAATTCAGTAGGCGCCTACTCAATCAATTAGGGAGGGGGGGAGCGGGCAAAAAAAAAAAACTAACAGCATTTCAGCCTTTAAGACTTTATGCCCATGACGCCAGGACGATCACCAACAAAATTGCATATGAGTACACGCACAAGCGTCAGTCTGGTGGACGTGGGCAGTATGGCAAGGTGCGGGCAGTGCGGGCAGTGTGGGCATCGGGATTCTTATTCTGAGAAATTGGGAAGACCCACCCAAAGGGTGCAGGGAAATGGTGATTGTGTGGCACAGTCGAAGGGGAACTTGGTTTGAATGGAAATAGTAGTTGCCTTTACAGGCTCGGATCTTTTGATATATACATAAAAATATTGTTATTATACTGTACTAAAACAATATATAATATCATATCATATCATACGATATTGTATTATGCTATATCACATTATACTATATTGTTATATTATGTTGTATATACGCAGTATTTTGAGTGTTTGTTTGCAGCAAGGAGAAATCCTGGCTGACAGTTCGTATGACATCAACAGTCCTCTGAGCTGCACTTTTCCACTTTTCATAATAGCTCTCAGAATTGCCCCTGAGAACTGACTCAATTGACACATTCTCATGGCGAATTGGGATTGAGCCCATTTTGTTACCTACAGTTTGGTCAGCAGTGTTATCCATTTTTTTATTGCCGAGTCTACATTGCGACTGCATCAAAGGGAACGGTAGCTGCTTGAAGTTGGGCACATGGTCTTGTGCTGGTTGCAGTTGAGGGTGCAGGCTTGAGCAATTTTGGGGTGTTTACTCGGCTGACTTCTTCCGCTTCTGGCACAACTCTTAATTTTACTATGGTGATTCGTAGTTTCGATCTGTCTCACACACACAGATATGCCTCGTCCGAAGGGCTGGAGCCAAACAAACAACAGACTACAGGGTGACGGCTGCGAGATTTTCTTTCCTGTCACCATGCTTACAGATGCTTCCACACCAGCTCTTGGTGGAAGGTCATGGGCTATTTTGAGCCAATCCCGGAAGAGGAACACTTAGATGACAAGGAGAGTTGCGTGAGATTTGCTTGGAATTGGGCGGAACGAGTTTGCTAGAGGCCACATGATGCCGCTCCTTGTAAGGCAAGGAGTAAGGATTCTGCGTGGAAGACACCAATGAATTCCTTAGATAATTCCTTAGATAGCTTTCGTGCATTTTGGTGCATGGAATGCGTCGATGAAGCATTGTGAGTCGCCAGAGAGGCATCGATGCACCGCTAGGAGGGCATTGAATTTGTCAACAAGTTGATTGGTCACGACATCCCTCCTTCATACGCAAGAAGCCCGGTCATGCGCAAGAAACCGCCACCGTGCACATGCGTCTGAAATCAACCGGAATATGCTGGGGTGACTTGCTTGATGAACATGGAAGCTGTCCTAGCTAGGGAAATCCAGTCCCTTTCTTTCAATTGAAAGGCCATGTAGTCGGATTTCCTTCCCAAATGCATGACTTGACTCACAAGGCTTAGAGACGTATTTATCTGCAGCGAGACCTTATCATTGTTGATATGAGATTCTAATCTAAACATCCAATTTATATAATTTGTTCTACGGAAAAACTTATGTACAGTATTAGTATTGTGGAATCTTCAGGCTATCACAATGGCCCATGTGCACAAGGATGGTACGAGGCTGTACGAGGTTGCTTTGAGGTTTTCCTTCCAGGATTCTGCGGCCTAAGGTTCCGGCCATTGAGAAGGGCTTTCGGAATGCCACGTCGTGGAAGCCTTGTGGGCTCTGAAGTGTCGCGGAAGTGTCACGAGGTCCTTCTCGAAGTGCTTGGATCGAGAGGTCTGGAGGTTTCAAGGAAGCTTTGAGAGTTGAGGTAAGTATGTTAAGATTGAGAGAATTCAATCTATGATATATAAACGGCGTTGGATTTCTGAGCCCCAAGAATGTCTGGGGCATGCTGCTAGCACTTGACACTAAGGAAGGGGCTTTTGACGGGAAGTCCACTGATCAACATGCGCTGTGTCGGCGACTGAACAACTTAGGGGTAGCGCCCAGGGCTTCTCCAAGTCTTAGAAGTTCAATCAAGTAGGATGAAGAAACATGAAAGAGACAGAGCTGCAGCAGTTGAGCACAAGCCCCTTGGATCATGTTAAGGTCTTGGAGGATGGTGCATCTCATGAGGTGGGCTAACTTGCAGTGTCAAAGGCGATCTTGAACAAGAAGTTGTTCTACAAGCAAATCTGCTGACACTCACTAAGCGCTTGTCTGAAAACTTGATGAGCGACAGTAACTTGCAAGTCCATGCAAATCGAGTTCACGCAACCACTGCACCGGCACCCAGTGCAACATACAATACACAACGATATTTGACCAATGCCTGTTGATTCTAGCCTGGACCGCGAATCTACGTTCTTCCGCTGCTGTCTCGATGGAGGTCACACCATTTGCTTCACTCAAGTGTATCCGATGCACCTGCAAGTGTTGAGATGACACGCACAAATCATAGAAGTGTACCAACAGCCGTTTTTTGCCCAGACAAATGTGCGAGGGCAGCACGTGCAGGTTATGGCCCAAGGTCGCAGGTGTAAGACCTTCGAAAGAAGGCCGCCCCAGCCACTTGCCGCCATGTCGATGGTGGTGCGACGCAGGCGAAGGGCTCCCGGCGATGGCGATGAAGAAGATGGCCATGACGATCAGGGAGACCATCATGTACAAGATGGGCAGCTGGAGGAGGGCCAGCTGGCCTTAGAAGATGGTGAAGAGGGGGGGAGGTTATGGAAGGCCCTAAGGGCCCGCCGACTACATTGACGCCGTTGACTTCTCTCTTCACGCCTGAGCAGCTGAGGGGACTTCATGAAGTTCAAAGTCAAGCACCGCACCTTTATGCCCAAGCTCCGAGGCAAAGCATTTGGCAGCCTGGGATGGGTACCAAGTCACCGGAGGCGTGGGCGACCAAGAGAACCACGGGTACCTGAAGTACAAGAACCCGGAAGCGGCAGTGAGGGTGAGGGACAAGAGCAACTACGAGAACGATCTGTTGTCCAAGTTCAAGGGAATGGACCGGGAGGAAGAGGTCTACATGTCCCAAGGGGCTTTGGACAGAATGGGCCACCTGGGTACATCATGCTCCATGAAGAGAGGAGGGGACCAATGCCGCACCAAGGAGGATGGCAAGTTCAACTTCATCCATACGGTCCAGGTCCACCGAGCCCTCAAGAGATGATGACCATGTTGGCTATGTTGAGACAAGAGAACCAACAGTTGCAAGTGCAGCAGGCGGAGCTCATGGACGCCATGAAGTACCAGAGAGCTGGCCTGGAGGCAAAGGTCCACGACCTTCAGAGGGAGCTGGAGCAACAGACTTTCCGAACGCCCGAGAGCAATGAGTTTGTGAAGCGACAGCTGGAGATGACAGTCGACGAGCAGCCGAAGGAGACGGACCTGGAGGTTGAACGACGTCGCCTGTATGAGTTGACTCCGATGCAACAGTTTGAGCAGCTCCAATCCTTGATGGGAACCATCACTCCGACACCTGCAAAGCGAGGTGGCCGAGGGCAAAGGGCAACGGGAGAGGTCAAGATCCCAGCAAGGTCCAAGAACTGCCAAGAACCACTCGTCCAGGAGGAGGTCAACAAGAAGGATTGGTGGCAACTCGGGCCAAGGGATTCGAGGCGGAGGGGCGACAAGGAACTGGAAAAGGGGTGGGTCAAGCAAAGAAGAAGTCTGCTGCGGATCACCCTGGTCGTTCTTCTACCGCCAATGCAAAGGAAGACCCATCTGGTGAAGGTGGAGGTGGTATGGTGGATGCCATGTCCAAGTTGATCACCTACTTGTTCGACAAGGAGAAGAAGGAAGAGGGACCTGAGTCGGTCAAGCCGGGAACGGTCGCCCTTCCAGTCCTGGCAGAGCCATCCGACACGGCTCCAATCGTTCTGGCCGACTGGCTCACCATGATTGAACCGGCGATGACAGACCTTAGTGACTCGTCGGGCGAGTGGTGGGAGTTGGTGGTGAGCGAGGCAAGATCTTGGTACAAGCAATACATCAAGCTTCGACCTATACAAAGAGCTGCGTCCAAGATTGAGCCGTCCGCGGAGTTGCATGGGCTCGAGTCGAAAAGAGAGCAATCAGCACGCTACTTTCCTCAGTTCCCGCAACCGTGAAAGAGGAACTTGTGGCGACGCGGGCGTTGTCGCCTTTGGGATTGGCGAGCAAGCTTATGGTTCTATATCAACCAGGCGGCGCTCATGAACGCACCATCATCCTTCGACAACTCGAAGATCCACCTGAAGCAGGGTCGCCAAGCGAAGCCTGCGCGGGGCTCCGGCGTTGGATGCGCTGGCTCAGGAGGGCCACCGACATTGGCCTGAATCTTCCCGATGCAATCATCCTCATGAAGGGCATCAACAAACTTAGCAAGCGGGTCCTCGTTCAACAACCTGATTTGCAATTCAGGTGTTCCTTGGTGAAGAACACGTTGCAGCTTGATACCATTCCCACTGAGGAGACAGTTCGAACGTATGCTGAGCATTTACTTGCTGAATTGGAACAGCTCATGCATCGAGTTCGACCGTCATCGAGTGCAGCGCAACCTGGGAATCCTGGAGGAGGACAACCTGCGGTGAAGGCTCTTCAAGGTGAGGAGAAAGAGAAGAAGGGGGATTCGGCAGCCGCAGCCAAGGGTCCTTGTCGGTACTTCCTCGCGGAGTCTGGATGGTGAAGAGGCCAGTCGTGCAAATGGGCGCATCAGTTGGAGACCGGGGACAAGCAGAACCAGGAGAGGCGATGCTTTACCTGCGGAGCCACACAGCATCTGGCCAGAGAATGCCCGAGGAAGGAGACGGCCTCCAGCTGGTCAGAAACCCAGAATCCAAAAGCTCCTGGACAAGACGGCAATGGAACCTCTCAGAGCGAATCGGGTGCTTCCATGTCTCCGCAAGCAGCATCCTCGCAGTCGGCAGCATCAGAGCAGCCTCGGACACAACTGCAAAGGCCGCTGACCCGCTCAAGAATGTGCTTGATGAAGCGCACAAATTGCTCAAGGGCATGAACCTCGAAGAGGAAGGACAAGATCGTGCAGCAAACCTTGGCGCAACTCTGAAGAAGCTGAATCAAGCATGGGAGGAAGGTGGGCCAGGGATCCGAGCAGTCAAAATCGCTCGAGTCCAACAAGGTCAAGAAGGCTTGCTGGATACCGGAGCAACGCATGCCCTGACACCAAAGCTTCGAGGAGAAGATCTCCAACGCTATCGTCAGGTGAGGGTGACCTTGGCAGCTGGAGGGGCGCAGGACATCCGGATGACCGAAGGAGAGACGTTGGTTCACAACAGCGAGAATGTGGAGCCGATAGTTCCTGCAGGACGACTGGTGCGTGATCTGGGATGTCGGATCGAATGGGTTGGAGAGAACTGCACGTTGGAGCATCCTGTCAAGGGCAACATTGAGCTCAGAGTTGAAGCTGGGCGCCCTCAGATGGGTTACGACATCGCCTTGGACCTCATCAGAGAACTTGAGGAATCCAGGTCAAGAACAGCTTTGAGGTGCTATCGCTTTGGAGAGTCCCACACAGATGCTGACTGGATGGACAGGGTGGTGGCAGAATGTCCGATCTTCGACAAAATCCCCATTCGCATCAAGGATCGGCTAGCGGACACCCCGGCAAGAGACCTCGACAGCCTGGTAGTCAATCGGCGTATTCGCAAGCGCTGGAAGAATGAAGGAGTAGTCATCCACTTGTATGCCGCACGCACGAAAGCTATGACCTCACTCGGGCACTAAAGAAGCAGGTGGGGACACGACGAGGCTGCTGGAGGTGGACATCCAACGGGATCAATGCCATGACATGTCCAAGGATGACGCGTTGTACGCGGCATTGCTTCGCATTGCAATGCTGGGCTGGGTTGATGCAGTGACTGGAGGCCCCAATTGCCGTGCTCGCAGTGAACTTCGGCATCATCCTGTCACTGGCCTACCAGGGCCGTCAAGATTTTTGGGAAGGCCATGGGGTTTGGATGAGCTGGATGAAGTGGAAAGAGCCAAATGTCATTTGGACGATTCCGCATGGTGACGTTGTACATTGTGGCCAAACTGGGTCGTGATGTGCGGCTTGCTCAGATTCCTCATGGAACAACCAGCAGCGCCTCAGCACATGCCGGAAGTCATGCTGGAAGTGGCATCCTTCTGGAGGACGGAAGAATGGAGGGTCATGAAGGAGTACCTCAACTTGGACTTGGTGACCTTCAACCAGGGTGCCTATGGAGGAATGGCGGTAAAGCCTAATCCAACCAAGAGAAAACGGTTGGCGCTCATGCTTCCGCCCAAGATCCTCATTCGCTTGGTCGCTTGGGACTGGTCAAGGAGGGGAAATGTGGCTGGTTGAACGAGCTCTCCAGAGCTTTGCAGAGGAGAACCTGTGGCTGGTGCGCAGAAAAGACTCCGAAGATGGTGATCGAGACAGAGCTTTGGAAAAACGTGGGAGACTTCAGAACCTACGTGGGTGGGAGATGCAGAACCTGTTCGGTACTGTGGCATGGAATTGAGTCGAACAGAAGAGGGAGACTTCTTTGCCAATCAATGTTCCTACTTGAGGGAAGTGGTTCGGAGACATGGCGTGGAGGACCTCTGCAGTGCCCAAATGATGAAAGAATCTCAGGAGCCTGAGGATGAGCTGGACCGAACACCTCTGCACTCTACAAGTACGGGAGGCACAACAGCTCGGAGGAGATCTCCTATGGTTGGCCACAAAGACCAGGCCGGACATCGCCTATGTGGTCAGCAGGATTTGCTCAGCTACGAGCCGCGCACCGAAGTGGGCGATTCAAACAGCCTACCAGCTCATCAGGCACTTGAACGCCACCCAGGGACTTGGCTTGTGGTATAGAAGGGATGCCAACTTCATCTTGGAGTCGGTCAGCGACGCCTCGTTTGCTCCAGGAGGAGCCCACAGCCATGGATGTGTGATCACGACCTTGGGTGGAGCGCCAGTGGCATGGAAGAGTTGCAAACAGCCGTTTCCTGCACTGTCGACAGCAGAAGCTGAGTTGATCGAAGTCATTGAGGCAGTGGTCGTCGGTGACAGCATCGCATGCCTGGTTGATGAGATGGTGAGAGATGTTCCAAAGTTCCTCATGTGTGACAACGCCGCCACAGTCTCGATAGCAAGCTGCGCTACCGGAGCTTGGCGCACGAGGCGCCTGAAAGTTCGGGCTGCTCACCTGAAATGGAGGCTTCAGTCAGGTCAATGGGAACTGAAGTACCAACCAGGACGAGAACTGATTGCTGACATCGGCACCAAGGCTTTGCCTGTGGTCCGAGTCAATGATTTGAGACAGAGGATGGGGATGTCATGGCAGCCCGACTCAGTTGACGAAGTCCATGAAGAAGACAAGGGCATAGTCGCTCCTCGCGCCATGAAGTTGGTGGCCAAATACCATTTGGAGAAAGCCATGGTGCTATCTGCTTTAAAGGAGGTCCATGGAGCAATGGCCGAGAACGTCACCAAGCAGGTCGATGAGAATGCGGAGGGTGACCAGGTGCTGTACCTCCTCAGCGTCATGATGATGTTGCTGGGAATGGTGCTCATGAAGATCCTTCAGCGATGCTGTATACGCTGGGGAGAAGTGGGGGAAGAACCGATGGTGCGCCGAATGAGGTCACCAACCCAACAGAACGAACTTCGTCCGGCACAAGGTCTTCTACAAGAATGCGAGAAGAGAGAAGCCGAGGGTCAAACCCCAGAGAAGAGGCTCGACGCCGAGCGAGTGGCATGGAACAGAACCCTTCCTCGTTGTTGTCGGCGAGTACCAGTGGTGATGATGGCATGGGACATGAAAGTCGAGAGAGGGACCATCCTGGCCAAGCTGAACCACAATAAGAGCCCCCAAACCAAGCTGATCTACCAGGGGGACAGCGGCTGCAGATCACCCTGACGGGAAGAAGAAGATTTGCCGTCGAACCTCCATGGCAGGTCTGGTTTGCGGAGTCCAACCAATGCTTCCATCGAAGGCGAGAATGCAGAGGGCTGAGAAACGCCAATCGAGTCCGAGGGCATCCAGTGTGCGGTGCATGCCAGAGGTCGACCCAAGGTCAGAGAAGCCTCGATGAAGCGGACTTCATTTACAAAGACCAGCTCGGGAATCATCACACCGATGCCAGGTGTGACGCGGTGACTGGGCCGATGTTAGAATCGGGAGTGTAAAGTCTGCCGAAGAACGGCTTGAGCTGGAGGTGCGTTTTGACTGGCTTCATCAAAAAGATGAGCCAGGGAGGAGTGCAAGTGTTGAGATGACACGCACAAATCATAGAAGTGTACCAACAGCCGTTTTTTGCCCAGAAAAATGTGCGAGGGCAGCACGTGCAGCACCAACTTGGTCAAGTACTGCTGAATGGAAGCTCAAACCTTTGCTTTTTTTCAATCAAAGGTCATGGAACGCAACGCAACAGGTCAGACGACTAAGTTTCTTCTGCTGAGACGGAGCTGAGACGGACCAGGTCTCAAGTGTTGTTCACGTGCCAGGTGGACTCATCCGCTGAAGCTTTCCAAGCTGCTGCCCAGGGTGCATTTGACAATTTCTACCGTCAGGGAGCAAAGCTAAAGAGATTGGAAGGCTTTGGTCTGTTTCTTAAGCTAGGCAGCTAGGCAAGGTAGATTTCAACATTCCCGGATTGTTACAGATGAGTGCCCGTTTGCTGCATATTGTAAAACATCTGCATACATGACTTTGTGTGTGTGTGTGCGCTGGAGATTCCTGATCAGTTCAATTTGTATGATCTTTCTGACCCTAAACAACAGCTGTTGCTGTACGCCGCCCTTACGGTCTTGTAGGTGTCTCGGGTTCAATTTCCCCCGTCCAGTTCCTGCCTGGAGGGTTTTGCTAAACCAAAAAGTCCAGCCTGCCGCCCAGACGATGCCAACCCGGTGGTGCTGGAGCCAATGATGGCAGCCGGGGCATCCAAGTTGGACACATGTCCGGTCGCGGATGTGAAAGCTCCTTACTAGTCACAAGAAGGGTTGCTGCAAGGGTAGATGGTGGCTCACCTGGCTCCTAGCTGCCGATCGCTTTGGCCGATCCTGTCTGAAATCTCCTGCCGATCGCAGGTCGAGGTGACGTTCCCCTCGGAGTTCCAAGCACAAGCGCTGCAATCGCAACGAGTCCCAGAGAGGAATCAACCACAAGGCACACGCCAGTGATATTTAGTCACGATTCAACTTGCCTGTGACATGCGTGTCTTGTAAACGGGGAGACCAAGGATGGGTTGACTGGTTGTGCATTACCAGTGATTTCCCATGATTTCCCATACTGTTTGGCTTTGCCACTCAATCAAGAGAGTCTGTCTATCTCAATATCAAGCTGCATCTCTGTCCAGGTGCCTATTACAGATTTGTCTAATTGCTCCATATTTCATCATATTTCAAGAGCGACAACGACAGAACAAACACTTTCGAATTACTTGACACAGGAAGCTTGTGGAACATTGTGGAACAGCAACACCTTGATATTCTCAGCAGCACCACCAGCACTCTGTGTTTTAGAGCCAAGTTTATCCCGACAATATGGGTTGATCCGCTCTACAACACTGACCCAAAATCATAGACAAAACACACATCGACAAACTATTAAGCACAAACATCGAACAATGATACCAAAGTTCTTGTCCGGAAGCAAACCTCATCATCCTCATCCCTGGAGGAATGAGGCCAAGCTACAGGATCCCAAACACTTGAAGCTCAAGGTGTGGATATGGAGCCTTATGTCCACAGGTGCAGCAAGGCTGAGGCTGACGGCAACGCAACACCGCAGGTTTTTTGTTAAAGCCAACCGTCCAAGCCAAAGACGGTTTAGAAGACGAGGTTATTAGGTAGTGTTGTTTAGGCATGCATTGGGTAGCATGTCGATCTAAGTTGATTAAGGCAAAGAAACCACCAAATGCGAGTGTACATGAGCGTGGTTCTTGGACCACCAGGTGACCACCAGGTGTTCTGAATGCAAGTGTTCATGCGGGACCGGTGCCCAGGCTGAACACTCGCGAGGGCTCTATTCAGAGCACCAAGGCCGTCTCCTCCGATACCTCCCTGGTGGAGGCGCAGGACTTTCTGCGGTGCGTCGCAAAGAGCGTCGCTGCAGATCTTGTCAGAAGGTCACCTAAAGAAGCGCACACCTCACATCCGAGCCGACGATGCAAGATCTGGCGCTGAGCTTCTCTGAATGCAAAGAGAAAAATTGAAGCACTCGTCGTCCTTCGGTTTCCCTCTAGAACAGGGAAAAGGGCTGAAGCCGAAACTGGAAGACTGTTGCAAAAAGGATACTAGATGAAACGACTTACAAAGAGGTTCCCGTCCCCCACACAAAGGGCTGGAGCTCATCTCCCCACTGAACATCCACGCCATCCTAGCTCTTGCAATGGCTAGGCGCTGGTACCCCTGCGACGGATGCGTTGGGCTCAGAGCGGTGGCTCTGGGGGTAGCATCGTCTAGTGGCCTAGAGCATAGTATTAGCATAGACCGTAGTACTGTAGACCACTTTTGACACGGATCTTGTGAACCAGGCCGTTCCGGAATATGAACACTGGCTTCTCTTGTTTATTTAGATTTGTGAGGGTAGATTTGTGGCACCCTTCCGTACATCAAACCCACTTGACAAGCGGACGAGTGAGACCTCTGATCTCGCTGCAGCATCATCCTCTAAGGTTTGGTTACTCCTCAGATTTGCGCTCTGTGACTCAAGGAGAGGGTTTGCATCGTTGGCCAAGCATGCTGAGTTGGCTTTCACCAGCAGAGTTGGCATCACCCTCTTGCTTTCTATATACAGTATCAATTTTGTTTGTACCTTTTGCACTATTCACCATACATTTGAGCAACATGCATCATACATGTACTGTTGGTCTTTCTTTCTGTGCCTGCAGGACAGGGAGAATTCTCCATGGAGTTCAGAGAGTATTCCGAAATGCCACAGCAAAGAGCAGAGGACAGTCTGATTTGGTTGCGGGATGCTTTATGCGTAAAGCAAATCTGGGATCCTTCAAGTAGTCATCCAGTGTGGGACTCATCACCTTGGCTTGCTTCTTGATGCCTTGTTTCGATTGCTATGGGGAAAATTCTGAGTCTGTGGAGTTTGGAGGGTTGCGGTCTGGATAGATATGCAGAGTGAACCACGCCGCACTGCAGGAGCTGATCGCAGAAGTGCGAAGGCGAGCAAGAGAGGCGACAGGGTGGGAGCAGTTTTTCCGTGTTTTTTCAACTATTTTGCATGGCTGGTCGGTAGGGAGTTGCCTGAATCGCTGGGATCCCCAAGCCACTGGATGTTGATGTTCACGGATGTTCCAGAATACAATGACATGGGCACTTGAACATGTTGACCGAAGAGGATAGCAGATTGGAAGAAAGGACAAGGCCCCCAAGGCTAAATATTGTCTAGTTCTCAATGCAACTCAATGCAGACCATTTTGTTCATGCAAAGAACTCGAAATTTTGGGTGCTTGCCACTGCTGCACTTGTCTAGCCCCTATTTCCGCAGCCTACCCGCTCCTTCAAAGATGAGAAGAAGCATACTTTGTGGGATACCCATAACATGGAGACTTATAACCTCCTGAGTCCCAGGCTTGAGTCTGATGCGAGCCACAGCCGGAAGCAACGATAGAGTCAGTCTGAAAGTTGTTAAGCGCCTGAAATCAGTGCTCAACATGTAAGGAGGATTCTTACTCATGGCATGGAACCGGTGCAAGTTGCAGTAAAAAATGACTAGAATCATCATGTTGCGGACGGCGTGTTTGCTGAGGGCAAATTTTTGATTCCGGCTCTTTTTGGTTTGGCATGCCTGCCACTGGACTGCACGGGGCCAAGGGCTGTTGGGAGGCCGCAGATGCTATCGCCATTCAGTTGCGGGGCGCCCAACGGTCACTGCTAGTTGTTGCGAGCTCAGACCGCACCAAGTAGCAGTATACTTGTCCATGGCTGGGACTTTGAATCTGATCTCGGATGATCTCAACTGTTTCAACAGCTGAAGGTGCTTCCAACAATAAGATTCAGAACAGACTGGCTGAGCCAGATTCGGAAGCCCACGCCTAGCAAATGCTTTCGATTTTCGTCAAAGCCACAAAGCTACTGGCTGACAAGTCACAGCACACTGCGAGCTGCCCAGATTTGCATCTACCCCCTTCACAGGAGTGTTCTTGGAAATCTGTACAACATGGGAGTCCCCCATGAAAGCAGCGGCTTGCGATCTTGGAAGATTGCGCTGGATATCGCACAGAGTGCGATCTTGCGCTTCTCTTCAAACAGTTTTCAGCCGCATTTGTTCTCTGTGATGCGGGTTTTGAGCGAAAGCCAGACCTTCTGGGATGGCACGAAGTTTTGCGTCCGGCCTGAAACCGGAGTTAAAATGCTAGCTGCTTCAGTTCAGTCTGGGCTCAGTGAATTGTTGCAACATGTTATTTTGGAGTTGTTCACTTGCTCATCTTCAGTTGTAAGGCAGAAGTCCTTTCCAACAACCTCACAACTGAAGGTGAGCAAAACGAAAGGTCCTTGATCTCATCTGAGCGAGCTTCCTTTGGCAGAGCCTGTCCGTGCCCTTTGGCCCAAAGACGGACACGGGGGTTGAACAGAAGACCTTCCCCACAGGACGCTTCGCCGCTGGAAGGACGAGATCCATCGGGATTGGGGGTGTCGGATTGCGACAGCGGATCAAGAAAGGAGCAAGGACCATATATAATAGAAACATATAGAAATTACAGTCATGTCGTGTTATGTATGGTATTGATTGGTATGGTATGGTTTTATGGCATGGTGTATGTATGTAATATGTATGTAATGTATGTTATGTTATGTTATGTTATGTTATGTTATATATTTATGTTATATATTTATGTTATATATTTATGTTATATATTTATATCTTGTTATCTTAACGTCTTGTTATGTGTTATTCAGGTTGCTTAGTTATGTCTTACTTGCATTTTGCAAGCATTGTTGGATCTATTTTTAGACCCTTTGGACGTGTACATGTTCAAGGGGGTCCAAAAATAGAGTAATTATGTACAGTAAACTATACAGTGTGCATGATCGAGACAAGGCAGGATGAAGTGGATGACTAACAAACAGTATTTGTAATCACTCTAGTTTTGGACACTGTTTAGCTATGTCTTACTTGCAACTTGCAAGCATCGTTCGTTGGATATATTTTTCAACCCCCTTGAAGTTGTACATTTGTCAGGGGGTCCAATTATATTCAACAATGCTTGCAAACGAATATAGTTTGGACAATGAACTGTACAATGTGCACTGCCAACAAACACCTTAGAGATAAACGCAGCAAGAAGTAGGTGAAGAATATGTAGAGAAGCTTCTACAATCTATTTTTGGACCCCTTACAAATTCATTAGGCGTGTTTTTCTCTCTCTCTCTCTATATATATATATACACAGTATATTCATTCATTGATTGCAAGCATTGTTGGATATATTTTTCGCACCACTTGCAATTGTACTGTTTTCAGGGGTCCAGATTATATCACTGATTTGCACGCATTGTGTACAAAAAGTGTGCATTTGCAACCAGCTGATGTATATGATGCAATCATGAAAGATCATTTTAGACAAAAGACTGTTGAGAGGAATCGATTGGTTGCCCTTTCATGGATGTGGTGGTGCAAATGATGCGACAATGAGAAAGAGAGTCAGGCGTTGATGATATTTGAACATATTTGAACACCATATGCTCCTCTCCCAGACAGCTCATGATACAGAATATGCACTTTCGTCCCCATGAGGCCCCCCGGCACCTGCTGTGTGGGCGGATTTTATGTTATTGTCTGTATTGTGTTGTGTTGTGTTGTATTGTCCTGTATGTTTTGTATGTAATGTGTCCAATGATGTAGGCAAAGCACGTAATGCACGCAATGAACAGCAGTGCACATACTGTACGTATGTACGTATGTTTGTATGTCTGTGTATGTATGTAGGTATGTAGGTATGTAGGTAGCCAGGTAGGCAGGTAGGCAGAGGCAGGCAGGTAGGGAGGTAGGTATGTACTGTATGTACTGTATGTATGCAATGTAATGTAATGCAATGCAATGCAATGCAATGCAATGCAATGCATGGATGCATGGATGCATGGATGCATGGATGCATGGATGCATGGATGCATGGATGCATGGATGTATGGATGCATGGATGCATGGATGCATGGATGCATGGATGCATGCATGCATGCATGCATGCATGTATGTATGTATGTAGGTAAACGTTTGCACACTATGCACACTATACACACATGTACATGCATGTATTTCTACAGTCAGCAGGGTCTCCTGTGTGGTAAGGAATAGCTCCAAAGTTATGTTTTGGAGATAAAATGTATCCGTTGCGATCCTGGTTGCCTCACTTTGCCTCACGTAGCAAAAATTCACTACACATCTCAACTCAAATTTCACCCGGGGGCACCGTGCAGCAACTTTGCCTCAACTCAGCGAGGACCTCGGACATTTTGCTTCACCCCGAAACCCACCCAAGCTCCGACCCTGCAAGAAGACGTACTGCATAGTGGCACAGGGTAGAAAAGAAGGGCTGCGGAGATCTTATACAAAGCTATATTTTTGTCCATCGAAATCGCTACGTTAAGATCGAACCCATTTTCATCCTCAGTGTTTCAGAGTTGCCGGTTCGCCTGCCGGCAGCCAGGACATTCCATGTGCATTCGCAAGGATTCTTGCCAGAATGCTGCAGCAATCAAGCGCTCGATCTCGGATGTTGACACGGATGTCCGGCCCCAAGAAGACGGGTGTACCAAGCGAGGAATCATTCCAACTCTACGGTGAAGGGCACCCAACACCAAGGCAATTAGTGCCACAGGACACCGGTAGGTCAATGAGAACTACCAGCATGGGGACAACGACCACGTCCTGAACTGGCCTGCCAAGTTGACGCGAGGCTTTTTTAAGCGGGTCAAGCTGCAAGAATTTGTGGCTGCTTTTTGCGGATCCCGACCAAAGCTTTCGTTGAGTCATCGTGAGTCTGAATATTGCCGACCTTCAAGAACAAAAGTGGCTTGTTCTTGCCGCCTTACCAGAATCACATCCTTGCTCATCATTGCTCCATGTGCCTGTCTGACCTTACTCTCAACATATGTGTATATTAAAACAGGGAGCCCTCCCAGGCGTTCCGACCCTGGAAGAAGGAACATGGACCCGTCTGCCCAGCCAGGCCAGGAGGTCTCCCACACTCATAATCACTCATATCGTTCCACGTCCCTGGCCTCCGAGGCGAATTCGGAGGATCCGGCGCTCTACTTCACCAGCCCGTTTTCGGCCTCAGAGGGGGGTTTTCCGGGCCATCCAAGGCGGCATCGGTCAGGATATTTCCATGATAGCATGCAGCCGAATCGAAATTTGGACACTGGATACTTTTGCAACAGGAGGGTTTTGCGTGAATGCTTCTCTCCACGAACTACTGTCCGCATGTCAGAAGCGTCTTGGGAACATGTAAATGTACTTCTTGGCAAAGAAACCAAACATTACTGTAGATCCATCCAAGGACTGATCCCATGCTATGAATGGACAGGATTATTCTTGAACATTCCTGGAGTAGGTTGAGCTACATCCGCAAAGGGACTGCAAATACCACCATGGCCATTGCGCTGCCAAAATCATGTACCTATAATTACTATACCCTCTGCAAATAGTCTTCTACAAAAATATGAAAGATGACCTAAGACCTAAGACATAAGACCTCGTGTTATCTTGTGTGCGCTCCTAGGAGTGGCTCATGCTACTCTTTAGATTCGCTGCCACCGGAGAATAGCATCTTATTTGACTCGCTCGAGCGTTCCTTGGCACGGAGAAGTCGGAATACTGCTGGTGAGAATGGCGGGGTGTAGGCCGCTACAGGTAGCTAGGTAGCTAGTAGGGAGAGGTGAGGTAGCCAGTAGTAGCTAGGTAGCTACTAGTATCGACGCAGGATAGCTCACGCTCGCACTAATGATTTGGTTCCTAGATTTTTAGGGAAACTTCAGCCTTGTGTCCTTGCTGCTAGTAGCGATGCACCTTTGCCAACCCTTTGCCAGCCTTGGAACATGTGTTGTGTGGCCCAGGTTCGTTTTTCAATCGTTTCTTTCTTTCCCTCCTTTCCTTCTTTCCCTTTTCGTTCGTTCCTGATCCCATTTGATTCCATTCCTTCAGTGAACGAAGCACCCGTTGTTTTCATCCTGCATCTGTGCTGCCAGGAGGACTTCTTGCACGCAGCTTGATTGAACATGGAATACTGGGTCCTCACTGGGTCTTTGAGAGTCTTTGAGACTCCGCTTCGAAGCCTAAAGAGCAGAGTTCATGTCAAAGAAAACAAAAAACTATATAGAAGTAAGTATAAGTGCCAGCCCACAAAATCACACAAATGACGATCATTTCGAGCAAAGCATTCTTTTTTGTTCTGGCTCCAAGGATTCAATAGAGCAGCATATAAGATACATTCACGTTTCTCACATGCTCACGAACAGCGCCCTGACTCGACGGTGCAGGGCTACGTCATAGCCACATCGCTGTCATTTTCTGGTACTCGTAAATGAAGACTTGCTTGTCCCCATTGAATTCGGAGTGGAGGAGTAGAGGAGCACGAGCTTCCTAAAAGGACCAGCTCAGGTTCTTCAGATTTTAAAACCGTCCAGGTGAGTTCTGCGATCTTCAGCAAGTTGGCAGAGGTGGATTCGGCAAGGCCTGCAGAAAGTCTTCGTCAGTGTTCGGATCGCAAAGTGGGTGCCGATCCAATGGCGTCCCACAAAAGCTGAAGCTTTGATTGCCTTGTTTGCTTTAAAGAAAATGCACTACAAGTCTTTTCCGAAAAGCTTTGGGTTGACGTTCAATGATTTTTGCGAATGGAAGTGCAGCGACATGTACAGTGCAACATGTACATATATATGTACCATATGTACTTTGGCTCAAGGATCAAGCGACTAGAAAAGGTGCGGTTTCCGTTCCGACGCTACGCCGCTTATGGACCGTCAGTGATAGCTTCAAACTTCGCTGATTAAGATCCACTCGCAGGTTATCAGCCGTACGCGCTCTTTATAGCCGTACGAGCTACACGAGACCAAGAACAAGACTAGTCATTACAGAAACCTGCAATGTCAAGCTCAGGAGGAAATGGAAGCGAACCCTATTCATTCGCTGCTCCTGGTGGTCCCAACACCATTTCGTCACCAGACTCTACAATGGGTACTGATTCATCAGCAAATGCTGACGTTATCACTATGCCTACTGGATCACAAATCTCGGAAAGATCCGTGCCACCGGCTCGGAATCTGACCGATCTTGCACCCGTAGGACCAAGAAGATCGATGAGAGCTACAACAAGATCTACATCGCCTATAACGTCTACCGCGAGGTCCCCAAGAAGGAGTATAGAGAAGAGACGTGACGATGATAGAGGAACAAAAGAGCAAAGAAGAGAGATTCAGCTGGGTGAAGAATTGAGATCGGCGAGAAACGCATACAATTTTCTTCATGAAGAATATGAATGCATCCAAGCCGGATACTCACGACTACACCACGAGGCTGAAGTGGAGTTCAGGCAAATGTCTGACTACAACAGGAAGATGCAAGAACATCTACAGGAGATGACACAGGAGGATGAAGGAGCGACAATAAGAATTGAAGAGCTCGAACACAAGCTACGCTTGGCGGAATCGACAGCTGAACATATCTACATGAGATATCAAGAGCTTGCACAAGAAACTCATCAAGAACATTCAGAGCTTGAATCTGTGAAAGCAACGAAGGACAGAATGTCCCAAGAGCTTCAAGCAGCAATTGGACACATCCAAGAACAGAATGAATCTTCATTGGCGATCAATAGAAGATCAAAAGCCATTCAGGATGAGAACACAGCATTCGTCGGAATAGCTGACCAGATACAAGCTAGAATGATTGCGCTACAGGATGAGAATGTCAACATGCACGAGGTGATCCAACACCAGAGAGAAGAACAATGGAACAGTGAGGTCAGGGAAAGACGTCTTCAACACAGTGTTCACTCATCTCAAGATCAGAGCAATCAGGAAGCTATGGTTATTGATCATCTACGAGGTCAATTGGCTATGGCACGTGGAGCTGAACTCAACGCGAGAGCGGAGATAGGAGAGATGGAAGTGGGCATGAGAATGGAGATGTTTGTATGCCAGACTGAAGTCTCCGCTAGAGAAATGGCAGAAAAGAAGGCGAGCCACCATGAATACGAAGCAAACATCGCAAAGGAGGTTATCGCAAAAGGAGAAATATTCAACAACGAAGTCATAGAAAGTTCCATCCGTGAACGACAACAATTGAAAGACGTCAACCTCGCTCTATCCGAAGCCAACGCACAGCTGAAAAGAGAGAATATGATGAGAGCTCCTATGTTCGGCGATGATGGTGCTGAAATTCAACAGAAGATCGGAGAACTGGAGAATGCACTATTGGAAAGCCAGAAGGAGACAAAGAATGTCATTATGGAAAATGCGAAATTAAAGGCAGAAGCACGAATGGCACCCATAGTCTCTCGGTACAGCAAGCGTCCTAGTTCCAGAGACCGCGGGTTACCAACCCACGCGTCCGAGGAAGATGAGGTTCGGAACGCAAAAGAGGAGGCGAAATACTACAAGGACGGGTACAATGAAATGACAGAGAGCCGAGATGAGATGTATGAATGGTATGCCGAAACCCACAATGAGTACGCCGAGGAAAGGGAGAAATCAATTGAGCTATCCGAGGCGAACAAATCATTGAGGGATAAGATTTCAGAAACAGAAGCATCCTCTTCATCTCATCTTGCACCGGCAACCTCTACAATCATGAAAGTATCGAGGAAGGAAGAATCAAAGATAAACGTTCCGTCATGGCCCAGGATCAATGATCTTGGACTATGGAAGGCAAATCTCATTCAATCGATCATCATTGCGGCCAATGATTCAGATCAAGAGCCCTGGATCGACTGGATCAAAGAAGCCATGGACGATCCTGATCCGGACAAGTTTGTCGACTCAGGAGACCAAAGATTCCATTCAATCGATGCCAAACTCGGCCTAGCTCTTACCAAGGTCGTCATG
This sequence comes from Durusdinium trenchii, assembly GCA_963970005.1. Classification (NCBI taxonomy): domain Eukaryota; class Dinophyceae; order Suessiales; family Symbiodiniaceae; genus Durusdinium; species Durusdinium trenchii. The sequence goes on along the minus strand of CAXAMN010000436.1, from coordinate 80,233 downwards.
GATGCGAAAGATGATGGTTCAGGTGTAGCTATGAAGTTGAGGACGAGGGTCAACGCAAAAGGGAGAACATCAAGCCTCATAAAGGGAAGAGAGGTCCTAGCCCTGATCCTTATGAATTTCAAGACAACATCAAATGTGGAAGTCTTATATACTTCAATGCACCTCTACCAACTAGAATATCAAGGAGACAAGAACTTATCGTTGTTCTTCCACACTTGGGATGAGATTCTGGCAGGAATGAAGCCCGTTGACGTCCCGAGCGACGAAACTCTTCGGGATCTCCTATGGAGAAAGATCAGGAACTCAAACCTCATGGCATACGACATCAGCGCCTACAACAGCATGAATGACGATGATGCAAAGAAGACATACAAACATCTACGTGATATGATCAGAAGGCACATCGAACGGCAAGCTGAAGACAGGATGATCCTGGAAAAGGAGAAGGCAGTGAAGAATGTGGCTAATATCTTTCAGAATCTCAAACCAGGCGGACCTGCTCCAAAACTGAAAGCTGCGCCAGCTGATCCGAAGAAGAAACCAAAAGGGCAACAAGAACAGGTTGTCTCAGAAGACGCTGCTGCAGTGAAGCCGAAACCCAATCCCAAGAAGCATCCTGAAGACAAGAACAAAAAGGGAAAGGGGAAAGGTAAAGGTGATGGAAAGGATCGCAGCCGAAGTCCGAGTGCAGATAAGAAGAAGATACCATGCAAATTCTTCGTGAAAGGTAACTGCACTATGGGGAAAGATTGCCCATTCAGTCACAAGAAACCCAGATCACCATCCAGAGGACCTTCTGTCGGAAAGAATGACAAGCCAGTATGTTGGATGTGGATTCGAGGAACTTGTGACAAAGGGAAGGATTGCAAGTTCTACCATGACCCAAAAGCCTCTCCTAAGAAAGGGATATCTGCACCAGCTGACTCAGGAGACGATAGGCCAAAGCCCAAGGCAAAGTCCAAACCGAAGCCCAAGGCGAAGCCTGGAGCTCCAGCCATTGACGGTGAACTCTTCATGGACGAATCCGAAGATGAAGGGATCGCCGCATCCGCCAAGGCAAGAGAAGGAGGTGCAAAAGTGTCCTTTGATGAAGAGACTTGTGAAATCATGTTGAACGAAGCGATCTACTCAGTCAGGGACAAATGGAAGGTAGTAGAAAAGAAACCTCTACGTCCGGACATCAAACGATACGATGAGAAAGAGCTCACCTGCTACACGAGGAAAGAACAAATCAGATTTGAAGAAAAGGTCGCAGAGGCAAGAGGCATATTGATGGTCCCCTACACTGAGATCAAGAGGGTCCGAATACCAGTTGGACCAAAGGGTGACCTAGCGGTCACTATGTCTTTTGACGAAGATGACGGCCTAGTTTTCCATCATAAAGTCATTCCTCATGTATGTGAGGGAAAGAAGGATCATGCAGACACAAAGACATTGTCTATTCCAGCCAAAGGGTCAAGAACAAAGTTCATCATGGACACAGGATGTGGGTATGATTTGATATCGAAAGGCAGAGCCAAGAAATTAGGTCTGGAAGTGAGAGAAAGCGACCAATCAATGTCATTCTATACCGCAAATGGAGTGACATCCACAAAGGGAGTCGCCGATATTCATTTTGACGAATTTGACTCTACCTATTCCCCATTCGTCCTAGATGAGTCTCCTTCAGTATTGTCTGTTGGAAAGAAATGCATGGAGGAAGGATACACATTCATATGGCCAGCCTGCGGCAACCCGTATATGGTTTCCCCGGACTACAAGAAGATCGTGTTAGAAGTAGAGGGAAACATCCCATATATTGTCAAGGGCAGTGACTTCTGTACTCCCACCGACGATACAAGGGCGGAGATGATCGCAAGGTTCACCCTAGGAGAAGATGAAGCCGATTACCAATCGACTTTCATCAATTGTGATGTGGATCCTCAAGGAATCATGTGTGATAATGACGACCTTCCTGTGATTGAGCCTCCAAAAGTCAAAAGGCGAAAGAGGAATAAGAAGTTCAAGGCATCCCCTGGAGAAGAAGATGAGGTAGGATCAGATGTCGCCGGAGACAGTGAACCAGAAGCTGACGATGATGATGCAGATGACATCGAGGTGGACGTTGTTGACGGTGCAAGTAGAATGGTGAGAAGAGGAACTCTGAAAGCAGATGCCAGGAAAATCGAGCATCTACTCACACATCGTTACAAGAATCCCTACTGTGAGTCATGCATCAGAGCAAAGATGAAACACTTCAAGACGCATCGAGGAGCGTTCAAGAGAAAGCTCAAAGCTTTTGGAGATCTGGTTACCTTTGATTTTGTCGATACGAGGAACATCCTTGATCAAGGGATCAGTACTGATCGAGAGATCTTCGTCATTCGTGACAGGTACACGGGCGTCATATGGGCCTATCCGTCGAAAGAGAAGTTTACCAAGGACGTGGTCAATGCAATAAACCACTTCAAAGGATTGAAGAAGATCAAGATTGCTTATGCCGACAAAGCTCCAGAGTTTGAGACGGCTATGAAGCAGCTGAAGATCCCATTCGATCACTCTCTACCGAATCATCCTCAGAACAATTCTCTGGCGGAGAGGAACAATCAGTTCATTATGATGACAACTGCAACTTGTCTCTTGGAAGCGGGGTTACCACCATGTTTCTGGAGTTATGCAGTAGAATGCGTCAGCCATCTTTTGAACATTGAGGAAGGAGAGGATGGAGTGAGCCCTTGGTACAAGCTACATGGAAAAGAGTTCCATGGAGAGAAGATTCCCTTTGGTGCAAAGGTCTTCTTCATGCCGAGCAGTCAAGGAAGGATTGAGCAGAAGCACAAGTTTGATCCCAAGGGAATCCCAGGTATTTTCGCCGGATATGAGATCAAGCCCGGGATGAACTGGTCGAGACAATACAGAGTGTGGAGTCTTGAAACTTTTGCACATCAAAGTCTTGCATTTGATGCCAATCGCCCTATCAGAAAGCTACTCACACCACAGCTCACAGAGACCCTGGTATTCCTCGCTCCCATCGAATTCCCGTTGAAGGAAGGATACGAGAAGATCAACAACACGTTGGAAGGCATGAAGATCCGTGATAGGAGAGATGGAGAGCCAGAGGTCGGAGATCCTAGTCAAATGATTGACTATGGAGATTACGAACCAACTGAGCCCGGTATGGACTTTGAGGAGCTTGCGGAAAGGGAGATTAGGGATGAGGACGACGAAGACGCCATTGGAGATCATGAAGCAGATGATGAAGAACGAGATGATCCCGGTGATGATGATGATCCAAAACCTGATGGCGGTCACTCCAAAATATTGTCCAAATCTGCCAAGGCGAAGGTACCACCTTCGACCAGCAGGGAAGATCACCCACCAGTTGGAGATCCTTCAATGGATCACATGTCCATGGGAAAAGCAAGTGATGGTATCATCTACTTGAATGATGATGGTGAAACCGTGAAACTGGACAGGAAAGGGAATCCATATAAGGTTGGATCAGACGGAAGAAGGTTCTTCAGGTCATCACCGAGACCAAGATCAAAATATACTCCAGAAGAATGGAAAGCGTTGTCTCTATCTGATAGAGCTATCGCTGAGAAGAAAGAAGCTCTCGAGAAAGAAAAGATGAAAGAGAGAGAGAGTAAAGGTGCGGGATCCAGCAAAGACAAAAGGAAGAAGAAAAAGAAGAGGGACAAGGATGATGATCCTAAGGACGTATCGCCCAATATCTTCATCGATCTGAAGAAAGATCGGACGCTGATCACCGATGACGATGACATGGGGGGCCATAGTCCATCTTCGGCATCTACACTTTCCACAGAACTCCCAAGCGACGACGATTACTTAGTCGAATGGGAGGAATGGACGAGTGTGGAAAATGGGTTCGGCCCACGTGCTACTTGGGATCCACTCAATATCATTGATGTCAACAGTGGAGAAATCCTCAATGATATGGCAGTAGCATATGCAATGCCAACGGAATCCAATAGATGTACAACCGAAGATTTCACAAAGAACTTGAAAGATCATCACTTGTCATTTCCGTCAATGCCCTGCATCAACTCGATATCCAAACATTGAGAAAGATACACATATGCCGACGCAACGAACCCGATGAGTGCTTATCGGAACCTGTTCAATGCAGCAGTCTCCAGACCTGTTAGTCGAGCAGAAATGCTGAAGAATCCCAAGGCCAAAGCCTCAATGAGAAAGGAATGGTTGGGACTTCATGAGCAAGGAGTGTTCGATTTCTCTGTGATTCGGGAGTATTACGATGTAAAACAAGAAGCGCTCACTCTGAAGCAGGTCGTGCACTTTGCGAGGGTCCATGGCATCATTGTGGAAAAGAACTACCAGTTGCCAATGAGTGATGAGAGACGAAAATTTAAGGGAAGAGGAGTATTGCTAGGAAACAAAGTGAAGAATCAGAATTGGGAAGCAGCTTTCTTTCAGGACTTGGGCAATTCACCAGCATCCTTTGAATCTTCTAGATGGGCAGATTTCTATGGATGTGTTCCCGGACATTCGGTCAAGCTCGCTGATGCGATTCAGGCATACATTCAGGCTTCTCTTACGGGACCGCCCTGTTGGGTCGAGTTACCGTCAGACGCGTGGCCAGATGATGTTGATGTATCAAAGTATCATCGACCAGTGGTACGCCTCCTCAAAGCCTTGTATGGACACCCGGACGCAGGTACAATGTGGGAGAAGCACTGCGATACGCAGGTGCGCCAACTTGGCTTCAAGCCAATTGGTGATGAATGGCCATCAATGTATTTTCATGAGGGCCTGAAACTTCTTCTCGTTATATATGTGGACGACCTGAAGCTTGCCGGACCAACCGAGAACATGACCAAAGGATGGTCTATGCTACGAACGAAACTCAGGATTGAGCCCGAGACTGATCTTGGACTTTATCTCGGCTGCATGCTCACACGAGGAGAGTCCAAACTCCACGATGGAACAGTAGTCAACACCGTCTCATACAACATGGAAGGATTGTTGAAACTGTCCGTCGAGAAGTATTTAGACATTGTCGGTCATGATACAAAATTGAAGAAGGTCGCGACACCAAGCGTCCCAGAAGAAACCAAATCTCATCCCGCACGAGCACCCGCTCCAGGGAAAGAGGCCGTTACGTGTCCATGGTGTGCCAACACCTTTGACCCCAAGTATTCTGGTAAGTTGCATTCCAAGTCCGAATCTGACGTCACTCCGGACGATGGAAACCGTGGTTCTTTGGCGCCACATGCAGCGAGTATACTCATGAAGTTGTTGTACGCTGCCAGAATTGCTCGATTCGATCTATTGAGATCAATCAACATGCTGGCCAGGAATGTGAATAAATGGACCAGCAATGATGATGCTCGTTTGCACCATCTCATGTGCTATGTCAACAGTACTCTAGACAAGCGCATGATTGGATGGGTTGGCGATCCGATCGCAACTCTCTCAGTCGGAATTTTCGCTGATGCTGATTTTGCTGGTTGCGGTGAGACCCTTCGTTCCACGTCGGGCTCTCACACGCACGTACAAGGTAAGCATACACGATTTCCCATTGCTGGGGGGAGCAAGCGTCAAGGATGTATCAGCCATTCAACACCTGAAGCAGAAATAGTCGCGGCAGATTCCACTCTCCGCAACTTTGGGATACCCTCCATCGGCCTCTGGCAAACGCTCTCGGGCAAAGCTCCTGAAATATTGTTCCATGATGACAATCAAGGTATGATTGGAGTTGCCAGAACCGGGAAGAATCCCACCATGCGTCATCTTGAACGCACTCATGGGATATCCATTGTCTCATTGCATGAACATTTTCAACAGGACCATTTCGTGCTGCTCTACGAGATCTCCCACAAGATGTGTGCTGATATTCATACAAAGGCCTTTCGGACTCCACTTGCGTGGCGCCGGGCTTGTATGTTGATCAACCTTCTTGACCCAGAGGATTTGAGCTCCAAAGAGTTGGCTGACATGGTCTCTCCATCAGTCGATCATAAGAAAATCGACCATCAAATCTTTCAGACTAAGACGGATGACATTCCTAATTTCCCATACACTCAGACTCCGGTCTTGCCTCGTGCAGTCTTTGTAAAGGGAATGACAGGAAAAGAAGGTGTCCAGGATCTCCCCAATGGAGATTGCATCTATGTCGTCAAAGTCCCAGTCTATTATCGTCGCTTCCCACCGGGTCGCTACATACCGTCAGACACGTGTCGGAGTACGTGGGTCCTTGTTAATGGTTCCTGGAATTGTGTGGAACGAGAAGCTACGCCACTGCAGCAAGCCTTGCGCTTTGATCATTGGGTCGAACGTGCATGCTTCCTGTATCATGCCTCCAAGGCATCCTCATCTCCCGAGGCGGGCGCATGCTTATCTCAATCTCCGTTCCTGGCCTTAGCCAATGTTCCCTGGACTCCTGACGCTGTGCTACAGTTTTCTATTGCCTCCTTGTCGACTGATCCAGCTTTGTTCCAGTCACAAGAGGTTCCTCTCAACAATTGTCATCCTGCCACCCTTCGTGTGATCAACACGCTTCTACGTCTTGTTCATGGGGGGAGTGGGGGGCAGGACGGTGCATCAATTCGCGCTTTCGGTGCGGTGCAAGACCATTTTGTGCGCCTGGATTCGAAGGGGAAAAACCCAAAAACAAATAAAAATTACCGAGATGAATGGCGACGCGATGGCGACACACTCACCCGAGTGCATAATGTGCCGAGAACACAAGAGTTTGTCCCTAGTGAAGAATCACAATGTCCTGTCCGGCTGTCGGATTTGTCTGATTATCGTAGGACTGAGAAGTACTACAAGAGCGGTAAGGACACAAAAGTTGATTCCTGGCGTTTCAAGGGTAATTCCGTAGGTAAGGACGATCCATGGATAGGAAATACAACATTCCTGATCGTTTCCAACGGTCACGGACACAGCCCACAACATGAAACGACAGACAACAGCAACAACAAGCAAAAGGGCGATGTCACGGCGATTGCAACAGGCATACAAACGTGGGGGATGAACACCATTGCCCATGAGCACATGTTCATTGCGCAAACAGCAAAATATGTTGCAAGTGACACACCTCCGGGAAGAAAACCCGTGTTGCATTTGGTCTTACAAAGGAGATCAGGACGGTCACACAAATATCAGTTCGAACTCCATCAGCAAGATGTCAAAGGTCCTCAAGATATCTTTGATAGATGCATCATGCTACAAGAGCTCGAAAGAAATGTCCCATGTCTAGTCCTCATGTGTGCTGAAGAACAGAATTGGTTTACCTTTCTACAGACTTGTTTGAAGAAGCAGTTCATGAACATCGTGACAATCACAGAGGACGACGATGCCTGCTCTGCTTATGGCATCAATAAAGTGAAAGCATGTGTCCGGTCCAGTCTTGATTGTGTCTTCTTTGCAGGTCCTTGCACTGGTGGTTCTGCATGGAATCGCTTGAATAGGACTGTAAGTATAAAGGCCGAAATGCAGATTGAGAAACATCAAGAGTTGTATTGGTCGTTGTGGAATTGCTTTGCCCATGCACTTGACCATGTATTCGCAATAGGAGCATGTGCGCTTACTGAGCTACCTAGAAGTTGCGAGTATTGGAGAGATGATAGAATGACAACTCTGATAGAAGGCACGGAATCACACGTACATGACTTCGACGGATGTATGTATGGCCTCGCAACTCATTATGGTCATAGAAATATACCCATCAAGAAGCCGTGGAGGATTGTGTCGTGGGGGGTGCAGTTTCAAAGTTTGATGAAGAAGTGTGATCATAAACATCAGCGTGCACCTTGTGCCGGAAGAGAAACGAGAGTAACTCAATTGTATACTCTTAGAATTGCGCAGCATATGATAGAGACTTTGAACAAACGTGCATTGTCATTGTGGAAGAAGCAGCATGTGACCAGCCGTGCTCCTGTGCTTTACGATTGGTCGCGGTCGCCGCATCCTTCCATGTCAAACGGCAACCCATGTTCAGAAGTCAATATCAATAAAAGGTTTGACAAGATCATTCAGTCGGTTCACGATTCTAAGAAGAAGAAATTCACTTGTGAAAACAACCATGACACTCATGATTCATGCGCCAGTGTCATTACCTTTCACAATCATCTTGAGCAAGATTTTGAGATCAACCAAGCTAGCCATTTTGGCGCCGGCGTGATCCAGCAATTTGCCAAGAAGAAGTTCGCTGAGTTCCATCCAATCACTGGTGGGCTGTCACCGACAACCTTACCACAAAGAGGGAACTCATTAGCATTCGTGAGCCATTTCTGGAGATTGACAAAATCCCTACATCGTGGAGATTGTGTATTCAACATGTTCCGCTCTACTGTTTATGGGACCACAGGGAGGAACATGGCCTCAGCCAAGAAGCTGAAAGAACACCTCCAGATATTGGATAGCAGGCGAGAGGAGAGTCCTACACTTGTTCCTAGACGGTTCGTCGAGGACATGGACCCAGGACAAGCTCTGCAACTGGCAGAGAAGTGGATGGAGAGAGGGGTACCACCCGTCTACTCTATCAGCGCTTGTTATTGTGCCGTTGAAGCCAAGGGTGGAGCCATCCAGGAGCGCCTCGTGAGAACCCTCAGAGTGTTGCTCAGCAAGTACGACCCACAGACGGACGACGGCAATGAGGTAGCAAGGGTATTCTTTGCTGGAATAAAGAGGGTGATCGGCATCGCCAAGAATCAGGAGCGACTGGTACGACCAGAACATACACCTCTTGGGCCGCCACCTCCTCCTAATCCGGGTCACTTTCCCTATGAGGCGTTTGCGTCCAATGATGTTTGGGACAGGTTGGAATTATTTGCAGACAATCTCATGACTTTATTCATGCCGGAACCCTTCAACCAAGAAGCACCAGTCAAAGGGATGTTGGAAGACCTGAATGAGAAGGTCGCCAAACGAGGCATGAAAGGTATCAATTCCACTGCGATGTCAAAAGATTCACTTCTAGACATCACGAGGGACGGGTACTTCTATGATTCCATGAATGATCTGCATCACAGGATACCCATTGAGGGTCGTAGCAGCAACTACGTGGCGATGACCGGCGAACATTGGGAACGTAGCTGCAGATACATCAGCTTGGCGGGTGCGTCATTGGGATTTGCATTGAGGTTTCACAACAAGAACCATCCCGAAGATCTCACGTCCTTGACTGACCTCATTCAGATCATTGCAAAAGGGCAATCGGGAGGAACCTTGGAAAGATGTGCCGCAATCAACAATTTCCAGTGCATCCAAGCGTTGTATCGATGCATTCATAGGCATGTCATTGAGCAATCTGCCATTTCCCTCAGACCTGAAGCGAATGCGCAGATGCTCGTTGCATTCCAGCATTTGAAAGAATGGTTTCCAGAGGTGAAGCAGGATGTGTGGACAGCAGGTTACAATGTTCTTGGTGCTGAACTAGGAGTCCATCGAGATCTTCTTGCAAGGGACACATCGATCAGTATCTTGAATCAGTACATTGCAGAGCTCCATTTATCCGAAGCCAACCTGGATAAAGAACCAGATATGGAGACCTTGGGCAAGCCAAAGGAGAAGATCTACTTGACCTTCGAGAATCCCTCAATCGGGCCACCCAATCTGAAAGATTTCAGTGCGGTGGAACCTCAATGGTTGTGTCAATTTCGGATCCATCATGCCAAGAACAGAGGGCTTAGTCAGGATGAAATCACCAAACAGATGAGGGAGGAAGCAAGAAGGGCAAGAGATCAAAGTGGAGCGCCAAAGAATCGTGATGACTATACCCAGACTTTTGGAAGAAAAGGAAGTTCGGTACCACCGGGCGGTCCTTACACTTCATCAAGTTCAGGTCCTAGGCCACCTTGGGAAAGGAACGATGAACAATGGGATCCTTGGTCATCCGATGTACCTCATGGAGCGTATGATGTTCCACGACCTCCACCGAAAGCTCCGCCAAAGTGCAAACCCATGCCGAGGCCGAAACAGCCTGCACAGCCAAAAGAATGGTTTGTCACGCTTCCTCCTGAAGGTGTGACGACTATCGGGTGCAACGGTATGGACTACCTTGGCAAACCCATCAGATTCAATCTCTGGACTTATCGAAGCAGTACCACTGCTTACGCTACAGCTCCGTTTGCTGGTCCTCGTACAGCCGAGCCAGGAAGAGATTGGAGACAGTATGTGAGAAGGCTCACGTATTATGTCGGGGTGACTTTGGGTGGAAATTATAGATCGAGTTCATCAATGGGGCTTCAACCTCTCACCGATTCTCATTTGAGGACAAAAGTGAACGAGAGCGACGGTTTTTGGACAAAGCTCTATGTTGAGATGGTTGAAGAGTTCGATCTGACAAGTTGTTTTCAGTATCCCTCAGCAAGGGCCATGGTACTTATCTTGAAGTTGATCGATGTGCCAGAGAAGGCCGCATATCACATCAAGTCCCTTTCATCCAAAGTTGTGTGCCACACCGAGGAGAAGGACAAGGTGATGATTGACGGGGATACGGGAGTCATGGATGTTGATCATTTGAGTGGCCAGATTAGAGGAGTCGGTACCGGACACACCATTCTTGTGACAGACCTTGACTATGTGACCAGAGCAAGTTCGTCAAGGAAAATCACGACGATGCAGTACGGTATCCGAACTGAGATGGCATTCGAAAATTGCTGTGTATTCCAAGTTAAGGGAGAAAGGCACCAAGACATCCTGGATACTCTTGATGGAGTAGTCACTTTCTTGAAAGAACATGGACAAGATCAGGGGGACGGTACAACCGTCCACATCTGGCTGTGTCTTCATTGTATGTTTCCGAACGGCAGCACACTGAGGTTGACCGAGGCGGCATTCAAAGAGTTCTCAAGGAAATTGGCTGAGAAGGTCCATTCGATCGGACAGCTCCTGACTACCCCAGTATTAGTGAACATCCAGCCAGATTCAAAGTTCTTCGGGCCAGCAAGATATGATCACAGTCACATTGTCACCGACATTGTAGACCAAGTGAGACGAAGTGGTGCCTTGGCCACCAAATCGTCACGTGCCTGGAAAGCTATGTATTCAATTGCAGGTGCTCCCAGTGCGAACTATATCACAGGCAGCGACAAGAACAAGATTTGGGCTGTGATGGAGAAACAACTCACGAGAGAAAGAGTCATCCTATTGTGTTCAATGAATAAAGTTCATGTCAGTGCTTTGAACAACATGGCAGAGGACGAGATCCAGGTCCCAATTTCTCAGGACAACTTCGACAGGTACTTGAACGTTGCTATGTCGGCAAGTGACGGGCAACCGAAGAAGACCAGCGCGAAGCATACTGTTGGTGGGAGCTTCAGTCAAGGCACCGAGTGGAGGGACATCAGATTCGTTCTGAAAGATCCGGAGCCTGAGGAGGACAGGATGGAATACTGGATGACGGGAAATCGGAGAGTTGAGAACTGCAAAGCCACTGCAGATGCCGCACCATATCTTTGTGAAAATTGCAACAAGTATGATGCATCCGAGGATTGGAACACACACACAGACAATAGAAGCCGTTGTGTGAATTGCAACTTTAACTTTTGGTGTGTTCACAACGGCACTCCCACGATTCAACAAGAAAGAGAAAGCATCTGGGAAACTGCAGTGAGAGTTAGAGTCCTTTGGGAGAAGAATGCTGAATGGAACCGTTTGTATCCAGCGCAGAATCTCCGTGAATTCATGGTCGAGGGTGCGATGATGCTATCCAGGAAGAATCCGCCTTGGATTCAAGGAGCATTGAAAGCTATTTCGCATCATGGTGGAATCAGAGCTCCGTCGGAACTTGTGGAACAGTACTGTACCCAAGGGAAGGGATCCACTCTTTTCATCCACCGAGACTATGATCTAGGTAATGAAGACTATGGCTTCCGAGCGTATATGGACTATGGGAATGTGGCGTACCACGACTACATCCAATATTTCTTCACGCGCAAGGAGTACCAGGACGTCTTCTCGTTGAATGAATATAGGACCGTTACAAATTCTGAGCTTGCGGGCGATATCATGGAGTTTTGGACTGGTGTTCTCGAACTGGCCGGCATCTTCAAAGACACGCTATTCGAGGATTGGGCTCAAATCAATGAACGCAGAAGAGGTATAGAAATGTCCTTTCTTCACTTCTATGCAGCGAGCCGAAAATCAATCAATGACAACACCAAAAGGAATAAACCTTCAGGGCTCCATGTTACAGCTGAAGAACGAGCCTGTATCGATGCCGTCATGTCCAGGTATGCTACCAGACCAGAGTTCAGGAGAATGGTACGACTGGCCATAGCCCCAGAGCCCAAAAGAACGTCTACGGAAGAGCCTGATGTAGAGATGAAGGATGGCGAAGCCGACCCTGCGAGTACCACTCCAGGAGTCGAGGAGCCTGAACCACCTACGCCTGAGCTTGACCCGCAAGACTACAAGGAAGGGGAAGGTCGTTCAGTATCTCCGACGAAAACATGGTCAAACTACCCGACATCGAATCCAGACACTGAAGAACGGAAAAGAGCTGCCAAGCGCAGTGGGCAAGGTGCAGCAACCGCTTCCAGCTGGAAATCCGCCTATGACAACCTCAGAAGGGTCAGAGCACGCGCAGAGAGCCAAATGGTGTGCTATTGTTGCGGTTCAAACCAACATCACCTGGCTATTTGTCCCGACACTGAGAAGAAGAACGAGTTGATGAAATCATTTTCTTACATGGAGGACACTATGCGCAAGTGCTTCACCGAGAACGACAAGGCAATCATCCGACGTGATGTTGAAAACCGAAAGAGGAAAGCAAAGTCATCCAAAGACGTCGAAGACGAGGACTACATGGATGTGGATGATGAAGATATTGAACTTCCCGAAGAAGAACCGGAACTAGGAAGTAAGGTACCACCTTACTCTCCGAGAGCCAAAGGTAGACCACATTCGTCAGACTCTGCAAAAGAGGAATACGCGAAAGCGGTCGAGGCAACCAAGAAGGCCTTTGGGAACGCCAGTTTCGTCACCAGATTCAAAGAGCCCGTCGACCTCTTTGACATTGCCGATGACAAAGAAGGAGGAGAATACAAGGTCGCAAATCACAGGGTTGATAGATCAGGTCCCGATGGAAAGAGGGAACTTGATGCACTTATTCAGGAGGCTGCAGCACTCGGAATAAAGATGCCCAAAGTGAAGGACCTTGCTCCTGATCCACAACAATTTCAAAAGGCTGGATATCGGCAGATTGAGGTAGCTTGCGATAGAGGAAACATCGAGATAATTCCACAGTATGGAGTTACATTCTATGTGGAGTACTGGAATGGACCGAAGAGAGATGCAACTTTCACGGATCCACCAAAGATGAACCCAGCAATTCGCATCGACAAGTCCAGCGAGGAGAGTCAGTGGGTCAGCGAGATTAGCCATAGACTCAATAGACTACTCAGGCATGGAGTGGGAAAGCATAATGGGATTCAATCGCACCGCGGTCGAAAACCACATGTGTCCCCGAAGTGCAATGAGGGTGGATGGGTGAACATCGATGAGATCCTGGAATATGATCATGTCTTCAGCGATGGTGTCAATATCAGTACTATCTCAGGCACTCAACGTGAGCAAGATACCAAGACAGATCGATACCAATATTTGCGCAAGGCGATGTGGCATGCAAAGAAGTTGCAAAACAGAGTACGCTATCAGATTGCCGCCATTCGCATCTCAAAGGAGGATGTCTCACTCGAAGAGGAAAGGCAATACTGGGCAAACCTCATGTTTTACGGCACAGACGCACCGTCATTTCTGAAGCATGAACGTTGGATCGTTCCTTGCGCAATTCGAGCTGTTGCCTCTCACAATTCAGGAAGAGAGACTGTTCTTGAAGAGGACGTGTCAATATATCCTGTGTGGACTTCACATCTCATTCCAGAGAATGTGGCAATGCAGCTTGGAGGAAGCTTTCACATGACATCGCTTTCCAATATTGAGTCAATTATGAAACTAGGAATTGTCCCTGGTGGAATGGAGGGATATAGAGGTAGTGTTTTCTTCAACCACTTTGCGCCGTGGGATGATCGATCGTCAAAGATTCTGAGATCAAGATGGCCAAGGGGGGGAATGCCCGTATGCCTTTATGTTCCAATCATGACTTTGAGGAAGCTTGGGGGAAGAATTTCGGAGAATTCCTACACTGTTGTTTTTAGAGAAGTTCCATGGAGATGTGTACGAGGTGCTTGGTATTGGGACGACCACGTTCAGGCATGGAGGAGACTCCTGCTGGGAAGCACCGGAGAGCAAGTTGTTCTAGCGGCGCGTCATGGACTTTGGGTTGCTCAGAAGCATACCATCCTCGAGAGAGCCGACGAAGTCACGAAGTCAGCCTCGGCGACAGATGACAACGTCCAAAAGCTCGTGTCCCTTATCGATGAAGTAAAATTCGATGACAATGGAGAGCTGACCGAGGATTCCATCAGTGAGGAAACTTGGGACGAAATCATCTCCAGAACATGTGAAGGATATCGCAACGTGGATGGCACTATTTTGTGTCCATCATGTATGCATTTGACTTCTTCATCTTTGTCCGTGTGTCTATCTTGTCAAGGCAGACTACTCTCGTGTGGTATTCGCAACACTGTCATTTCCGATTCACCCGTTGATCTTGTGACCGACGATGAAGAGGAAAAGAAGGAAGAGAAGGAGCCTGAAGATGATGTTCAAGATACTTTGGACCAGGCCACTATGGACGAGATCAGAAGGGCTTGGGAAGAAGACATCGCTCAAACTGAAGCAGCTGACGACGACGAGGACATGGACAATATAGATCCTTCCAAACCGTCTGATGGTGCAGAAAACTTCAAGAGTGACAATGTCGAGACCCCATCTTTCAATGAGGACGAGATCGACTACGGTCGTGATTCTGATCTAGAAGATGAAGATGAACGAAATATGATCATCGAGATCCAGAGGAGCACACAACAATATGAGGGGAAGAAACGTCAAGATGGTGAGCCCGAGGATGAAGACGTCACCGACGACTTACATCCGGAGGCGAATCGACCGACAGATCGTGACGAACCGGGATACTATGCACAGCATGGAGCGACCGAGTTCAATCCCGAAGAAGGAAAGGACAACGAGGATCTCCCCATCTATTGTCGAGTACCGGAACCTCGAATCTATGCGCATCAAGAGAGAGCCTACTGTCAGGACGTCTCCGTGAAAGCATCGGGTTTGATGGATAGGTATGTGGTCAAATGTGTGCTGAGCATGATCTCCCTGATGTACAAGAGCTACTATTGCACCAGCCTTACCGACTTCAAAGCAAATTGGAAAAAGAAGCGTCTGGATGTGATAAGCAAGTTCGGTACAGGAGATTCCACTGAAGTCGATGGCGATGGGAGACCATTGGATCCAACAGATGAGATGATGTTAATCTTTGCCAACGACAACAATATTAAAACTGAGGAGGCCTGGCACCGATTCAGAGGAGAGCAATTCATTTGCAAGGTAGCGCTCATGATCCTATCATTTGGTCATACTCCGAACTCCTTCAAGGAGGAATATGGCAACTTCGAACACTCCACCGACTTGACTGATGCCCAGCTTGAGGAGTTGAAAGTGAAGAAAGCCAGCGCAATGACTGAATTGGTACAGAAGTGCATCCATGCGATTTATGGTTGTCGGACATATTCTTACTTTAGAACCGACGTTACATCACCCAACCACAAGGTGATCGATCCTCTGGACATCATGTACTCAAGAATGAAGAGCAAGTGGGAGAAGTCTATTCTGTTGATCATTGATCAACATGAGATCAGGTTACCCCCACAAGCTCAGGAAGTCATAGAGTCAATGGCCAGAAACCCCAACGTTGGGCATACAGAGAGATGGATGAGCGTGGTAGAACATAAGCATGTTCAAGCTCTTACCAATCGTCTAGGCTTTGGAGATAGGGCCAAGGAGATTCAGGGCAAGAAGAAGCAGGCAGCCAAGGCAAGAGCTGAGGCAAAGCCAGCATCTACACCCAGAACCGAGGCCAAGCCGTCGTCAGCACCAAGTGAGGAGCCAAAACCTCCAATAGCACCTAAGAGTTTCGGGCCCTCATCAACAGAGGAAAACAAGGCGAAGGCTGTTCTAAAAGCCAGACCGCATGATAAATCACCATCCAGTGCTACCGATGTGTTCGAGCAGGCTTTGCAGGAAGATCTTGCCGCCAACACACATGCAGCAGAAGGTACAACTTCTTCATCATCCCGAGGACATTCCAAAGGAGGAGGCCAATCTGGAACATCTTGGAGGCCGGCGCTAACGCAAGAACATCGCGAAGTACCTCAACCTTCTGAAAAGGGAAAGGGAAAGAGCAAGTCCAAGGGAAAGTCCAAGAAGGGAGAAGATGATCGATGGGATGCTCAGGGCAGCTGGGATCATCGTGGATGGAGAGGTTATCACCAGTGGTGATTTCTTTGAACGACTATGAGGATACAATGCAAACCAGGGAGGAAGTCATTCACCGGATGTCTATCTGACCTGAAACGCTGTAAGTGTATCATTGCAAATCGTCAATCTGATTTGATACCATGAGCATAATGGAAGGAAGACAATCACCGACTGTCTCTCCGACTTGCCGTTCTGTAAGTGTATCCAAACTAAAACCTACATCTTTTGAGAAGTGTGAAGTCAGTTGCCGATGTGACATCTACGTGGAAGTCACCAGTTCGGATCTACATCAAAGCGATGCTCTTTTGAGTGGATACTGAGCGAGGCCTCGTGACTGTCTCACTTGTTCAATTCGATTTTTTTTTCATAGGTTCTGAGCCATAGTTGCACACTTTATATGTAAAAGTCCGCTTTAGTCCAGCATGTTTTGTAGTATGAGCCTCATATGAGTCTCGCGGCAAATCATACAATTTCCTTTGTAGCACTTACATCCCTAAATTTTCGTGTGTGATCGGAACATATTGTTGCCGTTCACATGGGGGGTGCGAATGGAAGTGCAGCGACATGTACAGTGCAACATGTACATATATATGTACCATATGTACTTTGGCTCAAGGATCAAGCGACTAGAAAAGGTGCGGTTTCCGTTCCGACGCTACGCCGCTTATGGACCGTCAGTGATAGCTTCAAACTTCGCTGATTAAGATCCACTCGCAATTTTCATGCACTTACAACCAACCTCTCTAATCCTTCCAATACGTCCAATCCACGGCAGGTGGTCAAGGCGTGGCATCGATCCAGCAAACAATGGGTGGCGCTGAAGCTCATCCCCATGCAGCTGAAGGCGTCTGATGCTTGGCGCGTGATGCTCATCCTCAGTCCGGGAGTCCGACTCGGGATGCCGGCTGGTCGGCTGAGAAGGGCAAATTTTATAAATATCGTGAAATGGCTGGGGCTGGAAAACCTGCAGTCGATTCAGTCGATTCCGAAACTACTTTTCTTCCATACTTTTTGATCGAACGCTTGAATTTACCTACAAGCATGATGCCTTTCTCTTTCCTCCTTGAGAGAGGTGTTGCGGTTTGGCCGAGGAAACAGTCGATGACAACCACACCAATTGGAGCGGACCAAAAGTATTCCAGCAATTGCAACAGATGCGAAGCTCGAAGGCCGAGAGATGGTGAAAGGGTGCTTCGGTGGCCTACAATGATGTTGACGATGTGGATGAATTCCAGTTGGCGTCCCCAACTTGACACATCCCCATTTCATGTCACTCCATCAAATCCAAGCCTTTTTCGCCTTGTTTCAAGCGTAATTTGCCCACTCAGAATGTCGCTGCCATGAACTGTCATTGGTGGAAACCATATTGATCAAGACTCTACCCCTGCCTGAAGCTCAACTGTCTAACCATTTTGGCAAATGATCATGTTGATGTGACCTCACCATCCTAACCAAAACATGAATGAAAAGGTGACCAACCTCGTGTGCTTTTAGCTTGGAATGCAGGTTCTTCGATATGCAAGGAGGTGGACCGAGCTCCCTCAAGACCTACCTGATTCATGGAGTCAATTCATGCAGTCTCCAAGGAGCGCACGTGTCCCGGCAGAGTGGGCAAGTCGTTATGGGTGTCACTGCAGAACCACGCAGCAAGGCAAATACAATCAGAGACACAGCCAGCTAAGCCGGAGCAGCAAGTAAAAGGATGCAAAAGGCAATTGTTACTTAGTATTGTGATGTCCACTGTAGATTTTGTGGTGTGAGTCTTCTTTGGTTGCCAGCAGCCCAGGTGCCATCGAGCGTAGGCCCTTGGATGACCCATTGACACCGGCCTGGAGGCTCAGCAAGTGAGCCAACCTAAGACCTAAGAGCGATGGCCTCCAACCTTATAGCCCCCCCGAAATCGTCCAGACTGTGACTGGTGGGAGAATTGGGGGGATTGCCCGGTTGCTGTTTGTTATGCAACTGGTTGGGGCCGGAGCAGGTGCGAGCTGCTCAGCTGCTGGACGCGTTGGACGGTCTCGTTTTGGGTCTCATTGGTCTCATCTTTGGTGTCCATCACACATCTGCAATCTTTGGCGCAGAGGTCTCAACGATGAACTTATCAGGAGGACTGCGTGGGAATTGTGGTGAAGGGATTCTTGACAGTTTCATGGTTGGATTCGCAAGATTCGCACATGTTTCTTTTTAGAGCATGATGGTTGGTGCGCAAATGTGAAACTGAGGCCTGTATATATAAAGCTCCCAAGAAGTACCATAAGAGAGCCTTTTGTGAAGGATGGGTCCTTGTTGTAGCTGTTCGGGGATGAAGGAGCTGGAAAGGGCCGTTTCAATCAGACCAGCTTTGGTTTGCTCAAGCTGGCTTGCAGGTCTCGATAGCTCCTGCGGCTTTGAATGGGTGGTCACGGAGATGCCAGAAAACTCCCCACCCTCGACACCACAGTCAGAGGCAGGGCCCAAGGAATGCGTGCTTGTTCCATTGTGTGCTTGTCGTGGAAATGTCCACTCCGCGCTTCCCGACACACACACACACACACACTGGTGTCATTTTTGTGTCAAGGATGGATGCATAAAAGGGGAACTATGATGAAATATGGTGCAAAGGTCAGATAGAATAATTAGAAACCAGTTGTTTTTCTCTCTCACAACAAATGATGCACGAAATCCAGGGAGAGAGAGAGAGAGAGAGAGACCCTAGTCATCTCTAGTCTCAACAAAAGAGATATATTCAAACAGAAGCGCACCATTTTTCTCCCTGAGGTGTCCAAGCCACAGAAGGAGAGGACTGGCCGAGGTGGGACCAACACTATGGCCTCCAACCTACTAGCGATGGCCTCCAACCTAATAGCGATGGCCTCCTGAAGGTGTTTGAAGAAAGGATAAGGAAAGACACTTGATTTATCTTGATTTCTTCGGCCTCCACCGCGGGACAAAGCAGATTTCGTTGCAAGTTGGGATTGCAGACTTCAAGCACATTTGCATCCAAAACCGAGTGGAAGAGTTGAGATCTCAACATTTGGGCTCGTGTGAGGCGAGAAGCACTACGACGTTGTCCTCGTGATTGAGATGGAATATTGCCATTTGGACCAACCAGCGTCCGTGGCCCTCCTTTCAGGGCTGCCAGAGGACCATTGCTAGGAGCACCAGATTTCAGCAAAGTGATGCTAGTCAGGAAGCATGAGCGAGCTGGAGCTGCGGGTCCAACTCGCATGGTCCCCGTTTGGGCTGTGGTTGCTAAATGTATGAGCTGGATCTACTTGCTCTCCGAACTTTTTGCGAAAAGTCGAAAAGTCGCGAACAGTCGAAAAGTCGAAAGTGCACGAAAAGACAACGATGATAAAAAGAGTCACCCGCCAAAAGGTCGCGGGGCTTGCCGGGTCCTTTTGGCGGGCGTCTCTTTTTTGAAGGCGTTCCTGCTCGAGGCTGACTCACTTTGACACGGCTGGAGATGTTTGGAAAACAGCAACCTATACCTGTAGGAGCAAAAGCCACGTTTGTAGACTTTTCTTGAAGGGCACGGCATATGACTGGTGCCCAAAAATATCGAACAGTCAAAAAGTATCGAACAGTGAGAAAAGTCAAAAAGTCTCGAAAAGTCGAAAAGTCTCGCTGCGTGCTTTCGTTTACCTTTTTGACTTTTTGAAGACTTTTCTAACTCTTTGACGTTTTGCGTTCTGCTTGGTGTCTTGCACATAGATCGTCGCTAAAGGATTTAGCGAGCTTAGCCTTTGGGAGACCTCGCTATTTCGTCTCCTCAACTGAACCCAAAGGCTTGTCTTGTCTCCGCTCGGTTTAGCTCGGCTCACCTCATCACATCACATGTTCCATCAAGTTAAGCCAACATAGCTGCTGGCACACCATAGTTGCTGTTAAACGTTCACGCCCTTGGCCCCAAGTCAACGAAGCACCACCCAGCTGGACCGGCGGAGCCCAATTTAGCGTGATTTGTGGTCTGAGGTGATGGCATTACACTGGCTGATTGGCTCTCCGACCGCAACTCTGCGCGCCCGAAGTTGCTGAAGGGTGGCATGAATGCCTCCCGTCAGATCTTCAAGCAGCTCATGCAAGGCTGGGAGGACCAAAGAGTTGTCTTTGTTGCACCCGTGATGAGAAAATCTCATGAGAAAAAGACCAACGAGTCCGGACGAACGGAATTTCTAGTGCAAACCAACGAGTTTTGATGTGTTTTCTCGGTGCAGTGGCGGACTGGCATTCGTTCGTGCAGTGGCAGGCCTTGCTGACCTTCACGAGGCTGGTGTAGATCCAGTTTTGGATCAAGTCAGGTGACAGTTTTGGAAGGGAAGACTCTGGTCCACACCATGGGAAGACCTGTTTCAGAGTGTTTCAGCAAACGAAACTTTTGCTTCTGCCCTGCATTGTGCTCAACTTCAGGTTGGTATTGTGCATTGGGACATCAAGCCGGCCAACATCTTGCTTTCCAAGGACGGGCAAGTGGCTAGCTTGAATGAAGGATCTCGAAGGCGGAGCTTGATGGGTTGGTATGATCTGAATCAGAGCGCTTGCAAGAGTTTCAGAATCAACATTCTTTGTTCGCACAACAAATCAATCGGCCTGCTGCCGTGTTTTATTGCCCATTTTTCGGTTGGTAAATCCTCACTTTTACCTCTGGCTGGAGGGGTGAGGCCTTGGCCAAGTGAGTCGCTTGGGGATCTGAGGTGAAGATCTTTGACTTTGGATTGGCCAAGCTCAGCCCTTTGGAGGATTAGCCTCAATACGGTATTGGGTGGTTGGACAGAGCAGTTCTCTTACTTTGTGTCCTGGTGTTCGGCTGGGTGAACAGGTGATGTGTATAATCATGGATGAACCTCCTGGAGGTCAACGTTAAGTTAAGTTAAGTTAAGTAAGCAAGCAAGCTAGCAAGCTGGATTGAGCAGTTCCAAATCCTTAGTTCACTTGACTTGATCAGGTTCCTCGGAGCACATCAAAGCGTCCACTGAGCGCGCAAATGGCAAACAGCAGGTCTCCCAGACAGCGATTGGAACACCAGGATATGCCCCCCCCGGAACATTGCATTCAGCTCGAGCAAAGCACCAAGAAAACTGGATTCTTGGTGGCACTTGGCAGAATTTGGCTGTGCTCAGGATGTTGAGTGGTTATTTGCATTCTGAAGCTGATTTGGCGCTCAGGAGTGCAGTTTGTTTTGCCGCCGTCATGCCCTAAATCCGACATCTTCTCTGCGGGTATTGTGCTTGTCGAGCTACTCATGGCAGGGGTTGCAGGTGATGGACCAACCTGGACACTTGGAGAATGATGTTGGTCAGCAGTAGCTTCTTGTTACTAATAGCTTCTTGTTACTACTAGTAAGGCACCTGTTACTACTAGCGTGGCACCTGTTACTAGTACGAAAAGGACGATTGTCGGAGATGAGGCTTGCAAGCCTTCAACATTATTCGCAGCATTGTAAATCTATCAGAACATCACGCACTGTGCCATCCAGTCCAAAACGGAGACCAGATTGGAGGAAGTTTTTTTGTTTGAACCCCATGAGAGACCAATATAAAAGACCTTTCTTCCTTTTCTTGATCTTTGTTTGAATAGCTATGGCCTCCAACCTACTAGCGATAGCCTCCTAGCGATGGCCTCCAACCTACTAGCGATAGCCTCCAACCTACTAGC
>CAXAMN010000436.1:42816-58227 GCA_963970005.1 Durusdinium trenchii | reverse complement strand
CTCCAACCTACTAGCGATGGCCTCCAACCTACTAGCGATAGCCTCCAACGTACTAGCGATGGCCTCCAACCTACTAGCGATGGCCTCCAACCTAGTAGCGATAGCCTCCAACCTACTAGCCATGATGGCCTCCAACCTACTAGCGATAGCCTCCAACGTACCAGCGATGGCCTCCAACCTACTAGCGATGGCCTTCAACCTACTAGCAAAGGCCTCCAACCTACTACTAGCGATGGCCTCCAACCTACTAGCGATGGCCTCCAACCTACTACTAGCGATGGCCTGGAACCTGCTACTAGCGATGGCCTCCAACCTACTAGCGATGATGGCTGCCAACCTACTGGCGATAGCCTCCAACCTACTACTATCAGGTTTGTTTTAGTTTGACCGGATATACTTTAGTTAATGAACTACAGGCTAACATGTAGTTCAATAACCAAACCTGT
The DNA here is from genome assembly GCA_963970005.1 of Durusdinium trenchii. NCBI lineage: Eukaryota > Dinophyceae > Suessiales > Symbiodiniaceae > Durusdinium > Durusdinium trenchii. Next base: position 57,781 of record CAXAMN010000436.1, on the reverse strand, counting down.
AGTTCACCAAGTGAGAACAAGTACGTGTAACTATATGATTGTTTTGACTTACTTATAAGTTGCTTACTCTGGAAAAGTTCGATTGATATAAGTATCTTGTATTTTCTGAGAACTGAGTTATATATCAGATTTATCTTAGTTATGAACTAGTTACAACTACTTATTTTGAAGTTAAATCTAGTTAGTAAACATTTTTGTTGTAGATAACATGATTATTTGGTACTGCTTTGTATATTTGCAGATTTTTTGTTCGGGCTCCAACTGAGGGCGTCGCATGGGCTGGGGACTGGGCGGGGTGGTCCTACTATATACAAACCATATATATATATATACACATATCAGATATATTTGTTCATATACTTTTTCTGCGCATTCCTCACGTCGGCCTTCGGTCGGCCTTGTGTCGGCCCCTCGTTCAGAACGATGCCCGTTCGGAACGTCGGCCCTGACGTCGGCCTTACATAATGTGTAGGGGAACCTACTCGTGTAGCTATAGTTTCGGTACGTCGGCCTTTTGTGGGCCCTATCAGCGACTGCTTGCGTTCAAAATGAGTTTTCTTTTGATAGCCTCAGCTGGTCGTTCAACTGCATCCAGACAACTTCGTGGCGCCGTGTGGATGGAGAATCCAAAGGGATCACGGTGGTGTGGTGGAAACCTGTAGGAAATAAACGTTGCTGCGTCCGCCGAACTGACGGATCCGTTGGCGAAACCGCATGAACAAATGCGAAAGGGAAAAACAACGAATAAACTGTACAAATCCATGAAACAAATAACTAGTTACCTCATAGTTATACATATATAGTTATAAACTAGATATAACTAACGTTGGAATACATTACACGTGATAGCAATAAATTAGTTAAAATGTATTTTTCGATGTTAACTAAACTATAAATAGCATAACCAAAACAACCCTTTGTAGTAGCGATAGCCTCCAACCTACTAGCGATGGCCTCCAACCTACTATTTATGAGGGCCCCCAAATTTGGTGACTTTGGGAAGACTTTGTGCCCAGGAAGACCTCCATGGAGCGCGTCTCCGTCATCGGCTCGCTCCGTGATGGGCGTGATGCTGCGCTCCCCATGGCCCTCACGACCGGCCTCAACGCGTGGATGCGTCAACTGGTGTTTCGCATGGTTGCGTGGGATGCAGATGCCAGGCCACGGTGAAAACAAGGGGATGGAATTTCGATTTGCACAAATGAAGTGAGAGATGCAATTGATAGATGAACATGATGTAGTATGATGTAATATGTGCTCGGCTAGTTAGAAAAACCCAGCGCCCTGGTTATAAGTTCCCATTTCCTTTTGAGTTTGGGCGTATTTTTTGAAGGAAATCCGTGGCAGTCTGGCCATTTTGGAGGCCTTCAGCGGTGGAGGTGCTGGATGAGTTGGATGCTGATCAATGGGCTTCAGGCAGTCTGGACAGATGATCGCTTGTGCTTGCTCCAGTATCTCAGCCTTTGCAAGACTGATAGACTGACAGAACCATGTTGAAGTAGAGCCACTGGAGTATATAACACACGAAGTTTCCTCAACATTTTAAGTTTTTGCAATGACAATTTTGAGCCGTCACACCACAACGCTGCAAAAATGTAAGAGAGTCTGCTTGCAATTCAGAATCCAGACGAAGCCAGCTTGGAGCTGCGCTACATTGGGCGGTGCTAAAGACTGCCAGTCGGGCAGTTTATGACCTGGATGATATTGATGCAGGTTTCATGAGATGTCATAGGCTCCGTTGCGAAGATAGCTCGCTTTTGCCCATTCAGCAAGCTGGCGGGGGTTAGCAGCATGTGCAATGACAGGTCGTCACAATCCTTTCCTCGGGACATGCAATTCAAGGCGTGAATGGGTCTTGGCGGCCCTGATGGGATTGTTTGCTGTTTGAAGATTTTGGATTTCATTCTGCATCGTGATCGCATCGTAAATTATGCTGCTGTGAATAGACTTTGGGGAGTTCCTGGGGTCGGGTTTTGGGAGCAGCAAGCTGGCCATGGTCTTGCCAGGTCCCCACAATTTGCCTCCATGCTGACGCACCTTTCAGCCGCGCACAATCCGTACATTGGTTTCTTTCTTGACCACTGCCATGTGAAGGCTTGAGAAGCCTCACTTGTGGCCACCAGGCCACCAAACAGAGGTCAAAGCGCAATGATCACTCAGGATTCCATGTTCATGCGGCTAAGAACATGGCCTGGGTGTTCATGCTCAAACTTGTTGGAACACACATTGAACACCCATCATGTACCTTCAACCCACCTACACCAGCAGCAATTGCTGGCACAACACCCACGCAAACACACGCTCCACTGACTTTGAATTCGATCTTTGATTTAATTCCAGGATTGTGCTCAGTGGCGGTTTTTGTGCCCCCAAACTGACGTGTCACAGAGTGCAGGTTGGTCAGCTAGATGACCAACCCACTTAGTGTCCCAGTCGAAGATGCGGCAAGAGCTCGCAGTGGGACATTCTGAGAGATGATGTGTCTGATCGCGCGAGACAATGGCCTGAGTCATTTGTGCCTGGCGAGAATTTAAAGTCTCCCAGTGCACGGTTGAGGGCGTCCGGACGTAGCACTTTGCACTCTCCGCACTTCGAGGAAAATTGCCCTCCGCCCTTGAAAAGCAACGCAGAGCCGTCAGAGCCACACCCCACCACCGATGACTTCCACATGATTTCCACGACCACAGGACCCCATCTTGCCGTCCCGTGGGACTGGCGCGTTTGCGGACCATCTGACCACCGCACTTATTGCGTGGGTCTGAAAGGGAGTCTGAGATCCATTTGACACCTGAGAAAGATGCTCAGTATGATTAATACCGGATTTTTCTTCTTGGAGAAACCACAGTGGAGAATTCTGGAAGCTCAATTGCTCAAACAGCACTGCGATACCCTAGGTCAAGTCCAGGTACTCGGTACTTTGTACATTGAAACAGGTGGTTCTTGCAGAGCAGATGACTGTGACTAAGCAGCTTTTAGGGTCAAAGGACCCGGCTTCCCTGACAGATTCTATGCAGCTGCAGTGTGCTTTTCCACGGGTGGTCCAACAGTCAAGTTGTCCAGCCCGCCTTCGAGGGTTCACTGGTTCATTCACTCAGATTAGCTGCCCATGGGCCCAGAACCTGAGAGCAAGGATGCTACGAACGGGGCTCCTGGCATCGCTACTAGTAACAAGAAGTTACTAGGTGCTCCTGGCCTTACTACTAGGAGCAAGGACGCTACTAGGAACAAAGGGCATCGCTACTAGGAGCAAGGAGTTTCGTTTTTTGATGGAAACTTTCCGCGAGCATGAACACAAGTTGTGGTAAGACCTGTGGTAACACCTACCAAATAACTAATCACCTGTGGTAACACCTGTGGCAAGTTGTGGCAAGTTCAATAATCACCTACCAAATGCCTTCATGGGGTGTCCATTTAGCATGTTTGGACAAGTACAACTTTGGTGCACAAAGAGACTGAAGGCAAGGACAGCAGCCGAGGTCAACAGAGAGCTTTCATGCAGCCCCGGCTGCAACCTAGATATATTTTTGACTCAGCTGAATATGTTATCACCATTCAATCGTTGGAATCTATGCACTTTCAAAATGCATTCATTCTTTTCCTCCATGTGTCTGCGCAGCTCCTTTGTCCGCTTGAACTGGTTCTGCGCCGACACTGTCGTCGACGCCTCCTCTATCGCCCAACGGTCATTTGATCTCGTTTGTGGACACTGGCGCGGAGCTAGGGAGCATCATTGAGGGCAGCAGATCGGAGGGAAAATTTTATCCAAATGTAACGCATGCGCTCGATGAGGATGTGGAAAAACATGGTCAATCAACAAGTGTTTGTAATTCTTAATTTTTTGGATCTGAAAAAAGTGCTGTACAAACAATCTGAGCGCTGTGATCGTGTTCACCCTTCATATTATGGTCCTAGGACCTTCCAATTCGATCCGCACTTGCCAGGTCCAGCAAGAACTCGAAGACATGTGCTGTGCTAGAACAGCACTGCTCCACAAACTCTACTGGCAGCCGCGGTTTCCTTCAGAAACTCTACACTGGCAGTCACATTGACGCCACGATTTGTAGTAACGATTTGTAGTCAAATGCGCGAGCAGATTGTTGGTTCACCGCAGCCAAGCCCCACAGGGCTGCGGACACCAATGTCTCCATTTGAAGATTCTGATGCTTTTGGGGGGCGCCTTGGCAGTGCAATGTTTCAAACCCTCCGCGAGAGACGGACGGTTGGACAGTTGCACTTTTGCAGTGCAACTGCACTATCGCAGATAGCATGGCACACACCCCAGCACCAACTCCCAACTCGAGAGCACTCCACCCGCCTGGGTCCGCAGCACTCACCGGACACCAGGCGCAACACAGTCTCACGTGCAGTTGCCGCCTGCTGACCTTCGTCAAAAAGTGCCCTATGCACGACTAGACAAGGACGTTCGTGCGTGGTTGGCATTACCTGGCCGTGGCCGTACTTTTGCCGCAGAGAGGCTTTGGCCCTTTGGCAGTATCGACCTTGGAACAGCATGAGCCACACCAACAGATCCTCCAAATACTTCTTCAAGAGCAACTGATGAGCATGAGTAAGTGTTGTGAACTGTCTATGCTCCATTCTCGGCCGTTTTGAGATGCCGGGCCTTTCGATTAGTGGAACCCCCAAACTCCTGAGAATGGACTCTCACTTTGATCAAACACATGAATGGTGACTCACTTTCTCTCGAGTGGTCTAGGTTCTGAGACATGTCATTCAAATCCTTCCAGCGAACTGAGCGGCAGCATCGTGTACACTGGCACAGTGGCCACGGCGGCACTAAAGCAATCCTCCCGCTCGAGCACTACATGCTGGCGAAGGGATTCGCTGACCGTCCCATGCAAGGGCAAAATTGCGATACAGTGGGTAGAGAGGGGGTGGAGTGGCTTGATGGCTTGAATCATGCGCATATTCACTGGTTTTCCCTGGCCGGGCTGCTAGAGCAAGCGTCATTTTAATGATTTCCGAGAATCTTGCCCAAAATACACTAGTCACCAGTACTGTTGGGGCAGCAGTGGTTCCAACCTTGGAGTTCAGACTCAGACCCAGTTGGTGCTTCACATTCCTTTCGAACCTGCTGAACGATGTTGATGGACACTTCACTTGCACTGTATGTACTGCAGCTGCTGAAGAGCAGAGAGGGGGCCGCAGTCTTCTGCGTATCACCGAAGGCGCTTTTGCAATGAGTCTTCGCTGGAGCCATCAAGCTTATGTTCACCACATTAAAATACAGTACGTCTTATATTTGTTTCATAATTTCTTTCATGTACACACACATATCAATATACTTATATATATATATATTCATTCTCCACCTCAGCTTTCTTTTCTTTTTCTAGGTAGGTCATGAAGCGCCCTTCTGCAACGGCGAAGAAGGCGAAGACTGTGAAGAAGCTGGGAGGCCAACATATGTGTTCATGCCACCAACCTTTCCAGCAACCCGGGCACTATACTCACTGACAGTCAGACGTTCGTGGTTGAATATGGCACATACTCATGGTATACTTTCATTCATTATTGTTTCTGGGTGACTTGCATGCTGGGGTCGGCTTTGGAGCCGCGAAAAAAGCCCAACTTGGATCCCCTGGTGTCCTCCGCGCGAGGTGCGGATTCAGGGCTTTTCGTGTTAACTTTCCACAGAGTGGACCAACTGTCATCCAAGAGCTGCTGTGGGCTGTAGGTCCACTGGTCTTTGCCGAACAGGCGTGGGATGAGAATGTGCCCACCCGTTGTGTTGCTAAAAGTGTCTTTTTGGGCATTTTGGGCTTCCATTCAGGGCTGAAACACGTGACATGGCCATGATCACTGAAACCGATTGGCCTTCAGTTCAGATGGGTGGCAGAGAAATGCTTGAGGCCTTTGACGCAGCGACCTTCGCCAACCGCTTCCGCTATGGGGAATTTGGAGATGCAGTCGCCCAACGCCCAGGTGAAACAGGTGGACAAGTGATGGCCTCCAACCAAAAAGAAAGAAGCGATGGCTGCAACCTAGAAGCGATGGCCTTCAACCTAGTAGCGATGGCCTCCAACTTAATAGCTGAACTTTCCAGGTTTATCGGTCGGTCTGATTTTGGGAACCCAAGAGCTGGCTTTCGGACGTTGGGATCGGGCGACGAACAAGGTCTTCACTGAAGCGCGACGTTCTGCGGTGCTGTGGGGTGGCCCAGTTCAACTTCTTGGAGTTGCCGCGTAGAGCATTTAAGAACAAGTGTTCTTGTCCTTGCTGATAGGAAGGGACGGCGATGTCCATGACCTAAGAAAAAATCATAGGAGCAAGGGGTTGTAAGCTCGGGACATTTTGCTAGAAGTTCCGTTACAGGCTGGGCTTCCTGTGTCTAATTAAGCTCACCCGAAAGCGTTGAGTTGAGAAGTCGAGGACTGCCATGGAAGGCCAGGACTATCCTGGCTTTCTCAATGCAACACAGGGAAGATTCTGGTTGTGACACGCCCTTCAACAATTCCTTTTCGATGCTCTGAGGTCTAAAAAGCCTCGAATCCTCAAGTGGTCGATGACCAAAACTGGGAAGAACTCCAAGACGCCGTTGCTGGTGGTACACTACATCTCGGAGATGTGCTGCTTGCCAGATATTATGAGAAACATTTCATAGGTTCAGGACAGAGCAACATTTACCATATAATACGGTACAATACGTCCAATAATGGAGAAGGACCCTGCAAAAAGAGATGAGGCTCCAATGCATTTTTTTAGTCCCGGAGTCTTGAGCTTCCTAAGATGGCCAAAGAAGACCATTTGAAGATCAAGTTCCTTTGTGGTCCTTGCGGCAAATGGTGGACTTCAGTCATGCTCTAGGCAAAGCAGGGGTGGGTCTCTTGCCAACCGGCGTGGCCAGCCGGCATTTCGAGTGCATCAATCGTGATCCGACTGGGTGGTGGGTGGAGCTCGTAAGGATTGGCTTGGCCTTTTAGCAACACCTTTGTGGTTGACCAAGGTTTGGTCATTGTGTGCAGCATGGAAGAACAAGTCACACCATCGCAGACCCACCTGTGCCTCTAACCCCGGACAGTAGTCTTTGCTTAGCCAGTACCAGGCAGCACGGGAACTCGCCGGACACGCAGTTCAGCCTCCGTCCCATCAGCTGACGCCGTGCCTTGGCAATAGGTTGGTCCTCCGAAAGCATCATTAATAAACACGTGTATTGTATGACTTTATTGCATGGTGTTGTTATTTGTTTACTTTTTGATACATATATACTACCCTCGGAAACATATTTTTGTTTCTGCCGGGGCGGGCGTTTCGTACACAACTCCTTACTCACATGCCTGCCGCAGACGCTTCCTGAACATTTTTTTTTATGTACATCCATCTGTCTGCAAACATGTGTTAGGAGCTCCTGCACTGGAATCCACACCCTTCAGAGTCACAAATCCTTACCCATCAGAGGCTAGTACATATGTACATATACATATGTATATATATATATTATATATATATGATAACACCACATAAATATTATTAGTATGTGTATATATATATATACAGAATTAAACAGATTCATTAAAACATACAGGCGGCATCATCAAACACATTTCCAGGCATCATGCTTTTAGAGCATGCTGATGCTGCCAGTAGACATGTGGAACAGGTGCCCCCGTCACGGATGAATTGCGCCTGAGGTGTCTGCTCGCTGCCCTCCACTGTGGTGGTCACTCGCGTTATGGGTGCCTCGTCCATCCAGAACAAACCGGTTCTTTTTTCTTGGCCTACATCATTCATGCCGTTGAGTTGGGGGGGTGCGAACTTTTGATGAACGATACACGTCCACGCATCCAGAAGCAGAAGACAGTATTTGAAGACAGTATTTGCAGACGGTATTCCATGATATTCCATTCAGCAATGTGAAGGAATCAACCATTAACGATTGATGATTCATAGGACCCATATTTCATGTTCTTGGTTGCCAGCGTAACTGCCACACTGCCACCCAGGCCTTTGCAGAATTTGCTAGGGGAAGCTCTGGCAAAGGCACGGCAGTCGCTCGGTCGTCTTGGTTCACCACGTTCAGCTGGATTTTCACTCGCAAACAAGGATGCAATACTTTACTCTCATTTAAGGGCATGTTTCATAGGTTCTTGCTTGTTTGTTTGTTTGTTTTGTTTTTGTTTGTTTATTTGTTTGGCTTGTGTGTGCTTCAATGAAGAGACTCTTGCCACCTCCTCCAAAGTCAGCAAACGGGGTGGGGAGGGAGTGCAACCTGTTTTATTGTGATGTGTTTCATGGGTCGAACCCGGTGAAAGATGGTGAACGCCGGGTGTTTTCTCGCAGCTGGTCCCCCGTCACAAGCTCGCCCTCACAGCGGGCACCCACACGCGAGGCAAAGGCGCCAAGTGGCCACCAGAATCCCCTGCTGAACCTGTCTCCATCCCTGGGGACCGGGATTGACCGTGTGACGACCGGGATGGAGCGATTCGAAGGATACTACGGGATGGTGCGAAGAGAAGGTCTCTTAGTGGTGGCCAACAATGTCTTCCTGGATTGTCGCAAAGGTGTTCTGAAGTTTTTGCAGTTTAGCAGCGCTGCAAGCGCTGGGGCTTGCCAAGCCGCCAAGCTTGAAGATGACGGAATCCAGAATCTGCGTGGATGGAGTCCTTTTCAGCCTTGACGTTTGGTAGATGTGTGGTGTTGCACACAAAGCCTCTTGGGCCTACAAGAAAGTGTTTTTTCGTCCAGGAATCAGGAAGATCGCTTTTGCTCGCAGGACTTTCCAAAGCTCCTCTACACAGTCCTACACGGCGGAGCTCAAGGTCAAAGCGAACGACAGGCCGATGGAATCAGTGCGGATGGTTCACCTCTGGTTGTCTGGGAAGATCTGCGTGTTGAAGGTGAAAGATCTGGTTTCCCCAAAGAGTTGCCTGGAACTGAAGAGAAGCGGCACCCGACTGGACGGAAGCTACCTGCGCCTAGTACACCTGCTTTTGCGGGTCTTCTTGGCAACGCACAAGAAAGAATAGGAAAAGAAGAAGGTAAGGAGCCCTTGCCTTCTTTTGCTAAGGACGCATTGTCTGTATTTTCTGATTTGTCTATCTAATTCTATATCTTTATGGCGGGCGATGATGATGATAGGTGACCTTTGGCAGGTCAAAGAGGCGTTGACCTCCATTCTTCGAGAGCAGTGATTCGATGGGCTGCCAGCCATGCGTGGTCGTTTTTTGTGCCCACACAGAGTGCACACTGTTGGGATTCAACAAGATCCCTGCACCACACACATGGTTCCTGCCATGCACGATCAATGAACAATGCCACGCCTCAAGCACTTCTCACCCACGATGGGGATAAGATAGGCTGGTGTCATGGACTTCCCATGTAGCCAGCCACTAGCGTGTTCCAGCATTTTCCTTTGTGATGCTTAAAGGCAATATTTGAGCTATGGGGCAGCGTTCTATGATCACCTGAATTGAGCCTCCAGAATCAGTTTCTCGACTGACCGGGCTCGAGGTTTGAGTGTACAGCCACCACATGCTCTTTGCTGGTCAACTCTACGGCAAAAGAGCTTTCGAGAAAAAGATGTGACACCGACTAGCAGGTGTGCCGATTCGATGCTGAACATGTCCGCCTGAGGCAGACCAAGGTAAAGAAAGTCATGCTCTGCTGAGTTTTTCATTTGGAACTTGCTTTGACGTGGTAGCAAACATGCTGAAGCTTGTTTTGGTTCAACTGCACAAAGCTAGGATCATCATGACTCCATGGGTAGCTGGTGCACTTGAGCCAAACTAAGTGTCTGCCACACAGCGGTGGCATTCGGATGGGGAAACCAGGGGCCACATTGTATTCGGATGATACATCATTTCTTCTCCTTTAACCAAGGGTGTCAGGCGATGTTACTGATCCTTGGTAGTATCACTTGTATCATAGTTGTGACGGTTTAACAGTAATGGGGGGAAACTGGCTTGTCACGTGTGTTGTGTTATGTTAGACAGCTTTGAGTCAGTCATCGGATATATGATACCAGGGTGCAAAGCAAGCAGAATCATTCGTAGATGCGTGGCATGCCGCCGCTTTTCCTTGCGTTTGTCAGCACAAGTTGCGTTTTGACCTCGACGTGGGCATGACCCAGGACATCATCTAGTGGCAATGTCGAACCGTTTTGGGTGCCTTGCTTGTGTGGACCAAGCAACATGTCACGAGTTGTGGGTTTTCAAAGCTCCACTGGCACCCTCAATGTGGTACTCAGATGTACTCAGCGGGTTAAAGCCTGGCTTAGACCGCCATAATAATATATAATAATGCAGACTCTGACTCTGTTGAATGAGAAAAGAATAGAAAAGACATCATACCCCCCCCGAAGCCCTGGGATGCAAAGCCATACTGATAGGGGTAGGAGGGTTTGATGAATCAACAGTCTACACTAGACCTACAAGTTGTGATCCTCAGAATTCGCCGCTTCGCTTTGTGCGACTTCAGAACGATGAGCTCTGGAGTGGAGAGGAGGCGAGGCCACAGACTGGCGGTTGGAGCACGTCCTTTTCACACGAAAAAGGCGGTTAGACAAGGCCATGAACAAGTACAGTACATTGAGTATCATAACCCGCCCAACGGCCCAACAGCTGGTGTGATGGATTCTTTTCTAAACCTACTTGGAACCTTCATTGTGCATCCTACACTAATCTTGGGTGTTTGGTCGTGGGCTCGTATTCGCTGGAACCGAAAGTCAAACAATGTTAAGCAGCTCAAATCCAAGTATATAGCTCGATTGGAGTGATGGGAGTAGCTTTGGGTAATTTCCTGCTGTTCTTCTACATGCACAAAAACTGTACTTCAATAGGCTTACAGAGGAGCATTTGTGCCTTTACCCTTTTAGAGTGTGGATTGAAGTAGCCATGGCGGCCTGGATGTGTGTTCGATTTGCTTTCAATTTTAATCTACAGCCTGTAGGAGCTTGCAGTATGTGCTCGGTAAGTGGCACTGTCAGACCTTTTTTCTGATTTTCCAGTGACCAGTGACCAGTCGAGGTATTGTTTCCCTTCTCGATTGTGGTGGTCTTCTTGGCCATCTTCGCGGTGCTCTTGTACTTTCTTTGGGAAGGTCACTTGGGGGTGTGTCCAGGGCAAAGTATGGTGTGCAGGCCCACCTGATGCTTGAGGTGTTTTTCACGTTGCGAGAGGTCCTAAGGACAGTGAATGATTTTAGGATAGAATTGAGACTTGCGCTAGACATAGAATTTTAGGATAGAGTTTCGTTATTTCGGAGGATGTTTTATTCTCTTTTAGCACAGTCATTTACTGGATCCATATTTATCCTGCTTGGTAGAAGGAAGGGCCTCGAGTTGCGTTGAAGCTGCGTGCCCCATGGCGTTGGGCGGATGGCGAAGTGCGCTACGACTTGCATTGCTCGGATGGCTTGTACTTCCAGCCATGGGATTGGATTGGGTGGTGGCCAGCTTGTACAATGGGACTGACTCATGTGACGCCAACTTGTTAGTCGAGAATTATCAACTCAATGATCCAGTGGACATTTGCAGCGGATGGAGGAGGTCGTATCATGTCATCAACTCGTCGTCCTTGTATGAAGTGCTTTGGCAAGATGAGTCTTGCACCAGCGTCTTGAAAAGTCCCATGACAAATCGAACGATGGAGGGAATAAGTTTTTCGAAGTCCAAGTACACGCTTGGAGAGTGCTCGACACTTGATCGCGGCTCAAGGTATGTCGGTCAGATTTGGTCGGTGAAGCATCTGGACTGGCGAGAGGATATTTTTTTTTTTCCTGTCCTTGACCTTCTTGCTCAAACAGACGTGTGTTTCTGTTCCGTCAAGCATTTGTTCAACTAGAAACCCTTCCTGTCAAGCATGATCAGGACCTGTCTGTTGGGGAACAGTTCACTGTCACGGGCCATTTAAGGTATCAGGTGGTTTCGCTTCCCAGCAGTGCTGCCGTGGCATCGTATTGCAACGACTCCGACTCCGCTGACGGTCTGTTCCAGATGGAGATCTCGCCCCCGGAGACCTGCATTTCAGGTCGCAGTCTTGCCGGAGGTGGTTCTGCGAAGCTCAGTTGAACAGCGATTTATGGCCGCTGATTTTTCGAACGGACCAGCCATGGCATTCGTTTTTCCGGTGTCAATCTAGAATTCCACTGCCGTGCGATATGTTCCTCAAGGTTTTAATAATAAAGCATTGGCAACCGTGAACCCCCAAGTTTTGTTGCTCTTGTGGCTTTGCAGGAAATGGTCCGGTGGCAATGGGAGTGATTTGACCTACAGCAGTTGGTCCACGTCCCCTCTTTGTGAGGCAGATCCCGATTCGGTGCTTCGAGGGTCAGGGAATGAGCTGAGTTATGGATCCATTTGCAGCCTTAATCGCTACATCGACTTGACCACCCAAGCTACTGCAGTGTCTATGCCGGCGTGCATCCTTGATTCGGACTGTTCAGATATCCCCTTTGAAACGTCCGCATCTTTGGCTGCAGCTGCATGGTTAGCACCGACCGTTTTGGCCCAGAGCCTTTGGTGGTTTGTCCTTAACTTCCAGGTAGACTGATCGACGAGAGGTGCATCGACTTCCAATGTCCAGCAATGACTGCGAGGGGGGGTGATGACTGCTTTAAATATGAAGCCTTTGCTTGACTGCGTTTCACAGCATCGTAAATGTGGCTGTGGCTCAAAGCTAAGCTGCCATCCAAAACCACTCGGTGTTTGGATGTGTTTGGGTCTTGCTTATACAATATTTTATATTCATCATATAAATGAATATAAATGATATGTATAATGTATACATACAGTATATACTGCCTGCTATTGAGCCATATCCATGTAACCTGAGAACACATGTGCGGCCGCCAAAGAGCGGCTGTTCTCGACAGCTTTCATGCTGCTGAAACCACGAGTCAGCCACTGGGAGATGAGGGAGATGAGATTGCCAGCCTTTAAGTACCAGTCTCCAGTGTGATTGATTCATATTGATTCATTGAAACTCTGCTGTGATTTGTTCATCCCATGCTTTGACCAGTCCCCGCTCGGCGTTCCACTCACCAGCCGAGACCAGGAGCGCCGTGGCATCGAAATCGGGGCACGGAGAGTGTCTACCTGGGCGCTTGCATCTCGGGCGCGTATCGTGCATCGTGTTGTTGTCTGCCCGCGGTTTTGTCGTGGTTTTTGACTTCGGTTTTAGAAGGCCTGTGAGGGGGACAGGCCTCTCAACAGGTCAGAACTGTGTTCTTGAGTACGCAGCAACACTTCCAGATGGCCCTTGAAAGGCAGTAAGGGGTCATAGGAGTGAATCTTTTACCCAGTGGGCGCTCATGGAAGTGTTTGTCAAAACGGTCCTGGAAACCTGCTATGGTACCTGAACATGGCGCAGGATCAGGCCTTCGCTTTTTGTTGGTCCCAGAATGCACCAGAATTCAAATCCCATCATCATGCATCAAACCGCCAACGTCCCTTTCGTCCAACTCACTTTTCGGCCTGCCCAATTTCACATTCCTTTACAGGCAATGTGCTGCATTCTCCTCGTAACTCTGTGAGAGGCGTGTGGGTGGGTGGGTGTGTGTGTGTGTGTCACACCCTGGACAAAGGGTCTCACCCCACCACTTTCAAACTCTCTTACCCACAGGCAGGGGCACACGGCATCCATGACCTACCGTGTGCAACGAAGCTGCGGTCATGGATGGGAAGGGAAGGCTGATCACCTTCCTGTACCTGCTCTCAACACACTGACTCCAATGGTCCACCCTGCCGCTGTTTGTTGGTTCAATGGTTCTTCATGCTACCACCCCCAAACCCACCGCAACCTTACAGCCGACTTGCAGCCGCGCTGAGTGTCCGATCGTCTTGTCGAGTGCCACTGCAAACAAGGTTAAACCATACTGTTTTCACTGACCTTTGCGCCCTGCGGTTCTTCGCCTTTCTTCCCAACGTGGTAATTGCATTAACTGAAAATCCAAGTTCGAAGTGTGTCCTGCTCAGCCGTCCCACTCGGGTGCTGAGTGTGATCCCCTTCACAGGGGCGCTGTTTTTGCATGGGAACGCAACCACCCCAACGCTCCACCGATCACTGGAACATCACAGGAAGGCACCGACACCCTCACAGAATCAACCGCCACACCGGCCGCCGGGCCAAAAAACGGTTCTTGAAGAATCCTTCAGATTCCGAACTTCTGATTTCAGATTTCAGCATTCAGTGTTCCTTTCATGTTTTCCAATCATGTGCGTGTTTCCCTGTTCGCTATGTTGCTGCCGCGATTCTTTCATTGACAGAACTCAAGGATGAGCATTACGACTCTTCAGCTTAATTCGAGATGCATGAACACACACCTACTAACAAGCTTACATTTTACACCACCTTACAACATACTCACCACTGACACCAGAGATGACACATTCAACAACAATGACCCACCACAAGACAATACAACTCGGCATTTCTCCGCTGCTGCCGCGCTGCGCCGCGCCGCGCCATAGCTACGACCACGACATGCAGTTTCCGTGGCCCTACGCTCACGCCACGCCACCACCATTACCTACCACTCAACCTCAACCCACATGGCCGATGCCACAAGCATCAACTGCACCCACTTTTCCCTCGACACAACCATCGGCATACCCTCACCCACAACCACAACCTTTTCAACCACCACCGTTGTTGCCCACCCCTACCGCCACTGCACTGACTTACGGCACACCATCCACTTGGACTTTTGTCCACCCATGTCATGTGCCACCGCAACCCACACATCCAACTCCGGTGTTTCCGACCGCAGCACCTCCCCCGTCCTACCTGTTGCCATCACCTCAACCCACGCCGCCGGCTGAACTCCCTCCCCCCACTACACTGACACATCTCCCTCCAACACAGCAACAGCCTACGACTGCCAATTATCCATCCACAGACCCCCAATGCGCCATCCCCCAAGGCGTTTGGCAACCCTACTCAGCCTTTCCACCTGTCACACAGCCTTCGCTCCAACCGGGGCCCCCGCCACCGCCTGCACAAATTCCCAA
>CAXAMN010000436.1:7032-42806 GCA_963970005.1 Durusdinium trenchii | reverse complement strand
CCCAACGTGGTAATTGCATTAACTGAAAATCCAAGTTCGAAGTGTGTGTTGTGGTGTGTGTTGTGACCTGACGTTCACACACTCCTTCTAGCCAAGGCCTGGTATCCATTGATTCTTGCCTGCGAAAAGTCATTATTTTCCGCTGAGCCTCGCCCAGGGGAGTGGGGTTGAGAAAGACCAAGCTCCCACTGAGAGATAGCTCCCAGAGGTTCCAGAGGACTATCCGGAGGACTCTCCACTATTTGTTTACTGTATATTTCCCCAAACAGGTTTACCTGTGAGGGGTTCTTACTCCTTTTAAAGGGGTGCATGCTCGGGCCGGATGATTTTGAGTTTGTCTCCGGGCTTGTGTTCTTGGCCGCATGATTTCACCCTTGTCTCCCACTTGTCTCCCACTTGTCTCCCAGTAAGCTCTGGATGCTCTCAGTGCTCTGGCCGCATGATTTTATACTTGTCTCCCATTTGTCTCCCACTTGTCTCCCAGTTGTCTCCCAGTAAGCTCTCGATGCTCTCAGTGCTCTGGCCGCATGATTTCAGGCTTGTCTCCCACTTGTCTCCCAGAAAGCTCGGCCGCATGATTTCACACTTGTCTCCCACTTGTCTCCCACTTGTCTCCGAGTAAGCTCTGGATGCTCTGAGTGCTCTGGCCGCATGATTTCACACTTGTCTCCCACTTGTCTCCCAGTAAGCTCTGGATGCTCTGAGTGCTCTGGCCGCATGATTTTATACTTGTGTCCCACTTGTTTCCCACTTGTCTCCCAGTAAGCTCTGGATGCTCTGAGTGCTCTGGCCGCATGATTTCACCCTTGTCTCCCACTTGTTTCCCAGTAAGCGCTGGATGCTCTGAGTGCTCTGGCCGCATGATTTTATACTTGTGTCCCATTTGTCTCCCACTTGTCTCCAGTAAGCTCTGGATGCTCTGAGTGCGCTGGCCGCATGATTTTATACTTGTCTCCCATTTGTCTCCCAGTAAGCTCTGGATGCTCTCAGTGCTCTGGCCGCATGATTTTATCCCCCAAACAGGTTTAGCTGTGAGGGGTTCTTATTCCTTTGAAAGGGCGGGCCGCGTGATTTTGCATGTGTCTCCCGGTTTTTGTTCCTGCCACACGAATGATGTTGCAGCTGTCTCTCAGTCTGAGCCGCATGATTTTACACTTGTCTCCCGCTTGTCACTTGTCTCCCTCGTCTTCCTGTCTCCAGTACACTCTGCTGCTCTGGCCGCGTGATTGTACACTTGTCTCCCACTTGTCTCCCTTGTCTCCCGTACTCTGGCTTGCCTCCCCCGTGTCTCTCCCTGTCTCCAATACACTCTGGGTGCTCTGGCTGCATGCTTTTGCACTTGTCTCCCACTTGTCTCTCCTTGTCTCCAATACAATGTGGGTGCTCTGGCTGCATGCTTTTGCGCTTGTCTCCCTCTGGGTCCTCTGGGCCGCGTGAGATGTTTCCTCTGCCTACTCTGGATACACTTGGCCGGATGTTTGTTTTTACACCTGTCTCCACTGGTCTCCCACTTTTTCGGCCTACTTTGGATTACACTTGGCCGGTTGCTTGTCTTCTTGCTTCTATACCCTCGGTTGGATGAGCTTACACTTCTCTCCCTGCTTGTCTCCCTTCTTGCTTCACTTGTCTCCACTTGTCTCGGCCGGCTCTGGATACGCTTTTACACTTGTCTCCGCTTGCCTCTTCGCCTGCTCCCTGCTTAGACACTCTTGGCCAAGTGGCTTTACGCTGTCCCACTTGTCTCCCTGCTCGTCTCCCCTTCTTGCTACACTTGTCTCCACTTGTCCCCGTGCTTGTCTCCCTCGCTTCTTCACTTGTCTCCCTTCTTGTGTCCCTGCTTGTCTCACATTTTGGTTGAAAGCTTTTAACATCTTTTAGCCAAACAATCATGATAAAGCCACATGTCAGTACAACTCAGCATATTCAGTAGATTTGCGTTCTATTTTCGTCTGAATTGTCGGTTGTGACCTTGAGCCAATTGAGCCAAGTGCTGAAACAAGCCCAGAAGGTCCGAGTTGATCACCGCGAGCTGGAACGGTTTGAGCCGTTGACGGTTTGACAGTTCGTCTCTGTGGTTAACTTCATAAACGCACAAACTGTTTGGGGTCTACGCTGGTATAATTTTTTAATTTAAGTAATGATTTTCTGCACGTCCCTGTGGCTCGTTATCCAAGGCAGTTGCCGCCATCTTTGCCAAGCATCCGCCTCTTGAAGGGCAAGTGACACAACCAGCGAAGGGTGAAGGGAATGGAACGGAGCATCAAAGGAGACAAGGACGGCAGTTGCGATGCTTTGCAGTGGATGGCTGGAGAGAGCTTCACTTCTCATTACTATTTATGACTCAGCTTGTGTGGATGAACAGTGAACATCGCAAATTTTGGGGATAACGTTAGTTTTCGTGAGCGTATAGTTTATGCGATGGTATAATCAATATACACTCTTAAACATATACAAACAGTATTCAACCAGTGTGACTACCAGTGTGTTTTGAGCTTTTCATACCACCTCCGTGTAAACCATCTGAAACCACACGTTGAAGCCGATGAAACCAGAGTGAAACCTATGCTTTCACTGCTGTAGACAAGGTTTCGCCGACGGGTCGACCAGTCGGGCAGACCCTGGACCGAGCCTCGTCGGGGTCGACCCGTCGGGGTCTTCCAAGGCGTTGGGATCTTCGTGCAAATGCTAGCCGGGCACCTCAGCCTTCGGGACAGTTTTTTTCGGCGGAGGACGAAGGTAGGTGGTTAAATCTGGAAGAGGTGATGTGGGAGTCAAGAGCAGCGTGTGCGATGTGATGAGATGAGGTGCCAAAGTCTCAGACATCCTCATCCTCCTCGCGCTCACCCAGTTGTCACTCGCCAGGACTCGTCTTCTGGGGGCGAAGAAGGGTGAACATGTGGCACCACCATGAGAAGGTGGACGCCACCTATCCGCGGTAGACATGTTTCATATTTCATTAACTTATGTTATGTTTACGTTCCCTTCATCAATCTCTAAATAGCCAGCCAAGAAGACTGGTTTTGTATATGTCGAGGCTCAGAAATTATTGCGTTTAGGAATTCTTTCAGTTCTAAAGTCATGCCTGTCCTTGACTGCCAGCCCCTACTTGTACAAGGTTTGCAACAAAGGTTGGAAATGTACAGGTCAGGCACGTTATTAGCGGAAGGCATCACTGCAGTATATTTCCCCCCAGCTCCTTCGCAACTTCTTTGTCACTGCTTGATCCGCCAGCCTGACCACTTCCAAGGTATGTGCAGCAGGTCAAGCAGAAACCGCTTCCTCCTTTCTACAACTCGCGAGATCCGAGGTACAGATGTTTTATGATGTGTTCACCTGGTTCAAACGCAGGGTCTCATTGCAGGAATGCATGAGGTTCACCAGGTGTCATCGAATCATTTGTGCATTTTCGTGAGGCCCTACGCCCGACGAGAGCCAAAGAACAAGCTTTCGCAGCGCCTGGCGAAGGACGGGGACGGGGTGTTCCCCCGCTGCCACGAACTCCGTGCCACGCGAAATCTGCCGATTTGCATGGATAAAAGACCTGCCGACGGTGCAAAAAACAGACCTGGAAGATCCGGGAAGCTCAGACCTGGTAGGACGTGAGTGCCCAAATCGGGCTGCTTGGCCAAAGAAGTGCCGAACAAAGACAGCCTTGGCAGCCTTGTCCATCGTTTGCTACTTGGGGATCTCATCTAGGCCCATTCAGCCCATTCCCTGCAACCATCTCTCTCCGTGACTTCAAGTGATGTTCTTGTTTTACACAGCTTTTACAAAGAGATTCCGTCCAAAATGAGCCGCCTTGCCAAGGAAGCTTGTCCAGAACGAGACGTCAGTTTTTTATTTGGCTTAGGGTCAACTCCTCGGAATGCCCAAACTGTTTCTACATGCATTTGCAGCGTCTAGATTTGCAGCTTTCTCAGATCTTGTGGTCACCTGGGAACCTCGGAAAACGCTCAGTCCTTCTCGGGGAGTCATTTTGATTCCTTTTTTTCAGCCATAAGACTGAACCTCAGCTGTGTATGTTTATGTTGCTATTGTTTGAGGCCTCCAGTCTTCCAACCATTGTCTTAATCCTGCAGCTTGGCCAGAAGATGGAGTCGAGAGTTTGGAAGAACCTATGGAAGTCGTGCATCTGCCGGTTGTGTTTGATAAACATTGACAAACTATATTGTGGCACTGTCCAAGAGCTAAGAGGCGGTAAAGTGAAAGGCTCAGGTAAAGGAGACCAAGTTGCTCTCTTTCAGTGCCGACTCAGGGTTTCCGTGCTGCGGCTATGCCGGGGCCTTGGACCAGGGATCGGATAGAGAGTCGAATAGAGATGTGGGACAGGGAGGGCTCTCAATGTTTTGCACTCCAATTGCAGGCTTTTGTAGCCGGTACCAACAACGGAGTCGTATGCCTTGCTCACAATCTACATGGTCTTCAAAACGATGGCGTTCTATACAGAACCGATCCTCACCAAAGAAACTCGCACGTCCGCGGTGACAGGCTTGACAATCCTCAGACAGGAGACACTTGGAATCGGAACTGATTGTGCCATTTGTGGCCAAGGCTTGCGATGGCAAAATGCACCTTAGCTGCACCCGGCCAAGGGGCTCATGGTTGGCCCATTGAAGCAACTGCCAATCTTTCAATTGTCAGAAGTGCGAAGTGGCTTCATATATCGAAATATCTACACAGAACTACTGGATACCGGAGACTGAGAAGACTCAACTCCACAAGAGACATGCCTGCGAGGGTTTTCGTTTTCAGTGCAGAAATTGAGGTTGCTCAATGGCTCGTTCATTCACATTACTTTATGGCAGGCCAGCATGTTGGACTCGCACATTCAATGGTGTGAAACCAACCTTTGTTCAAGTTATTATAGTGAACAAATAAACATATATCAACCATAAACCCAAGGTAGGTAACGTCATGGAGTCATGCGGCAATCCTGATAAGACAGGGTTAGTTAGGGACACACGTAATTGTAGCTGCCCCTCTTGGGTGTTCACGCCCTTTTGTTCACAGTCCAGCCACTGCTGTGGATTATTGGTGTCCCCACATGCGTATTTCAGCACCATTCTCCAACAATGAAGACTTGACATGATTTGGAGCGAAAGGACATGTGAAAGGCATTGCTTCCAAAGATTGGTGCTCGGTGCTATAAATTGACGTTCTCGTGCCACTGTTGGATGCAACCAAAGCTAAATCAAGGCCAAAAATAAGAGTCCTGCTGCACGCCAAGAGCTAGTTCTGTTCTGCCCGTGTTTTGCACTATGGCAGTGCGCTTCTCCTTGTGCTGTGCCGAAGCATGAACCTTCACCTGAAAACCTTCTTTTCCTGTCCATGACAGAACCTTTTCGGCTGATTCAGTTTGGCGAGGGTAGGCGTTGCTGTGTTGTTTCCATGGTTGTAACTATGGAGTATGTAGTAATGTAGTGCATAATGTTGCACATAGTCTCTTCATATTCCGGTGAGCCGGTGAGCGGAGCAAAGCCAATCTTACTGAAGCAGCTCAGGCCGGGTCGCTGGTTCACCGCGACATCCGCTTGCTTATACGCCGCAAATTCGGATAGCTTGTAGTTTTTTGTTTTTCACACACCTGCTTACTTTGAAGACACAAGTTGTCCTCAAAGTCTGAACCAGCACGATTTCAGAACAACCCTGGAAAATGCACATGGCGAGGGGGGGCCGTATGGCATAGCCTTAGCCAGCGCATGCGCAGCACTAGAATGCCGATCAACTATCAACTGCTATGGAGATTTTGCACGGAAGCATCATGAAGCTTTTTGTTTCGAAATCAACACATGAGTCAACATCGGAATTAGCATCAACCAGTTTAGTAAGCGCCACATTTAACCGCCTTGCACTCGCGCCGTCAGCGTGGATCGAGCGGTTCCTTCTGTGCAGCAACCTGCTTGCCCCAAACAGCAGCGACAATCAAAGACTCAACAAGTGGGGACGGTGTGGGGAATGTAGCGCCTGAGTTCCTCATCTCGAACCGCAGTAGTCAGAAAGGACACTTGGATACAGAGGTTGGTCCTGCACAGCGATATTTTCCGGATGTGCGATCGTATCAAAAAAAAGGGTGTGCGGTGTGCTATACACTTAGGACCTTTGGGGCACTTGGAAATTGCGGGGCGTGGGCAGTCCGACTGAAATCGCGCCCTTCATTCCCTTTGTGTGTTTGGTTGACGCATTTCTTGTGCCTGAAGTGGCTTTATGTCGACCAACTGGACTTTGTCTTGTTTGAGTTGTAATACAGTGTTGTGGAAGGCATCATCCTGTCTACCTGGCTTTTGCAAGAAGCGCTGGAGCTGCGGCGACACACCCCTGCCCGGGCGATGTGCCTCGGCAAGAGATTTGATCCTCTGTGTCCAATGCCTAGATATGTAGCGAGATTGCTTAGTTGCTTCTGACACAAAGGCCCATGTTGACAATTGTGTTTTCAGCGCAGGGGCTTCGTCCACTGCTCATCAATGCTCATCATGTCTCCATGGTTGTTGTGCAGCTTCGTCCAGATTGCCGATCCCCAATGTTGTGCGCCGAAGGATTCAATCCATGATCGACCGGATGGCACCCCAGTTGCACAATCGATCAAAATCACTGTTGGGCATGCGAGGCGAAGGCCAAGCCAAGCAAGAAGACACTTCATGATATGATGCAAACAGGTGAGGCGTCGTGTGATCTCACGTGCTGCAGACAGGTGATGCAACACATGCTTTTTCACAAAAATGATTTGTAGCTTTCAGTGCGCATCCTTGAAAACACATATCCTGCGTGGCTGCGTGACTCGCCTCATGCTGCGCTACTTGAACGCGTGACATGCCTGGCATGGAGTTGCCACAGCTGCCCAGGTCGCGCATGATCAAAAACACTTGCTGAATGAGCTGCTTCAAGCCATTGACGTGCCAACGCTGCTCTTGTGTGGCCCACGTACTTTGCAAGCATCGTGGCTGAAAGAGAGGGAGAGAGACACACTTGGCTGGGTTCTCGGGCAGACGTTTGTATTGGAATCAAGCAGAATGAGGGGTGAATGACTATCAGCCACCTTTCGGTTGAACCTACACCATTCCTGAGTGTTCAATCTGAAAGTATCAATGTAACTTGCACCCAGTTCCTGGCTGACCACAGCTTCGGTCAAGCAGCCATTGAATAGTTGGCCACACACAATCATCGCAACTAGTTTGCTGAAGCAAGTGCAACATGTTCGACGCAAGCGGTTTGCGCTTGCCAACAATATTTTTGATGGTTCAGCTTAGTCCTCCTCTTTACATCCCCAAGATAGTGCGGGCTGCCCTGGTGTGGTTTGGCTAGGAGCGCTTAACAGAAGATGCGCTAAAGAAACACCTGTTGGAGCCCTTCACGAAGGCGATCTTGGTGAAGCTTGGAGGACAAGAAATACGGCACAAGACCTGAGAAAACATCATCAGTGTGGACTCATGCGGTGCACTTCTGACTTTAACGTAAGGCAATGTTGTTTTCCAAGTTGCGCTGACTGCGAATAGCTTATTCCACGGACCAGAATCCCTCTGTGCATGCAAGACACAAGTTGACCATTACTTTAACTGGACCAAGGAATGGCTTACAGAAAGTGGGAATCACTTCGTGCCTCGCCTTCTTTGCACACGAAAAAACACCAGACATTCTCAGATTGTTCCGAGTTGTATCCATGCATCGTGAATAGACAACTGAAATCAACTGTTTGGATGTGTTTGGACTGTTTGGAGCTTGACTGATTCGTTCTCTGCTAGGTACCGCAGTCAAGCAGTCCGGCGTTTGGTGCTGAGCTGCCGGGGTGCTGAACTGACTGTGTTGAAGAGCGCGCTGGATAGCACCTTGGAGTGTCGACGAGACACCTGAGCAGAAATTGAAGAAGGGAACGTGCCTCCGCTACACACCACTTGGGTCATATATGCGCATGCGAATCGGCATTATAGGAGAGCTCGTCTATATTTCATTTCTGGAGGCCGAGAGGGAGCAGTACTGCTCCGCCTCGTTGTTCCGACAAGCTAAGCCCTCTGCTTTTGGTACTAGATGTGAAAGTCAAGATCTGGGTAGCTCCTCCACTTTAGAGTAGCACGACAAATGATATTTATGTGATACATCCCACCCAGAATGGCTTGGCTCAGGTACCGGCGACTACTTCAACTTGCACAAGCTGTGGGCTGGCAAACGAACGTTGGGTGGACTGCCAAAGGGCTGTAAGTTGAAGCATTTCCTCACATAGACCTGTCTTGACAAGTGGGCAAAACACAGAATCACCCGGACACCATTGTCTTGACATGCCAACGATGTAATTATAGAAATATGACAATTGTAACAAGCAGGCAGTCTTGACATATTGTTCCGTCCCCAGCAAAGAATTTGGAACTTACTTATCCATCTCAGGCTTTACGGAGTAAGCGATGGATGTGTAATCCATTCACAATCTGTAGTGGTTTGGATATGTTTTCGGGGGATCGTAGTAGGTGATTGTAAGGTGCCAGTGTCAGTTTTGTGCCAAATCACCACTTCTACGCACGGGAGCAGAGGCAACTCACCATTGAATTGCATTGCAACACCTAAAGATATAAGATTCACTTAAATGGAGATCCAGCCTGGCAAGTCACAAGCAATTTGGCCAAGGAAGGTTATTCCAACGATTGTAGACTTGTAGACATTGCAAAGCCTGTTGTGGTTGCTGCTTCCATCTTCCATTTCAACTGTAGCATACTGTAGCATTTCTCTCGCAATCCGTCGCTTGTTCCGAGGATCTACCGGGATTTGAGGGAACCCGTACGAAGCGAGTTGCTGGCACATCTTCAGAAAGAAGCCGTGGACCTGCGAGCCTTGGTGTGAGCTTGACCAATGAAGCGCTGTGAAAGCCCGCTGTTCTGAAAGCTGTCGGTGCTCAGTGTTAGCTCGCAAAACATATCGCATAACTTGCTGAAGCTCGAACGAACGTGTTGAACATTGAAGCTCAAGTTTTAAAAGACTGATTCAAGACTGAGTATGTCGTAAACAAACCTGACCGATTCTGCAACTGATTTTGCCCATTTTGGTCACTCTTGGCCAAGCCAAGGGATTGATGGTCACTCTGTGGGTCTCAAGATCCTCAGCTCCTACCACTGCACTTGAGCGATTTTGGGTGGTTGTGTTCTTGAAGGATGAAACCCGAAATCGCATCCGGTGCATGCGCTGGATTTCTCCACTCCATGCCTACCCCCACAACATCAAGCTCGTTTGGTGCTCCAATGTGCCAAGTGCAGGATGGTTGCCTTGTTTGCAGGGCTCACAAGATGAGGCGATATTGATGACACAGTCGCCTGCAGTGGTGGATCCTTTCCTGCTGGCCTCATGACTGCAAGAAGTTAGTATATAATGTGATTTTGGGGCTCATTCATTTAGGGTGCTTTGTGAGTGCTGGAAGTCTAGAATCCCCGGATAAAGAGTGCCAGATGAGGTCGTTGGTGTGGAACAATTCTTCTGAAACATTTCTTCCGCAACTATTTGGTACTCTTCCGCAACTACTCTTCAGAAACTATTTCGCGATCTTCAGCAACTATTTCACGATCTTCAGAAACTTTTGGTGATCTTCAGGAACTATTTCGCGATCTTCAGAAACTATTTCGCGATCTTCAGAAACTATTTCACGATTTTAAGAAACTATTCCGCGATCTTCAGAGGCTATTTTGCGATCTTCAGAAACCTATTATTTGCATGCTTTAGAAAGTATTCTTCGTAATTTTTACAACATTGCAACCAATTTGCATGAAGGAGCACTGGGCGGGTGGGGGGGGTGGGTGGGTGGGTGGGTGGGTAAGTGGGTTTGCGATCTGCAGAAAGTTGTTCGTGCAGGTTTGATGTTGCTCTTCGACGCTTCGTAGTTTCCGAACATTAGTTCCTGAAGAAAACCGTAGAGTTTCCGAAAATTAGTTTCCGAAGAACACCGTAAAGTTTCCGAAGATCACTTTTGAGTAGCCGAAGATTAGTTGTCACAGAAAAGTTTCCGAAGAAAACCACATAGTTTCTGAAGAAAACCGCATAGTTTCCGAAGAATAGTTTCCGAACATATCCGTAACATTTCTGAAGATTAGTTTCCGATAGTTTCCGAAGAAAACCGTAAAGTTTCCGAAGATCAACTTTTTAGTTTCCCAATAAAACTTTGACCCGTTGGTGTGCGTCAGCTATACATGATGCTTGTAGTGATGTTTTACGAGGTCGGGACAAGAGATTGTCAAGGCCTTAGGCTGGCAGAAGTTGTTGACACTGGCTGGTTGGCCATGGACGTTTCACGCAGTTTTCAATGCGGGATGCCCCACAACCGCTCATACCATCTCATGCCAAGTGCGCAAACTGTTGTCAACATTTGGACAATTTTAGCATATTTTAGCCATTTGAGGCCATTTGACCTGAACGCTTGAAGTGAAGTAATTATTGTTCCAGCTACACTGCACGATCCTAAGATATCCTCAGGCCCAAAAAGATGATCTACCCCGGCTTCGCAACGCTCTTGCGAGAGCTGGATTCCAGCTTCACACCATCGGAGTGGGGGGCTCGCTCGGCTCGAGACGGATCAAACAGAAAGAGGTGCTCATGGGTTGAAAAGCGTTTCTCTTGTTTTTTCTTCTCTCTCTCTCTCTATGCTCATCAAGATGGTGGAAACGTTCACAAACGGTTACTAGTATGTTCTTCAATCGGTTTTGTTCGTATTATGCTTCACTCGTAGACTCCATGCCGACTCGGCTTCGCAACGCTCAGGCCATGCTCCAACGTGGTGTTCTTATCGGCCAGGTGCTTCGTCATGCAGCATCCAACGAAGACGGGAGCGTCGTGATGTCTTCGATAGAGAGAGGTGGAGAGAAGCATTTCTTCATTCTATTCTGCCAGCGAGGTCAGCTTTCCCTTGTGTATTACCTCCCAGGGAAGAAGACCCCAGTCAAAGGTGTTGCCCAAGCCTGGAGGCCTCACATCTACAAAGACGTTTCTGAGCAGAGAACGTTCAGGACACTGGTCGAAATTTCCTACTTGTCAAACTTGTCAGATCTTGAAGTTATCAAGATATGGCTGTGTGCAACATTGCACAACCGCCAAGCAAGACAGCACCAAGGAAAAAATGAAAGGATAGGATAGTGTTTTTTTCTTTCATAAGTCAGTCACACATCCTTTTATCCTCGGGAGAAGGTCACGGTCAGACTACTCATCGAACTATTGAAGAGCAAATCAAGCGAGAAGCTCTTTGCTTAGAGCACGAATAAGACCGCTGCTGTTTCTTTTCTCAGCTTGGTTAGGATGGTGCAGCAGCTTTTCCAGCAGCAGGTCCTGCTGGGTGCTCAGCATCAAACACCAAGTGCACTAACAGCCTGGCAACCAAAACTTGAGGTACTGCCAATTTCTTACCTGGAGGTGATATGTGAACACAAACATGGTTGCTTTTTGTATCGCAGTGCAGCAAGGGCCCGACCTCCAAGAGTCAATTGTTTTCTTTGAGCACAGAGAGAAGCGAAATGCGCCTCCAAGTGGTGCTTGGAGTGGTGCCCTTTCTGCCCGGGCTCCGCTCCAGCCGCTTCCACTTGAATTGTCAAACATGATTGCCGTTGTATGTTGTTTTGTCTTGTGATGCCACTCGAGAACCAGTCTGCAGCATGAGTAGGCATTTGATTCATTTTTATCGGATGAACTCACATTGAGGCACACGATCCCCAGCATGCTGGCTGGCTCCCTCGGGACCGAATTGCCCGGATGAGTGTGGTGATTCTTGATGAGCATCAAGGTATATCAAGAAGGGTTGTTAAACGCAAACATTATTTTAAAAAACACACACATTTTATGATCCTGTGACAGTCAGGCCACTGAATCCCTGTCTCTGCAGGATCGGTTTTGGTGCTCTTGTGAAGCTATGCTTTTGCAACTCCAATGCCTGGGAGGCCCAATCTTATTTTAACAGCCGCTCATTTATATAGGAATATGATGGGCTATTTAGTATAATACTTATATATGTGGTTGTCGATCTAAAGGTCCTAGACAACATTGTGTATGACGATGACCCGGAACATATCAAAATATCATTTGGCGAAAGTTTTTGTCGAGTTGGCGAAAGTAATTCATTTTTTGGCGAAAGATCTGGCGCAATATTAAATATGTACTTTTGTATTATGTATGAATGTTCATTTGCTTCCTGAACAGCTGGTGGCAGTGACTCAGAAGTTAGATGAGCTGTGGAAGTTAGATAACCTGCTGCTGCTGCGGCTACTACTGCTACTACTCCTGCTGCTGCTGCTGCGGCTACTACTACTACTACTACTGCTACTACTACTACTACCACCTACTACTACTACTGCTACTACTGCTACTACTACTACTGCTACTACTGCTACTACTACTACTACTACTACGACTACGACGACGACGACGACGACGACGACGACTACGACGACTACGACGACTACGACGACTACTACGACTACTACGACTACGACTACGACTACGACTACGACTACGACTACTACGACTACGACTACGACTACTACGACTACTACGACTACTACTACGACGACGACGACGACTACTACTACTATTCCTATTCCTGCTCCTGCTTTGGGGGGGTGGCTTTGCCACAAAACTTTACCCCGCAAAAGGCGAAAGTTTGGCGAAAGTTCAGCTCAAGATTGGCAAAATTTCACCCTGCCACATCTGACCCCCAGCCCATTATGAGTAAGTTTGAGTGACCGGCTACTACAGTGATTCTTCCATTTTTGACTCTTGCTGACACCCAGGAGAAACAAAAGAGACGTACAGGGTGTCAACAGTTAAGTAGAAGACACATGCTGACAAACAGTGAAGTTTCTATTTTGTGCTTGCCGGTAAAGAAGAAGCCGTTGACGTGAACAAAACGCAACAGACATGGCACACATGAATACAGCATGCTTCGGCGAAAATTTGGCTAAAGTATTTTTTGCGAAAATGACGGATCCCGGATGAAGGAATTTAGATCAACTCCCATTTGTGTTGAGTCTGGGGCAGGCTTGGGTGCACGAGTATCATCACAACACACAGTTGTACATTTTGGCTCAAGATCCAAGACGGACAGTGGAGTTTCTGTCCCACCCTGACCAGCTGTAGCTGGAGTGGGGTGTCCCGCTACCTGAGGTGTCTTCTGCATCAGGGGATGCTCTCCTCTTGTTTTTTGTGGATCAAAGCATCTGAATAGAGAATGACCAAGTGGAGGCTCCACAGCGGTTGGAGCTTAATCGCACTGGGAACAGAGCTTGAGAACAGAGGACGGAGCTGGAAGTGAAAAAGGCGTGTGATTCTGTTAAGGAGTAGAGTGAAAGAGTCCTTTGTGATGACATCACAAAAGCCAGAGAAGTTCGCGAAGAATGGCCTTCCAGCAAGGAGGAATTTTGATCAACCACCATGTTAAAAAGTTTATCACGAAAGCCAGCCGATAGGCTGGAGTTGGGATGGGGTGTGGGGGGGGTGGTCGCAGGAAGACCAATTTCGGAGGGCGAGCCCAGAGCCTGGTGGGGGAGAGCGAAAAAAGCGAGGGGCTGAATGGGGTTGAAAATGTATGGTTTTTGGGGTGTTGTGATGCAAGTGATGCAAATGACGGCGAAGAGTGCACCATTAGCGTCATGAGGGGCTCAGGAGGCAATCTGATGGTTGGAACTCCTCCAGAAGAGATGTGGGTCTCTGGTGAACTCTGATTTGATGCGTCTTCCCAAGATGATCCTTTTTGTCTTGGTGGGCAAGTGGTCTTCCAAATATAGAAACGCCTCTGCTATATCAGAAACGCCTCTGTCAACCAAAAGCGGTTTTTAATGAAGAGACAAAAAAGTCATACTTGGGAAGAGACCGAAGTATATATATGTATATAATATACTTACGAATGCCAGCGGACAGCCTCGGCGATGGGAGCCCCACAGCAATCTTTGCCCAAAGTTTGGCAATCGCGTGATCATGATCTCGATCCGCTCTTGGCGGCGCGAGTTTATTCCATCTACAAGACACGAACAAAATGCAGCAGGCAAGCGCCCCTCAGCTCCTTAGGGGTGCCCTTTTTTAGCCTGAAAGCGCCTCTACAGGACACGACTAACAAACAGCGGGCAAGCGCCCCTCAGTTACTTAGGGGTGCCCTTTTCCAGTTTGAAAAAGCCCTTGAACCGGGAGAAAAGAGGGCACCTCTCCTGACATGTATTCTGCTTTCTATTGCAACAGCAGTAGCATCACTGCAACGTCGACGTCCCCCCATAACAACGGTAATTTTTCCCCGAAGCTAAGCAATCACATGATCTTGGCAGTCCACTTTCCTCGGTCCACTCTTAGCAGCACGCCGACTTTATGCGTCTATCTACAAGACAAGACAAAGCAAGTGCAGGCAAGCGCCCCTCAGTTACTAAAGGGTGCCCTTTTTTTCTTGAAAACGCCCCTTGAGGGAAGGAAAAGGGGGACCCCACCCCCCGACCTGTGAATGAGAGCCTGTCGTATCGGCCTTTACTGCGACTTTCCACTTCTGCCTTCGACTGCCCCATTCCCGACAGCACTTGCTGTGCGCTCTCCAATTCACCCCCCATAGCCATCTTAATATCTTCTTAACGAGGCTGACTTTTGTCCCTTCCCTTCTCAGGTAAATATACATCAAAAAATATATATATACATACAACTGCGTACATATATATATATATATGTGTATATATCTGTGTGTGTGTATGTGAATCAGAAGCAGACAGCCAACGCAATGGGATCAAAGAGGAGTCGGTTGTTCTTGTTTGGTCGTACCTTGTTTTTTCAATCACGTGAGGCCAGCTCGGAGTTAGACACCGCACATGAATGGGCGATGAGTCTTCAAACTTTGTCATGCTTTGTCGAAAGGAGGTGGGGCGATACAAGCACACGGTTTTCCAGCAGCACAGAACTCAGATGAGCTCTTTGGTCGACAAAAACGACCAAAAAAGAACCATTGGTTTTTGCCAAGTGCCATGACATCAATGGTGCCGGACCCAATGCAAATCATTGTACTTGTTCATTTGCATCGGGCAACCTAGTACCAAAAAAACACACCGCAGTGATCAGCAGTGCCTCG
This sequence comes from Durusdinium trenchii, assembly GCA_963970005.1. Taxonomy (NCBI): domain Eukaryota; class Dinophyceae; order Suessiales; family Symbiodiniaceae; genus Durusdinium; species Durusdinium trenchii. The sequence continues at coordinate 27,760 of CAXAMN010000436.1, read as the reverse complement.
CCGCTAGCATTGCAGAGGACTCATTGCGCCCACTGTCCTTGCTCTGATTTTGTGCTGTTTGCTTGTGTCATTTCCTGTGCAACTGCTCAAGGTATACATGTTTGTACCGAGAATATGATTTCATTTTTTTGCGGTGCCTGTGCTGCACGGAAAGATTTGACAAAAAAGGACATTTGATGAACAGATCAATGAATACGAACAGGCCGGCAAGGATACTCAGCTTTGTGTTCTGATTGGAAACAAGTCATGAACAATGCAGGTATTGGCTTGTGATTGCTGGCACGCAAGATAATTGAACCTAGGGGGACACAGGAGGACACGTGCCGGCCGGTATTGCTCAAAGATCTCAAAGACATGCCATGAAAGGTGGTTCCACAGGGTTACCTTGAGTTTATATTGCGCAGCAATTTTGCGGCTGACGAGGTTGAATCGTTGATCACTCGACATCAATAGACTCCCCTCGCTGTTATTGGGTTTGCTTTGCCACCAGCCTTCGGTGCTTGTAGTCCCCAAGTTGACCCGATGACTGACAAACACTGAGGTGACAATGGCCAGGGAGATCTGTTGGCAGGGCAATTGATGATGCAGGCACGCCAAAACAAAATAGTGCGTTCGGAAGAAACCAAAATAGTGCGTTCGGAAGAAATGCCAGGACGAATGTTCCAACAGATGTTGAGATGTTCCAAGACCGTGTCAAGATGCACAACCAAGATCCAGCAAGACACATTAAAATGCAAGCCAGTGCGGTCGACCCAAGCAGCATACCAAAGCTTGCGGTACAGGGGCCGGATGAAGACCGTCCAGTGGCCGTCCTGATCCATGAGGTGTGGACGTTGGCAGCAGATTTGATGCTTGAAGGTGATGATTTTCGGAAGAAGTTCTGTTCAATTGTCCACATCAGCAAATGCAAGGGGCGGAAGGCCTTCAATGAAGCAAATTCCAAACATAGCGGACAACCTATTTTTGTGGTTTCACCCAGCTTAAATGCAATCGAATTGTGAAGTCATTTTGTTCGTTTGCCAGGTAATACCTTTGGCCAAGTCGCTGTCCTTGAGCTCAGAGGAGCTTGATCCTTTGAAGCTGTCAGCTCAAGGCATTCATCTACATAAGACATATGATGCTCGACTGAGAGGGCTAGGATTCGACGCGATACGATGCGCATTATATAATGGTTTGGATGGAACATTGATGGAATGCAGGCATCGTACACTGGTGGGTGGGGAGATTGATGGAGATTACCATGTTACCGGGTATGTGTCCAATCCCAATCTTATCAGAGAGTGAATGAGGGTCCATGGCCCGGTCCTCAATTCGCTTGCTCCATGGGTCGTCTTCCACGAATTGAGGTTGGTGCTGCCTTGGTGACCTGGCAGTCTTCAGCTAGTTGTGAGCCGCCAAAACGCGGTCTGTGTCTGTTGTGTTTTCAAGGAAAACATGTCAAAAAACGTTTTGCCTTTGGCCAACAGAAGTGATCATAGACCACCGCTGCAGAAATTGAAATGATCGCTTGTGGCTGAGGCCTTGCATCGTGCTGACCTCCTCAGCTTCAGTGTCCAGCAGCTGGCCAATGTCGCGAGATGTGCGCAGGACCCCGGCATGACAAATAGAATCCCCACCGTTCGATTTTTGGTGTATTCTGCCTGGCATGTGAGAGCAGATGCATGCAATTGATGATCAATCATTTGGTCCAGGTGTGATATAGAGGTTTGCCGCAATAAACCATGTCCAATTGGAAGTTCCGCTTGATTACATAGTATTTGAGCTATAGGAGGCAGCTCTTTGTTTCTTGCCTTAGAACCATCAAGTGGTTGGATGGGTGCTTTGCAGATCCGACAATCCTTTTTTTTGTTCGCCTTATTGATCTTATTGGTTGTATCAGACTCACAATGGTGCATATGAGATGATGGAAGAGCCCTTCTGAAAGGACGATTTCGACACTTCCCGACTCTTGGCTGCAGAATATTTGCCAAGGCTGTGAATGTTTGCCAAACCTGAGACCCAAATCTTTGCCAGGGGTCATGTATCCAGAGTGGATACACAATTGGGAAATGTTCGAAGACGCGCTGTCAGCAGATTTGCGCACGGTTGGCCCTCTATTACTTGCCGCAGGCGCGCCGTGCTGGATGTTGTAGGCATGGGTATGCTTGTTGAAACTTATAAAACTGATCCTAGTCATGCCGTGGCCTTCTTCAGTTTGTGCAAGCATTCAAAGAACACGCGCAAACGCCGGCCTCAGTTTTGTCAAACATGTGCCCTCAGTTGGCAAGGCTTACCGCCCTTAAGATGCCTGGAATGCACCAACACCTTGCTCAAGGAGGTGACTTGGTCACAAAATGCAACTACTGTATATACTTCCAGCCGCACCTACAAATTGTTTGAAAGCAGCCATCATGGGTAATTATTATCTAACAGTTCTTGTAATGTGTACCCTTTCTTTACATTTTGTTACTATGTTTTGTTGGTGTCTCCCATCTCGGTTTTGTTCCAGACTCAGACTGTGAGATAGTGCGCCCAGAGTTGTAGGAGGAGCCGTTTTCAAGCATCTTCCAATTGGGCACGAATAGCAGCGATGAGGAGGCCAGGGTTCTGTATGACTTGAACGTTTTAGTTTAACCACCACGGATGGAGTCTGTCGTTGAGTGAAGTCAAGCGTAGCTTTTGATTCTTTGGGTGCGCAGGAATCGCAAGAAGCGCCGATTTGCAGCTGCCATCATCACACCAGCTCAGATAGCTCTGATGAGGTCACGCGAGTCGCGCATGAAAAGATCCAAGATGGAAGTGGAATGAACATCTTTCACTGACTCACGTCATTCTCACAACACCAGTTCTACAACCGCTGGTCCTGCTGGTTGTTTGATTCTTTATGATTTGAACACTCTCAGAGCGTGCAGGAGATCCTTAGTCTGCAGCATCATTTGTGGCCGCTTTACTCGGATGGAAAGGGGATGGAACTCCGCTTGTTCACGCTTGTGAATCATATGGCGTCATGTGTAACCTTTCTTGGAACGCCAATGGCAAGTAACGTCATAGTCTTGAAGAAGCTGGAGATGTGTTGTGTGTATGTGTGTCTTGCTTTGCATTCTGCATCACAGCGGGATTTGACACTCGCACCGGAGCTTTTATCATCCGCTTCCCTGGACAGATTGCCCCTTCAATCATGATTTCTGTGAGTTGGAGGATGGGTTACCGGAATCGACAATCCTAGCAGCCAAAATCCAAGCCCTGTAAGGGGAACCCGAAGAGGCATGCTTGGCAGGACTTTGACCTTCGTTCATCCAAGAAAGATAACGCCAAGCACGTGGAATGTGGTTTGCTGGGACCGGAACTGCTAGATCGAGCAATGAGCATCGATGTGACTTCCACTCTATCAAAGACAAACACATATAGCATCATATAGCAACGCAGAAAGATCCCAAAAGATATGAATGGGAAGTGGGGCCTGACCACGACACCCAAAATCTGCAGTGTATCAATATGAGGGTCAGATGGAAACATAATGCTTATCTAAAGAGTTGCAGGCCACGAACAAAGCAAGAACTTTGGAAACCTGCGAAGAATTAGAGGTAGGCCAGTTATGGCAAATTGTGTCATTGCATACATTTTTGCTCCTGCGTTACTGTTTAGGCATTTATTGGATGCCGAGAACGACGATAATGGATAAAAATTCATTATGTTTATCATATATATATATATATCTATGTTAGTTAATAATTGACACTTTTTAATGCATATTTATCAACGATAATTTGAATCTTTACAATTATATGAAGTAATTATAAAAATTAGCGTTAATTAATTTTGTTTATTACGAAAGGTAATTTTTTAGGGAATATTTTGAATGTATTTTCTGAAATAAATATGGATTATTTCTGGAATTAATGATTGATAATTTAATTTATCTATTTTTTTCGAATTGTTTATTTTTTATATAATAATTTTATGTTATTTTTGTTTTTGTAGTTGTTTTATTTCGAAATATATTATGTTGTTACGATTATTGTTTAATATTGAATATTTTAATTTTGGAATAATATTTGAATGTTTGAAGAATTTCTTGATGATTTTATTTATTTTGATATTTCGATAGATTTTTAATATTGAATATGTTGGGTTTGGAATAATATTTGAAGACATAATGAAATATGGATTTGATTAAAAACATTATAGTTAAAATACAAAAATATAGGAAATTAACATGATTTATAATATATTAAAAATTAGATGATATAATGGAGAATTTTTCTAAGATTGAATTATGATATATTTGGTCTCGAATACGATTTGAAATTCGATTTTTTTTTAAATAATATAATATGAAAGCGCCATCTTAGCTCGAATCCAGCAGCTATTTCTATATTTCTTCGTGTTTATGTCACTGTTTCTTTTTTGAATAGATAATTCTGGATATGTTGATGACGATTTACTGGCTATTTTCCTTTGTGATATTGTCCTTTGTAATATTGTTATATGGATAGCTGAGACACCACGTCCCAAATCCCGTAAGCTGGAAGATTTATGCCTGGCGCGAGGGTTATTACTAAGACCTCGCTTGATGATGAGAATGTCTCCCATTAACGGCTAGGCACGAAAATTCACGAGGTTTGGGCGACATTAGGCTACGTCCTAATTGTGGATCCATCCAGATGCAAAAGAATTAAGAGGAGCTTTCATCGAGCCTGCAAACGGGCCTTTAAGTATGGCTGTATACAATATCGTGGAAAGGATTTTTGGTATTCCAATATCCCGTTTAGGATTCGTCATTAATTGACACATGCGGCTACTATGCCAGACATGAAGGTCAGATGTTCGCTTCCGCCAACACGACCAACTGAATCCTTGAACGCCTCCAACGGGCTTCTATTGGACGAATGGGTGACCTGGCTCTCCCAGACCTCATATGATGTAGCTATCCTATAGGAAATTGGATGGCGCTTCAGCAATCAATGGGTGTCTGGTGATTGGTCCATGCTGCATTCGCATGGCCATCGTACCATTGTTCTCGCATGGCCATCGTGCCATTGTTCTCTGCATGATTCGACGACGCCTATTGCGCCCTGATCAATTGGCTTGGAGTGAATTGTGTCCAGGCCGGCTCATTTATGTTCGGTTACATTTAACCCGGATCCACGATATCATTTGTATTTATCAGCATTCCTGGAGTTCTTTGAAAGACCGTCACACCCTTCTCCAAGACCGACTTCAGGTATTTGAAGCCATCCGTCACTGCATTCACCATGTTCCGAAGAGTCACATGTTGTTGCTTGCAGGTGATTGCAACACCCCACTGACAGCCGATGCACCTCATGTGCACTCACGTGACCCCAAGTATGGTCAAGCAGCCCATTGTGACAAACAAGACTTTCAAACCATGATTCGTGACTTGGATTTGGTTGCTGTTCACTGTCAACATCACTGGCAACCTACTTTCAAACACAGGAATCACACTAGTCGAATAGACTTCATGTTTGTTCGTCGTCACCAAGTTCAATAGACCAAGCATCGTGCCCAGGTACTGACTCATTTCGAGAGAACTGTTGGCAGCAGTGCCCCTGTGCACCACCCTTTGGTCATATCCTTACCTCGATGGTTTGCCCCACCCAGACAACAACCTCCGATTAACTCGATAGACCGCCATCGACTGAGGCTTGAGTATCAGTCACAGACTGAGAACTGGCTCACCTTCGAAACGGAAGTCATGCACACAGTTCGCACACATACTGACCCCCCAAAGTCGGATGATCCTATCACTACATGTATCCAAGTTGAACAGGCCATACGCCAGCTGTGTCAGAACCACTTCCCAAGGGTACGCCAGCACCGCCCTCTGTGTTCTCAGGTCAAATCCCTGGCTGCTCAAATGTGGTTTGCCAGACGCCAACTGCTCCGTCTTCGATCCGTCTCCATGCAGGCAGTATTTCAGAGCTGGTCTTATGTCATTCGATTCGAGAAGTTTCACACAATCATCAGACGTCAAAGTCGGCAAAATCGTAAAAACCGTTTAGATATTTTTCTTGCAGAGAGTGTCCCCTTCGTCCTTCAGAGCAAGCTGCATGATTGGTACAAGCGGATTCGTACCCTGTGCCCCAAGCACTCCTTCAGGCGGATTCAGCTGTTTGACATGCATGGTGCACCGTTGTCCCAAGCCCAAGAACTTGCACGTTTGACCCAATACTATCAGGAATTGTTCACGGACTCTCAAGCGCCTATCATGACCCCACCAGCACTGAATCAGTTGCCATTCACTGAGGCTGATGTACTTCATGAACTTCAGCACCTTCTTGTGACGAAAGCCCTTGCCCCTGACGGGTTTCCTGCACTTATATGGCGACACTTTGCGAGCATTCTGACACCAGTGATGTTTCCATGTATCAGTCATGCATGGTGTCAAAACCAAAATCTACCCCCGTCACATTGGTCTGCAGGCTGGCTCCACCTCCTAGCCAAGCCCAATAAAATACCTAATCAACCAGCTGCACTTAGACCGATATGTCTCCAACACCCAATGCATAAGGTCATGTCCAGTATTCACTGCCGCTTATTCCTCGGATAGGCACACGGCCCCCTCAGCCAGATGCCCTTATATGCGTACATGCCTCACCGAGGCACACGTGAGTGTTTGCTGACGGTGTCCCACCATTCCCGTCTGGTGAGAGAACTTTGCATTGCTCTTCGTAAAGACGATGACAAAGCTGGGCTTTGGGGAGGCCTCCAAATCTCGCTGGATATGGAGAAGGCATTCGACACCATCAGCAGGCAGCAAGTTTCCAGGGCTCTCCATGCCTTTGAGGTCTCCGATGACCTCCAATCGTTAGTGTACTCTTGGTTGACCCCCCCGTACTTACTTCATTCCCTTCAAGGAAGTGGTAGGTAAAATCCAGGCCACGGGTGGTATACAACAAGGATCAAAAGATGCCCCGCTCTTTTGGAACCTTACGATGTACCTCATCCTCCAAGACTTACTTGCCCAGTATGATCATGCCTGGATCTTAGAACACCTGGTAGTGTACGCAGACGATTTTCACATGCGCTGGATTGTCCAATCACCAGCCGATGGACTGCGCGCAATGCACGACCTGTCCTTCCTGATGAGGGTATTTGGAGCCTATGGACTGAAGATAAATCCCACTAAGAGCTTTGCTATGCTTCGCCTTGTTGGGAAGGCCCTTCCTTCGTTCCAGAAACGCTGGATTAGTCGCACGGCCAATGGCCCCATGCTCCGACTGCCTGACATGGCAATCACTGTGCCGCTGTTCGTACAGAGCATAGGAAGTCGATACGACCAAACGCAGACTCACCGCTGCCCAAACCTGCTTTCGCATTCTGCGGAGGTGGCTCCTAGACAAGCATCATCCATTGCAGACACGGATCAGACTATACCGTCAATGCGTTCTACCTACGGTCCTCCATGGAGTGTTTGAAATGGGCCTGACACATCATGGCAGTTGTACCATCGTAGGCATGATCAACAAACACCTTCGATCGATGGCACATGCACCTGTCCATCTCACTCGAATCCCAACTCAGGAATTTTTCCACAGTCTTGGCTTGTCACCACCGTGGCACATGCTTCAACGACACTATGATAGATTGGTTCATTCCTTGAGTCACCGTCGGTCTTGCCTTCGAGCCTCAGCCATGTCGTCCATGCCCAGTGATGCTGGAGTTCATGTCCCAGACTATCCAGATACATCCATTCCATTCCCGTCGACCCACACTGACCCGTGCACTCAGGTTCCGGTCCTCAAGTGCCATGAATGTCACAGAACATTCACTCAGGCAGGTCCGTATAAGCGTCACCTCAGGGAACATCACCAAATTCCCTGTAGTCCTGAAGATCTTTATAATCCTCTACGTGACACGACCAATGGACACCCCACCTGCAGACATTGTCATAAGACATTCACTGATTTCTACCGTCTTCGTGATCACATCAACAAACGTGTTTGTTTACTTTTCAATGCCTCGCAGGACCAGATCGTGCCCATTTGTGATCGACCTGACCTCCGCATGCATCTCAGATACAAAAGCATTCCTGGCCTTCTCCTCAACAAGGCCTTGATGAAGGAACTCTCCAATCATTGTGCCTACTGCCATAGTGCCATCGCTGCTCGCTCGATCCGCCGGCATTACCGTGACTGCCATGCACAACTGCTGCCCTTTGAACCACTACATCGGGAACAGGTAAGGGCAGTTGCATTCTTTGTGACCAGTCTCGCAACAACGTCCGAACATATCAGTGTGGTGTCCTCATGCAACTGAGCATCATGCTTGGTCAAACCTACGATGTTAGTCATTTTCCGGTGATGCCAGTCATGATGCGAGGAGACCTTGATAACCATATGGAAGACGTCGCCGAAGCCGTGACACCATTGCCACAGATTGCCGAGGTCCCAGTAGCTCCGGTCTCAGGCCCTGATGATTGCTCAGACAGTCGTGCACCTGCGTCCATGACCCCTGACTCGAGGAGCGCTAGCTGTCTTCACAAGTGCCAGCACTGTCACATGGCCTTCCTGACCCCTGCAGGTCTCGACCAACACCTTCAGACAGATCATGCCACAGGTTCCAGTCCTGACCGCACTCGTGCTGATAGTCGCAAACCTGGACGACAGAAAACGATCCAACAGATGCTTCAAGCTCCTGTTCAGGACCCACCACATCCACCGTTGAAGCAATATGAATGTCCACTGTGCCAGGAGATTGTCGGACGAAAGGCCCTATGGGTTCATTTGAAACGTGAACATCAGGCCACGAAACAGGATGCTTTTGAGTTCGTTCCTGAACGTGACATGTTGCCGGGAAGCTTGACCTGCCGACACTGCTACAGCTCATTCACCATGGAACAGGCCCTGGTTACCCATTTCAAACGAGGCTCCTGTCCTGTCCTCACATGTGAGTGGGCTCGGAAGATGCATTTTGGGTCTCATGCGGAACCTCCGCCACCTGCAGAATGTCCCATGCAACCATCTTTGCCCGTACTGCTGCACAGGTACTTTAATCTCAGCCAACAAGGCTTGATCGGTCATGCACAGTGGGTTTCCACCATTGACCTGGTTGAGTGCTGGTTTCCATTGCTGCATACACCGATTTCGTGTCCACTCCAGCATCTTCGATGGTATGATCACACGATCCAATGGCTTGTGCATTTCCCTGAACTGCCGCACACTCGGTTTGTCACGGACCAGGTCTTTCAGCACATTCATGCACTTCGTGCTCTCCGCCCTTTGTGTTGGGCCTGGACCTTGGATAATGCACAGAGTCCTGACATTCGGTTTGACTGCTTGAGTATTCATGATTCATTTAGTGACCAACTGCACCTTGTGAAAGCTGCCCTCATGTGCATAGCCCAGATCCTGGCCCGAAACCGTGCGATCCATCAGCTTATTTCGCACCAAGATGGAACATCAGACAGGGGAAGATCAATCCTTCACGGATCTCCTCGAGGCATGCACGGATGGGTTCCTCAAGCGCCAGAAAACTGCTCCATCATCCGGTGGGCAGACGACGCATGGCCGGGAGCAGCGAAAGAGGAACTCAAGCTCATCAGTGAGCACTTCAGATGGCCGGGACCGCGATCTGATCATGATGGTGGCTCGCTTGTCCCTTCCACGCGAGGATGCTCTGAACCAGATGAGTCTGGACAGTGGCCTGATGCTGTTCCTCCAATGTGGCAGAGGCTCCATCATGCCCACAATGCTCGAGACAGGCCGTCAATGGAACCAACAACGGCAAAACGGCGACGCCACGAAGTCGCTTCGCCAGACAATGTTCTTGACGATCTTCCAGGAACTGATCAACCGGGCCAGCAAACTACAGCTGACCAAGCAGGACGACCCTTTGGTTATGGGGCTGAAAGCCAAGGGCATTCTGACCGACGACAACAAATGGCATTACCTCACATGGAATGCGGAAGCAAAAGCCCTACAAGCGAATCAGAAGACTCCTTTGACCTCGGAAGAGATTTGTGCCATGCTGCAACGAATCCATCAGCTGGGGCAGAATCCGAATCTGATCTTGAAGTTTGCCGCTCTTCGTTCGCTGAAGCCGGACAACTTGCCTCAGGACACGGCGGTTGCCATCCCATGGCGGCTGGACATCAGTATGAGGGGACAAGACGCATTGGAACTGCACACCTTGCTGTTGAAGCTGGCCGGAAACGGCCTTACTCAGCTAGTACTGATGAGAATGCGACAAGCCACGTTGCAACGCTCACCGTTGGCCAATGCTATCCCCCAACAACTTCGCAGGTCATGAGGGGAATGATGACCACGAGCCTCCTGAATGACGGAAATTCGTGCTACATCAACTCGGTTCTGCAAGCCCAATGTTGGACAAGTTTGATGACGTCAGTACTCAGCCATGACACTTGGGGTTCATGGACACAGCCAATTTTGAGCATGTTTACCACTCATGCAGGGGAGGCTGTTTTTCCATGCAGTAGCTCATGTTTAGCAGAACACCTTCGAACCTGGTTTGATGCCCATCCTTCATCTGCTCAACACGATGCAGGTGAATTTGCTGGATGGATTCGAGGCCGGATGTTTGAAAAGGACCTCATGACAGACAACCCACTGTCCTTCCATCCCTGGGATACACGCCTTGCCACCAGCACTGAAGATAGTGGTTCACTTGCAGCACCCATTGTCCTTCGCGCGCTTCCTGAGGCTGACACCACTCTCCAGAACGTGGTCCACCTTTGGCATAGGCAAGAACCTTTTCTCAATGCCTTGAGGTCTCAAAGCCCGTTCGTATGCCTCCAGCTGGAAAGGTATCCTGCCCTGAGTGTTCGACATCATCATGCCATCACATGGGAGCACAATCGACTAGCCTTGCCAGTGTTTGATGGTATGTCCCATTACTTGGTGACCTGGCATGAATTTCAGGTGATTGCTGCAGTCCTCCACACAGGAATGGAGCCGACCTCTGGACATTACCGTGCGGTCCTCTTCAACTCCGGCAGTGGATTGCAATGCGATGACAATCGTCCATGCCAACGTCTTGTCCGAGACCGCACCTTCTATGAAGAGGTATACATGTTGTGGTTAGCTCCATGGTCTCATACATGTCAGGAGTTCCGCATTCCGTTGCCGAATTTGCATTCGCTCCAACAAGCCACCTTGGCTAAGCTCATCTCTTCGCATTTTGACTAAGCAGTCTTGCATCTCGATGGCCAATGATGCTCCCAGAAGCATCCATGTTCGCATGCGGCCCAACACGGGCGAGCAGAGACTCTCGCCGGCAGATGAATGAATGAATATAGTATTAATGACATTATTTATAATTTGGTGCCGTTATTTATTTGGTTTATATTTGTTTTATTAATTAGTTGTGGGTGTTAAACGTAAAACATATATAGTGATTCCCTATATGAATACGATTTGTAGCTATTTTTGGAAAATATATTTCGGCTATTTTTCTAAAATATTATTAATAATTTTACCTTCTTTTGCTCTTTCTCTTTTCCTCGTTAATACTAATGAGATTATATTTAGTTAGTAGATTGTGTATAGTGCGACTTCTGCACAATGAGGTTGCGTAAGACGGTTTCGATATCATGCGGATGCAGCCGATAAATTGATATAGAACATATCGCATTTCTACATCATAATTATCGATGCAATACAACCTCTCTGCAAAGCTCTGTGGAGAAATCTCTCGCTTAATGGAATACTATTCGATTCAACCTTATACCCCAACGAATACTATTGCACCGCTATTTGCGCACCCTTCCCATTAACCATCCGCCATAGCGCGATGTCTATCCTTGATAATACCGGCCGCACCCCTCCAGCATTATCCTTACAAGGGGAATCATAGTTCGTCATTGCGGCATCGACGCAACACGTGTAGGCCTGTAATCCTGACACAGTGCGTGCAGCTGTGGGACCATATATAATAGGCATACACGCGAGCATTTACGTATTGCGATTTTTATGCGAGCCTCTTTTCACATACCTTTATACAAATGAGTATCGACACAACGTAGCCTCTCTGTAGAGCCGTGTGGCGCAATCTGCCCGCAACGGGGTTCCTCCTGAGCCTTCCTGCGTTCTTTGGCTTTATTGATTTCATCCATGATTGCAAGGGAAATGTTCCTTAGCCACACCGGAGACAATCCCTCACCAGAAAAGGTCCGACAATTAGCTGGTCCGTCTCTACCTTTCGTATTTCCCCGCTCAAATTTTTAATTTTGAATTGTTTATTTATTTTAAAATTGATAATTGATTCGATTTTTTAGTAATATATTGTATATGTTACATGTTTCTCGTCTTCCCGCTTTCCTACCTTTCGGATATTTTTCTTGTCGCATTTCAATGATAAATAACGCTTTCAAAAAATAGATTTGAAAATAAACTACATCTCTATTATTGTCAAAACCTCGATTTAAGAAACATGGGCAACCGGTCGGTGGTGACCAAAGGTCTTTATCCTTGTCGCATATGGATGTAGATGTTCATTACCAAAGGTCCAAGCACCGTCATGATCAAAGATCGTCGTTGAAAATTCACATGGATATTGATTTCCGCGATCAAAAATCAATACATCAACATGAGCAGAATTTCTATGACCAAAGAACCCAACAACAACTGAATGTAGTGCAAATGGGTGTGGTTCCTCTTGTTGCACAGGAGCGTGAGGCACAATTAAGGGCAAATTTTTTTCATATTGTTCCCCAACTGCAACAACAATCCCAAGACCCCCAAATGATTGCCGAGGTTTCGTTGGCGCAAACATAAAATGAAACGTCATCAACCATGGCTCAACTAAGGGTACAACACCAAGAAGAGTTATCTAGGGTCCAGACTGAAACCAACCTTGCCCATGGTTCATTGCATAGCGAGCTTCAACAGGCTGAACAACAGAACCAGTGGTTGACGGAACGCCTTGAGTTTCAGCAACGGGAACTTGCAGAACAACAAAGTCGTTTTAATGAAATGCGCTCAAAAATCACGTTGCAAAACCAACTTGCAATGCTCCAATACAAACTATAATTATCGCAGGTTCAAGCCCAAAATGGTACGATTCCAGATATCTCTGAATTGAACAAAATCATCCACGCTCTTCCACTGAAGTTCAACAGATGAAGGAAGATCGTCGTTCCCAAGACCGACTTTATGCCCCTTTACCAATACATAAAGGTCCGGTGGTGTACCAATTATCGACACCAATTGCAGGGCAAGCCAGGTCACCGGTGGTCTCTCCGTCTCAATCCGCATGTGCCGGGTATATTCCGTTTGAGATATCGTTCCCACCCGCCGCATTCACTCAGCCCACAGGACCACCAAGATCCAATTCATCGTCTTCGAGCTCAACCAAGAAAGGAACCCAGATGGAATAGCTGGGGGAACTATTCCCACTTGGTCGGGTCGTGGTCCGTTGCCATCGCCCTTTGGGAGTGGTGGTGGAGATGGTGGCGGTGGTGGTGGTGGTGGTGGTGGAAATAGCGGTGGTCATAGTCCGCATGCGAGCGCTCACGGACAGCGTTCCATAGCAGCAAGATTAGGTATTGTTGTTGACGATTCACTAATTTATAAAGCAAAGTATTTGAATTTGGTGCCTATTGCAACTCTCCCAAATGATGCCGCTCAATTCAGGGGTTGGAAGAATTCCTTCTTGATAAAAGTTTCATCGATAGATAAGACCGGTCAATGCATGATCATGTCATGATTGCTAGAAGCACTCTCGGCAGATTCCACCGTAGAATACTTGGAATTGACGTCTTTGGAGATGCCTTGCCTTGATGCGCATTTGGCAAGCCAATTGATGGAGCACAAACACTTGAAGGGTGAATTGGGCCTCCAATTTCAAGCCTGCGCCGTAAAGGAGCAGCAGAAGGTCGGGCTCCTCTAGGTCGGGTTTTGTTGAATATGGTTGCCAGAAATTCTTCCTTGACTTGAGCAGGGGTGCCATTTTGACCGAGCAGAGTTTGTTTGAGTTAGACATGGGTGCCTATACATATGAGGGTCTTCGTATATTAGTCGATCGCATCGAGTTTGTGTTGAATGCAATCCCGCCTGAATACCAGCCGTCTGAGATGACTAAGTATACATGGTTGTATTCCCGGTTGAAGAAGGTAAGGGTCATGCAAAGCCACATTGATCGCATCAAAGATGCAAGCCATGGTTCACATGTCAAGTGTTGGGATTGGATGTTAGATAAATTCAAACTCACACTCCTTGAAATGAAGGAAGACCAGAATAAGGAATCCTTGAGAATAGCATTGCAAAAGCAAATCAAAAAGAAGGAACCTAAGCCAAAGAAGGGTAATGTTGCACAAATTGAGGAGGAAGGATCTTTTGTTTCGGCCGCCGCAGCAAAGCCAAGGCAAAGCCAAAGGCCAAGCCCAAGGCAACTCTGGGTCCAAAGGATCAATGCAAAGGTCAGGACAAGGGGAAGCAGGATCAAACAAAGCAAGATTCCGAAGGGAGCAAAGGGGATGGCAAAGCCAAGTCGGAGGCAAAGCCAAAATGCAACAAACCCACCGTTCCTTGCATCTTTTGGCCCAAAGGAACTTGTCCGGGATGCACTTCCTTTCTTTCATGACCCTAATTATGAATCCAAGCAGTCCGCTGCGGCAGCGAAAAGCTCGCCCAATCCAAGGGGTGGAGAATCAGGGTGGTGAACAGGTTCAAGCTCGACAGCCAAGGCCACTGTTGCTATGGTTGTCGCCTCGTCGGTGACAAAGGCATCGACGTCGGATGTTCGCTCATGTGGCCACTGGGGTTCATCCTTCTTTTCGGGTTTCCTTGAAGTGACAAAATCCATCATGAAGCCTTTTCGTTCGCTCTTCAAATGCCTAACAGCTTTGTGGTGCGTGACAAATCCTGTGCAGCAGATCCCTGAGAGGTTGATGATTTCATCTCATCATGGTCAATCACACTGTACTCCTGCAGTCTTGCCGCTTGAACATGCGTTGATCGCTCAGAATCACACAAAGGGTGAATTTGAGATTTCGTGGATTGCAGACTCAGGTGCTGGTCGTAATCTTGCATCGTTAAAAGCTTTACAAAACCAAGGGATTCCAAGTCAAATCGCAAACCAATTTGCGCCAGAAACGGGTAGGATAAAGTTTGAAATGGGGAATGGACATGTCAATGGCGACACATCAAACCTTGCCCATGGTAATAAATTTGGTGACGCTTCATGCTGCATGATGAACTCATGTCCGATCGTCAGGTCCATGGGTCAGATTGTAGCAACAAGAAAGCCATTTGATTGGTTGCCTGGTGAATGGCCTTTCTTTGGAAGAGATGTGTCCGGAGTCCAGATTGCCGCAGATGCAGAACAGATGATCGTCGCATCAAAGATAGATGAGCATATGCCGATATTTTCCGAATAGATGCAATTTAGTGCTGCCACATTTGGTTTGCCGGTATCTTCTGCACCTGCACCTCAAATGGTTCCGCCAGAGGAGGGTGAGCCACTCTCAAGCGATGGCGATGAGGAGCCTCGTGATCGGTGTGTTAGGTTGGTGAAAGAAATTACTTCTCTTGAATATAAGAAATTGAATATCCCCAAGAATCCTGCCTGTGAGATTTGTCAACGAAATCCGCCCCCACCGAAGGTGCTGAGGCGTTTTATAGGGCACGCATGAACCGCAAGTACCGCAAGTAGTACTGATAGCTTTAGCTGGGGGGGGGGGCATTTTCGCTCTAGAATCCTGTGTTTTTTCACGTTTTTGGAACCGGCTGAAAGTGCTTTCGTGCTAATGTTTGTTATCTTGAAGCCTTTAGGGATGCAAGAAATGCAACTTTCTGCTTTGCATCATCTGCGTCAGCTGAATCATCTGAGCGGTACGTAACATAGCCCTAGAAGTCACGACTTGAACGTCGTAAACTGGTACGTAACGTAACATAGCCCTAGAAGTCACTCTCTAATGGATATGTCTGCGAGATAGGGACTTGAACGTCCGGGAACGTGGCTGGTCAGGAGCAGAGATAAGCAGGTCAGGTCCAGGAACGGTAACATTATCTCACGAGCATAGCTCCCATAAGGTCGAACATAACCCCAGAAGTCCCTATCTTAAATATGCTTCCTCGAGATAGGTACTTGAACGTCGTAAACATGGTCTAACGAAGGCTCCAAAGGGACTGGAATAGAGTGAAGATATTGCCTACAGAGCGCTAGAAGTCACTATCTAAAGGACGTGCCTGCGAGATAGGGACTTGAACGTCGTAAATTGGTACGTAATATAGCCCTAGAAGTCACCATCTAATGTATCTGCGAGATAGGGACTTGAACGTCCGGGTACGTGGCTGGTCAGGAGCAGAGATAAGCAGGTCAGGTTCAGGAACGGTAACATTATCTCACGAGCATAGCTCCCATAAGGTCGAACTAGAGTGAAGATTTTGCCTAACAGAGCGCTAGAAGTCACTATCTAAAGGGCGTGTCTGCGAGATAGGGACTTGAACGTCGTAAACTGGTACGTAATATAGCGCTAGACGTCACTATCTAATGGACGTTTCTGCGAGATAGGGGCTTGAACGTCCGGGTACGTGGCTGGTCCGCATGCGTCCCCGAGATAGGTACTTGAACGTCGTAAACAAGACCCCCTTCCAGATCGTGTTCCGGTAGCAGTCTTTTTGTTATATTCGGTGGTAATATGCGGTGCGGGCGGTTACCGTCGCGAAGCGACGTGAATAGGATGTATAGAAGACGGATCAATTCAAAAAGATATGACCCTTTGGCAAATAGAGGGATACATGAAGAAATGGTTGCATTTGGTCAAAGACTAGCATGTGATTTCATCATTGTTTCCAAGGTCAGAACTGAGGGACGGGACAATGTTGTTTTGGTTGTTCGTGATGAATTCAGTGGTTTCATCCGAGCATGTCCATGGGGTTCCAAAAGCAACGAAACGATAAATAAACATCTTTTGTCTTTTCTTGGTCCGAGCTATCACAAACATCCGTCAATCATGATGAAGAGTGATCAAGCACAAGAATTCATTGCTTCTTGTTCGTAACTTGGTTTCTAACATGAGCCCACCCTGGAAAACAGGTGGCCTCATAATTCGAAGCTAGAAAGGGAGATATGTACCATTGAGGCGATCTCGAGAGCAATACATTTGCAGGCTGGGTTTCACATTTTTCAGGAACTTTGGCCGTTGTCAATGACGCATGCAACATTTATGACCTCATATTTTTACAAGACGCCTGGTATTGAGGTGATTCGATATGAGTTAGCCACTGGGTCTGTATGGTTAGGTAGAGATATTCTTTTGGTCAACTCCTGTATGTGCGCGGTCTAAACCAAGAAAAATTCCAAGCAAATGCAAAACCAGCCATCTTTGCAGGCTATCGTCTTGACACAGGTCCATTACATAAAGGTGCTTATCTTATGTTCGACTATAGATCTCTAAGGGATCACGACCCAGGATATCACATCCCCAATGCTGTGCCGAGGAGGTATACTTATCACCAGATGAAATTCTCCTGCCTCTGTTCGCAACCTTGGAGGTCCAAGTCACGTTCAAAATCTCGAGCCTTTTTCATCTATTGCTGCACTTCCGCCCAGAGAGCGAAATGAGTACATCACGCTGGATCGCC
This sequence comes from Durusdinium trenchii, assembly GCA_963970005.1. Taxonomy (NCBI): domain Eukaryota; class Dinophyceae; order Suessiales; family Symbiodiniaceae; genus Durusdinium; species Durusdinium trenchii. Next base: position 10,214 of record CAXAMN010000436.1, on the reverse strand, counting down.
TCATCCGTTATGGCCCAACAGCCGGATGCAAGGCTTGTGAGAAAGCTGGAGGGACACACAATGTTGCAAAGCGCGCTTCACAAGTTTGACTCTAGTGGGCCACCAATCCCCGAGGTGCCAGTGCCTCCCACTCCAAGCATGCCGCCTATTGAAAGTGTGAGGGTTGGAGCATGTGGAGGAAGAAGGCGGGTAGACCCTAATAGTTTGCCTTTTAGTGTTGGCATTGATCTCAGCATCCAGAATCTGCAGTGGTAGGTAAGAGCAATCAAGACATAAACGAAGCCTTTATGAACACCGACTATGCTAGATGCAAGGCCAGGAGAATGAACAGCTTAAAAAGAACAGATTCATTGTATGAAGATGCGTATTCAGATGATTCCATCCTTGGATAAAGAACAGAACAATTAGGAATCCAGTGTGTCCGCCTGTCACGTTCTTTATTCTGGATGTCATTGACGTGCACATTCCATTCGCCCTTGCAATGCTTAAATGAAACAATCCATGGAACGGAATTCATAAAAAAAATTGAAACAAAAGAAAAAGAACCCAATGGAAATGATGGATCTTGCACTGCCTTGTTTGGAAGCTGCAATGACCAACTATGATCGTATTGCCGTGGAATGGCCCAGAAACAGTGGCCTGTGGGAAACCCACCTGGGTGAATTTCATGCAGAAATATAACCTCAAATATGTGCATTTTGATGGGTGTGCGCTAGGCTTGAAAGATAAGCGTGGGCAATTCCTCAGGAAGCCCTGGTGTGTTGCGACAAATGACCTCCGGATCTTGCAGCGCTTTGGCCAATACATTTATCCAGGCAATCATGAGCCCATGCAAGGGACCAATAGCCTTGAACTTAGCGCTATTCTATGGTTGTTGCGAACACAATACGATCTCAACGTCGGACGCGGTTCAGGCATTCCTTCACACTCCAATGGAAACTGAAATTTGAGTCCTTGTACCATAAGAACTTTGGTCGGATGCCTGGAAAGAACAATACCCCGCCGGCACCAAATGGGTTGTCCGTTTACTCAAGTCACTATACGGTCACCCGCTCGCGGGTAAGATGTGGCAGTCATATTTATCAGAAATGCATCTTGATATGACCTCATACGCACAGAACACAGTAAAATTCTACTGCGAGTTGTATGGAATCTCAGAATCCTCATTGAAGTCCGTATCATCAGATGCAGAAGCGCAAGGAATATTGCACAATGATGCAGCAAAGATCCTAACGAGACTTCTCTGGTTGAGTCGGCTTTCACGACCGGACCTGTCGTTCCTTGTTGGCCGACTAGCCGCAAACGTTTCGCATTGGAGTCGTTGGGGCGATCGTCAAAAACTCCGAATGATCTCCTACTTGGCATGCGCTGCAACATACCAATGTTGTGGCAAAATTGCATACGGACATACCCCTGTCCTTCTTGCCTATAGTAACTCAGACTTCGCTTCGTATCCTTGGTCTGCAAAATCGACCAGCGGAATCATGATCGGCGTTCGCACGGGAGAAGCTTTCTACCCGATACACTGGCAAAGTCGCAAACAAAGAGAGGCAGAAGCGATTACATTTTCAAAATTGTTTTTCGGAGAATCACTGCACATCCAAGCGATATTAGAGCACTTGTTTGAGATTCCGATTCCTTTGAAATTGGAGCAGGACAACGAGGCAGTGATCCGCATAATCCGAAGCGGATTTTCGGTTAAACCAAGGTATTGCAAGCGTGTCCACAGGGTGAACATAGCCGCCATAGCTGATTTTTTGGAGCAGGATGAAAGTCTTGAGCATAGGTATTGCCAGACCAACCAGCAGTATGCCAACGCTCTGACCAAAATAGTACCTCCAATACAATGGTCAGAAGCACTTTGTCAACTCTGTGTTCGTAAAACTTAATTCATCGTTTGATTCGAAATCGTAGTGCCGAAGGCCTGCCGGAAATTTGCGTTCTAGGCTGACATGCTCAGCATGAGGGGTAGTTGAGGATTATGAAGTAAATCCACGTTTACATTCCTCCATTCCAGCTGTCATGTCTTGTCCAGTTGTATAGCCTAGCTGTAAGCACTCATTTTGTGTACTTGATGCGTTTTGGCTCAAGCTGCGTGAAAGCAGGTGCGCTGCATATTGCGCTTTGTAATTCTTGTTTGGCTGTGGGATCGCAAAATCAATAGGTTAACAACCCTGAGTCTTGGAAATTAGTAAATTTACATTTTGCTAGGATTTATGTAAATTGAAAGATTTAGATCAAAAATACACCTAAAAATGTAAGGAACCTAAATTATGTTTAGGTTGCAAGCTAAATTTGAAAAGCATAAAGAAGCATAGAAACAATATAAGAAATTCATAAGGAACCCTTTGGTGTTTGGCAATGTTTCCAAACAAAATTCCAAAAAAATCTGGCTCACATGCCAACATCCAGAAACAGCTTTTCAATCTCAAGTACAACAAATGCAAATGTCAAGAACATGCTGCACATCCCACATTGCAAGATTTCTCATGTAATTCACACACAACTCAAATACAAGCCAAACTTTCAGAGAGATGCACCCACTCATTTTTCTTCAACTCTTCAAATGGAGCTGGTGGCGAAACTTCAATGCAGCAACCCTTCCTACATTCCAGTGCTTGTTGCCAGCCAAGCAACTTTTCCAAAGGCGCTGTACAAATTTCATCATAGTTTCTCCTTTGTAGCACCATACTAATGATGGATGTATATTTTTGCTGAGGTGCACACTGTGGATGCAAAAGTGAGTCTTCGATGTCATGGATTGAGTTCAATGCGCAATACTAACTTCAGATTGACAAGTACTGTGAGCAGAGAGTTATGTAACGTCAGTGTTCCCAATTTTCTGATGCATTTTGGAATTTGCAATTGCTTGTTTTGAAAAGTATGGCCAAAGCTTTATGGCCTGTGGAACTTTGTCAGCAATTATGTTTGGATTCCTTCCAGTTTTCTGAGCCAATGCTACATGGGCAGGGTTTGTTTCTGATGATGACCAACCCTTTTCTTATCATGGTGATGTTGTAGTCATTGAATTGATGTAACATGTTCTTGCGCAATGATTGTTTCAATTGATTTTGCAGGTGTCTGACGTCAATCTTGCCAGATGCCGGTTGAATTCTTTGATGCCACGTGTCCGGATCTCAGGTGTTTCTTTCGTTCCGTGATGCCAGATGTCAGGTGTCAGA
>CAXAMN010000425.1:505463-524071 GCA_963970005.1 Durusdinium trenchii | reverse complement strand
TGTGGATACCTAATCACATTGGAATTAGCAAGATTGATTACATTTTCATTTAGTTTTACAACAAACTGGCAAAATGAATAGGAAAAAACACGGCTTCTGGCAAGGTGCTCCCCAAACAGCAAATCGGCGGTCAAATCTGCCTTGTGTAACTCTCAGGACTCTGCAGTTTCCCACCCCGAGAACCGCCAAGCAGCACTTCGGTCCAAAGAGCTTTCCGAGCAAAAACCATGTCTTACGACACCTGGTGTTACCTTCCGATTCCATGATCGTACTCCTAAGGAACTCGTCTTGCACGTGCTTGGTCATTGACCAAAAGGCACTCAAAAACTGCAATAGGGCCTGCTTTAGGCCCTTGAGTTGTTGAAAGCATGTTCGCCTGTGGCACCTGCACGAGTTCTGAAGCCTCAGGTGCTCCAGTCGTGAATCAACAGTGCCATGATGTCCAAACCTGGGCACAGGAACAATCAAATGGGCTTGGACATGGGAGACCACAGGAAGGGCTAAACATAAAAACTGACCCTTGTCCAAGCCTAGTTACGGAATTCGGTCCGTCATCTTTGCAAGGAGCCTTCTCTTGGAGCTGTTGTAGTTTGGACGCTTCCTCACTCTCTCTCTGACATCTTTTGCAGCCTTGCCAACCTCAATCGCCTGAGCTGTATCCTTGAAGGCAAGCAATCCTTCAAGTGTGAACTTCACTGCTGGAATCTCCCTTGAACTTGGTGGTTGAACCTGTTCAGGAGTCTGTTCAGGATCTGGCTTCTGCTTGGAAGACGTCTCTTCCTCTTCCTCTAACACCAGCGTTGAGAAAAACTTCTTCCTTGAGGAAGATGCTGCTGGAGTTGAACTTGATGACTGGCAAGGTGAAGGCATTCTTTCCACAATTGGCTGCGCTGCAGCTGGTGTAACCACTGACTTTCCAAGACCAGCTGACTGATCAGCTGGCTTGCTGGACTCTGGAACAGCTGCCGCTCCAGAACTTGAGCTGGCCAGGCATTTGATGAAATTCCGTCGCTTTTCCATCATGGCATGTTTGCTACAACCAAAGACGCGTTGAGTCTTGTGTACCAATGTACATGGGTGTTGCTTTAACATTCAGGCTCAGGCTAAACTCCAAAATGTAAAGAACAGTATTTGACAATATAGTAGTATATTTGGTAGCTTCCCTGACCAAAAGGACATATTGGGGCTCTCTACCAGTAGCAATAACATTGCTTTGCCCTTCACCTGGAAAAGGGCCATAAGCGGCAGAATAGGTTGAGTGAGTACATGTGAGGACATAATCTTTGAAAACAGCTGCCGGAAACTAGGCATCAGACCCTTGGAGATGCTGGGGGCCCTTTGAGATCACCCTCCATAGCCTGCAGAACTTTCATTTTTCAACGACCCCAACCACAAGGTCCAGTCACTTGCTCGGGCCGCCTGCCTGCATCATCACGCTGGCTGCAGCAGCGAGATCCGACGTCAGATCAAAAAGAAAAGGCGGCCGGCCGTGCAATCTTACCGTCTTGTTAATTTTTTCATGAAGCCATGAGACCCAAATGCAAAAACATGAGACCTAGTTGTAACGAAATTGACTTTATTCTAATGAAGGTTTTTGTAGGGGAAAAGGAAGAGACCCTTCGATCTGGAGCTTTTTTGCATTTTTGATACGAGTTTAATAAAGGACTTTATATAAAATTTTACTGATTTACTTTTTGGTTTTGAAGCTCTTCCCAGGTGACCTATTTTGGACCCCCCGATTTCAGGGACCCCCTATTTAAAAAAATGCGACCGAGGTTTCCTTATTATCCTTATTAGGGGGGGGCCTCGTGTCTTTTTATTAGGTGGACCGGATTAATACGTACACAGCTGTATATAGCTAGCATCAAAGTTCCAAATTCAGCGGAGCGTGATGATCGCCGACATGGTAAACCTTAATTACCTTCAATGTTCTCCCCAAAACGGGGCCCAAAAACCCAGCATCCTCTCAGCACTGCATCTTCACGACCCATATGCCACGACCCGTCTGCCACGCGTCCGTTCGCGCCCGCAAACGCGTCCGCGCCACGCGAACCCGTTCGCGTCCGTTCGTGTCCGTTCGCAATCCCGTCGAGGGGTGGGGCACGGCCGGGCACGGCTGGCGAAAGCTCCGGATCGGCCCAAGGAGAGCGCGTGGAGAGCCGCGGGTGGCGTGGACTCATTGTGGCAGTGAAGCCACTTCCGGTTGGACTCTTTGGATGCCACCTGCTGGTAGACATGATCCTCCACTTTGTAAGGGGAAATGAACCATGACTTGACCCTGGACCAAGGGCCCCTACACCACAGATCGCACCCCTTCAGGAACTGCTTCCATTTAAGACTCTCTTTTTCCACTTCCATGTTTTCTGAGTTGGAGTGTAAGGCACCGAGGTTTTGGACTCCACTGTATCTCCTTGAGGCATGCACGACTGATTCATCATCATCACGCATCTTCTCTCCATCACGACCTGTCAAACCACTCTGAATCCATCACGCACTAGCAGCTAGCAGCTCGAAGGAATCTGCTTCGATGGGCGTGCTCAAAGCCTTTCTGGAATATCCGCAGGTTCGGGTCTTTTGGCCCAACAGATTTGCAATTACTCCATCCAAACGAGCTGCCATGCTCGTAGCTATAGCGTTCATGTTCGTCTTGCCAAAACTCGGTTTCGGGGCAATTGTCCACCAACTAAGGGAAGCAGGACCTTTAAAAAAAGAGGCCTGCAAAATTGAAACAACAACGCACCAAACCACATACATTAGGACATATTAGGACATATTAGGACATTAGGATCTGGTCTAGCAAGACATGGAACCAACATGACACAACATGCCCCACCCAACAACTACAGCTTTTTGTCTTCGGAATTCTGTCCCATCTATTTGGGAAAGCGATCCAAGCGGCCTTGCCTGCCAACCACCTCTAGGCCGAATGAAATCCCATCGGTGGTTTAGTCGCGTCTGCGTGGTTGAGTCGCATTCCGAAATGGATTCCCGTCCAAACCCAGAGCCAAATCCTCAACCACCCTTAGGTGTGAGTAACAAAACCATCATGACGAAACGACCACACCACGTCGATGCCTACAGAATCCTTCCAGGCCTGGCAAGGCATCTGCAAAGGCCTCGGCCGAGATCAGCAGGTCTTCCTGCTGATGTTCCCCTTCCATTTGATAGCATCGCATCAGTCGGACTCCTAAAAAACCATTCCTGAACCTCAAGGTTTCATGTTGCAGCTTGATCATTACTTGAACCGTGTGTTCATGATATAATATATATATATATGTATATATGTTATATTCCCAGCATCGGTTCTGAGAAGTGTTATGTCGATGCTTCGACGCCAGTGCTCGCCATGTTTCCAGCCATGGTCTTCTTCACCCGTCCACTACCCAAACCACAGAAGCAACCCCTTAGCATTCGGCTGGATCAACGACCGCCTCAGGCGGAGTCTCTTCCGATCGTGCGTTGGCGCGGAAGTTCTTTCCCCAACGGATCGGTCATGCGCGAGACGTTCGACATGAAGACTATAGCCTTAGAGCTCCGTTCCCATCTCCTTAGAAGGGTACAAGGTAGGAACAGCCCCCAGAATACCCCACCCCCTGACAATCGCCCGGCCCAAAAAGCTTCGAAACGGAGGTAGTTGGAGTTCAAGAATTCTACAGTGAGTTGATGGCACAATCCACACGGTCGGTGGTTTCTATGGACCTCAAATGATCCCAATATAAATATCACGTCTTGGGGTGCCAGTGCCATCTACTCTGAAACCAGGCTAGGTATAGAAGTCATGAGTAAATTGCATGCGCCACAAACGAGTTCACTTGATGTGAGTGACCTATATGTGTATATCTATATATGACTGCACACGACTACACTGAGGGACCTGCCTTCTCAGCTGCGCCCTTTACACCTTCCTCTGATTGAGAGGATGGTGACTGCGAGCCTGGTGAGGAACATTCAGCGTCTTTTCACAGAGCTTCCTAAGAATGTCACAAAAGCCTGGCGCCAGTCGAGACATGTGATTTCAGTCCAAACCTTGTGTGTATCAGCCGAGCAATCTGCCTTCCAAATCTGTGGATCATGGATTTCGAGGTGTTTGGAGGCTCTGCAGATCCTCCACCTGCCTGGTGTGTAAAATACATCCCGCTCTTTCCCCAGTGCATCTTTCTGATTTTGGAAGGTCCGATGCTGTTGAACAAATCAAGGAAGTCACCCCAATAGATATATTATAGTGAATGCCCTAGGACATGTCAATCGAATTGAAATTCGGGGAACACAAACTAAAATCCCGCTTGACTTGGTTGTCTATAGCTCATAAGATGCAATCAAAAACGAGGGCCAAACAAAGGACTTGCTTGCTTAGTCTGAAACAATTGCATAAAGTACGATACTTGTATACTCAAAGCAACGATTGCTGAAAGAAAAAACAGAAGGAACACACATCATTTTTTCACGACTTGTGAAACCAACTTGGAAGAAACAACATCCTGAAGATAAACCTGTCAACATCCTCATGTTTGATTGCGAAGATGGCCTGCTTCTGAGGGAGTGTCGGCACCTGGCAGCCTGCAGTGACTGACAACCAGCTCTTCAAACCGCACAGTCAGCTGCATAAAACCGGTGTATGTGATATGAAATCAAATTCCTTGTGCAGTATATATACATATATCATAGCTAATGCTTTTAAATTCATTTAAAATCCTTTCAGGATCTCAAACATTATGCCAAGCAACAAAAGGACTATTGAATTTCAATGTGTCTCAGTCAAGTGAGTGTAGGTCAGGTTGCTGTTCAACCCATATGGGCCCCCGTACCAACTATAGGGAGACCTCCCAAGCCGAACCCCCCGGAAGAAAATAGGTCGTTGTCTCCCTATTTAAAACTACGCACACATAGGTGTGCCAGCTACACTGTGGAAGTTGTTCAAGATGAATAGAACATGATCAGGCTTCTACATGTGTCCTCTATAAATATCACTTTTGGGCTGGACATATTCACCGGTCATGTGTCCTGTTTGACTCTTTGACTGCTTGTTTATATGCTTCTATGATATATGTTCATTCCCGACAGTGCGGACCATGCCGAGGAGTCAACTTTTCTGGTCATTGGACATGCGAACCGCGCCATCAGCTTTTCAATTCCAAAGGCTCTTGGCGAGGGGTTCGCCGGTCTACGGCTTGGTCGTCTGTGGAGCCACTGGGTGTATACATGCCATTGTGGCGCTTCCAAAGCATGTTCTGGCCACCCGCTACAACATGCCTTTGTTCCAGATGACTAGTGGCTTTTACGGTCTTCTACGCGTGGCCACTCAACAGTGCACAGGTCCGTCTCTTCTCTGTCATAGCCCAAAAACTCACATGTAAAGAGACAAACATCTGTTTCAACTGCAAATACTCACGGGTACAATAGACTCATTCAGAAGCAGTCGTGCAACAAAAATCAAATCTCAGGCACGCAGTTGTTTCACCTTGGGGATGGAAGCTGCTTGTCCAAAGAAGGAAAGCTTCCTTGTTGAGCGTCGCGGACTGCAAGACTGAGGGCGATGCCCGCCCGTAGTGCCTTTGGTCCCACACGGTCATTGTGATAACCAAATCGACTCTGGCCCCGCGGGCAGCGGGGTTGGCAGGAAAGGACTGGTGGAACGCAGGAAGGGCTGGGAGATCGTGCTTCACGAACGCTGTAGATCATGATCTATGTAACGGCTCAACCAAGGGGCAAGGAGGCAGTACCCGGAATTCGGCTCAAATTGGGCCATGTGCGCCAGATCGGGTTCAGGGCTCAGGATCAAGTGTTGCGCCAGGTGCATGGCTCTGTTGCGCCTCGCTGGACATGGCTCTCTCGCGTTGGGTCCACCACTACCCAGGTCGCTACCGCACTCGAAGTTCGGTCGCTCGAGCCGCACTGCACGCGTTCCGAATCTTTTTACACACCACGAACAAAATGCAAACACATATGTCGACGGCATAATTCGTACAAACTGTTGTGGCACCATCTTCATATGATACATTTTCCGGCTTAGATCCAGTCACCACTCGAACGCACTTTGCTGAACCTTCCAATATCTTCCAAGACATGCCCTTTCATTGGGACGCGCCGCCGCCCCCAATCCACCCAATAGCCTACAGAAGCCACTGGAAAGGAGGCGAGGTGTGCACGGAAGAGCAAAAACAAAAGCTGGAAATGTTGAATTGAACCACACATTCAATTTCCTGCGTGGTATACTTGAAGTTTCTAAGGTCAGGCACCACTTCCGTATATTCCGCTTATTGAAACTTCCGCAAAAAGGTGATGATGATAGCAACCGTCATGTATATCATCATATATGATATCATATGTAACTCATATCATTTCAGTTTGCACCCCAAAAGGCCGACATGTCAACATCTCCCAGTCTTCCACACACCCAGCAAAAAAAAAAACACAATATCGCTCACCTCGTCTCAGGGAGCTCCAAATGCTCAGTGGCCTGGTCTGCGCCAGTGGGGAACCCAGTCCGCTGATCCCCAGTCACTGCAGGGGCCGATGCATCGCCCGGAGAGGAAGTGTTCACCACCGAAGACCGGTTTCAACAGCGTCACCGGGGGCCGTAATGCTGCATGTACAAATACACGGGTTTGTTGCATCATCTAACGATTCAAATATATTCAGATTCTATCAGATTCTCAAACAAGCGACTGGGAGTGGAGATGTGTAGTTTGATTGTTGGGTCCTTCCAGAGTTTGATCTGTGTCCTTCAATCGGCTGCGTGGCCATGCTGTTGCTTGAGATCATCTTTTGTTATGTTTGTTACAATGTTGCCCATTTACTCGCCTTGCACTCCAAAACCACTCAACTATCTGCTCAAAAACCCTCCAAAGTGCTCGGAATGAACCCCAAAACCACTGTGCCATCCCACTCATGAGGAACTCACTCTCCCACCCCACCCCAGGGCCCCACCCCAGGGCCCCCCACTCCACCGAAAACGTCCTTGCCTCCCTCCCCTCCACCGAAAACGCCTCGGGCCGAGGGGCGTCCTCACCGTCGTCGGAGTCGTCCTCCTCGGTCGTGAACTTCACGTCCTCGGTGACGCGACGCGACGCGACGCGACGCGAGTCGTGTCGTCCTAGGGGATGGGACCAAAGGGGTTGGGACACGCAGGGCGCGGGTTGGGGACACGCAGGGTGGTTTTGTTGGTAGTTTTGGAACATCGTAGAAGAAGCTGCACCGGTGGAGAGTGAAGAGAATTCGCCATGTTTCTTTCATCCAAATCCATGTCCTTTCATGTCCTATCCAGCGAACCAGGCTGCCTCTCTATGGCTCAAAAGGTCATCCAAAGCACAAATCCAACTTGGATCTGGATTTGGGTGGATCCAAATTCGCTGTCAGAAACCAAGGCTGGGCTGGTAGGGGTGATCTTCATATGTTTGAGCTCCTTGAACCAAAGTGAGGTAGAAGCCCTCACCAAATCGTCCAAGTCGTGTCATGGTTCACCGTGGCGCACCCAATGGTTCGCCACTTCGGGGATGTCCATGTGTTTTTGGATGGTCCATGGTCATCCTCATGGTCAGACCCGGGGTTTCCGGAGCTCTTCGGCCCAATGGCTTCCGCATGCACAGGGTTTGAAACAAGCAGACAGGGTTGGACTCATCAGGCGGCTCACAGGATGAGATGGGTGGCTCACATGTTGGAATTCTGAAACCATACAAGCTGCAAAAACGATTTGTTAAACCTATATGAAGCGCATATGAAGCAACTTGAAGCAGTATTTCAGCCGTCATGAAAGCAAATTGTGTGAACTGCATTGCTCTTGCGGCTGGGACCCGGATCTTTCACGGTCCCAGCCGCTGTCGCGCCCAACCAACACCGAACCGGGCGACCAACACGACTCGCGGTGGTTTGGCGTTGGTCTAAACCGGGTGACCTCCCAGCGGACTCCAAAGGTCTCGCAGGTGTAGGGTGGCGGCCTTTCACACGGCACTCGACCGGTGTCGGATCGTCATGGGTCGCATCTTCGCAGAGCACTGGTCGGACTGGTGCTGGTGCTGGTCATGTCCAAGTCTGGTGGAAGTGGAGAAAGCTTGGTCCTGGCCATGTTGTAAGGCTATCAACACCGTGTGTTTCCACACCGCCATGTGCAAATCAGTGTGCTCTCGCATCAGCTTGCGCGTCAAAAACATCGAATCCACCGCTAGCCGATGATTTCAATCGGTATCCCTCCCCCAAACGAACCACCTAGTACCCTCCCTTGGCAAAGGAATCATCACCCGTTCAAGTCGGTGGCCGGCCTCAAAAAGGGCGTTCGATGCTTCTCGCAGGTGCAAAAGCGATCGTGCAGCCATTCCTGGGCAGGGCCGCAATGAGACGAGAGTCCCGTGCAGCCATTCCGCGCGGCGGAGGGAGCTGAACAGTTGCACACCCGGGCATTCCCAAAATAGATATATGGTCCAATAGATAGCAAGTGTCCACTCAAGTGTCCATTTAGCTTATCTAAGGAGACTTCATGTTTGCATTGTGTTGGGCGCTATACATATACATATATTGCAGTAGTTAGGGGAGACTGCCCATGTAGGTGTAGCCGGCATTGCCCTTGCCACTGGGCCCATAGTCATGTCATCTTCTGTAGATATATATATATAACGTACTATATACAACCACTTCCAAGAATCTCACCACTTGCTGGATTGTCTTGCGGATGGCTTGACCCCTCCCAGAGGCGCAGTCTCAACAGAAGAAGTTCTGTGACCACCTCATTCTATTCGCACTGAGTTTGCTGGCGTGCCAAAGGCAGTCTAGCCTGGCCTGGTTTTGAGCAACTTCACTCCATCAATGCCATCAACAAAAAACAACAAATACTAATATATCAATTTACATTAATTTACAAAATCATATCAATTCATAGTCATGCAATGTACTGTCAAATAACCCCGTGGTGCCTTCCAGGTGACCATTGCCAAACGCGCGCGCCTCTATAGCCAGTCCCTCTCCAGGCCTCGTACTGTTGCCGGAACCACATGTAGCCTTGAGCATTGAGGTCCTGACCAGGCCGAGAAACCATGAGAAGCCGCAGCCTCCACCAGGAGGTTATTTTTTCCAAACACATGCAAAAACACGTGGAAAAATGCCTGGAAATGGGCGCTTAAACAGGTGAGCTTTCTCGGGACAGCAAGGACAAGAGAGTCTTGGAAAACGCCTGAACCGCTATTCAGCAGTCACAGAGTCAGTCACAGAACCCAACGACCTCTGAGAAACTCCAGTTACGCCCATTTACTACAATTAAAAAGAATCCGAAGACCAGGCCTCATTCTTGTTCTTGAAGCCGTCCATGTGCTTGATGATGGAATTGTTCACCAGGTGAACATACCTGGCAAGAGTAGGGTGCAGGAACTTGTGACAACCCCACAACCAGCCAAGACAGCCCAAGAATGCACACCTCTTTTGATGCAACATCAAGGACTTTCAACTCAATGAACACATACAGGTCATATAGAGGTCATATAGGAAAATCGACAACTCAACCAACACTCAAACCTGAAAACAAAGTGAATCTTTCAGTTATGGTTCAACTTTGGAACATGTATGAGCTTGCCACTTTTCTTCCTTTCTTAAAGCTTCCTGCTTCACCGCAACCGTGGGGTCGGGGCACTCGCTTCGGTCGGACAAAGTCTCATCGTACTTTTGGCCAGCAAATCTGAGATAAGGCTGGTTCCTCAGCTGGAAGACCAGTTGAAGACTTTCTTCTACCCAATGGGCTGCAGTTGAAGAAAGAGCTGTTCCAAAAAACTGCCTGCAGAGTACCCTACTACCATTGAGGCCTAGTACTCCGCTCCTTTGCCACGGAGTCTCACCAAAAGCGAACAAATGAATTCCATCTCAAGCCCTGGTTCCCGCTCTGACCGTCTGGGGTTCCCGCCAAATGTACACGGTCAGCGGGTTCCAGTCGGTCACCAAGACCTAAGCGAGCCAAAGCGCTGCCTGTGTACCGGGGAGTTCGGTTGGGACTCCACAAAGGGAGGGGTTGATCCGGGTGAGGTCGAATTCATGTGACGTTCTTCATCAATATGTTTGATGCATTAAAATTCTAGCACACAAGCGATTATACGTTTAAAGAGTTGTTGGTTGGTGTTTTCATGCCTTTTTCAGTCCCACCCCCACAACCGATCGGATCTTTCATGATCTTTCCATCTCTTCCATCTCACAGTGCTGTCCGGTGCCACACGCGGTGGACGGTGCAGTCGGGACCGTCTCTGGGACGACACGAACAAAGCGACCGCCCGGTATGACTGGACCCTCCAAACTCCAAACACCTTCGAAACGAAGGGAAAACATCTTGTGGCATCCAGCATCGTTCAGTCAGCCTAGGTTGAGCACCTATCCATGATGCCAGTTGAACTGACGGAGTCAGCAGACAAACATCTTGGCTGAAATTATGGCAGCATCCACCAAAAGTGTGTCTCGTTGCATCTCGTTGCGGCGTCTTAACCAGTGTGTGTTGTCTTTTTGTTTAACTGATTCCTCACAAAAATGGCAAGCTGAACACATGTTTAAATCCAAAAGCATTCCACTTTGGTCTCCTTTGATCTGTTGAAGTGGCATTCCTTGTGTTTGGTCTCGTCCGCAAACACATGGCAACGAAGGTCAAAACAGTGAATGGCGGATCACTCATGATCACGAGTGATCCTATCCACATCGCAATGCCATGAAAAACCATCAGCTTCCCTATCCTCTTTGTATCAGTCTGATAAGCTTTTCATTCTTGCCATGTGAATCTACCACGTTCTCAGTCTGAAAAACCGACCTTGTCCACTAGACTCGAAGACTTCCGCATGTCAAACTGAGGTTTCCACCCACTGCCGAATGTCAAACTTGTAGCCATGAATCAGCTGCGGCCTAAGAAGCCAACGGGGTGGAGATACCTTGACCTACGACCCAAGTGATGCCCTACGACCCAACGGAAGGCGAACAAGACTTCACCTGTGGTTCTAGGGCCCTGAAGCCGAAGACCCCAGTGGCTTTGGGGGTCCATGTGGTCCTCGGAGGGCACACATCACACACCCTCCAAATCGCATGGATGCCACCCTCACGATTACATCACAACTGCTGTGGAGGAATGTCACGTCTGTGAGGAATGCTCCAACCTACGTTGCAGTTTCCACCAAAACTTCCTTGAGTTACACCAGTCATTGCAGTTGCAGTGCTGTCACTTTCGTCAGTCAGAGCGTTGCTTCAGTATTCACTGCCCGCCTGTGCGGGAAACCCGCCGTGCGCGTGTAGAGTGGGTAGTACAGTTGGATGTCATCCCAATGTCTAATTCACAAACCGCCCTGACTGTCCATCGGGTAGAAGAACATCGCCTGAATCCAACAGTTCGATTTAATCACACGCTTCGTCTTCGAGATGAGCAATGACAGCCGGTCGGTCTGAGCTTGCCCGGCCGTTCGATGTACTTCTGGCAGATCCATTGGAAGCCATCGCTCTCGCAGTGTCGAAAAATCTCATCTAACTCCCGCATCACCTGGCGGTCGGATGCGCGACCGGACAGATTTTCGGAAGGACCAACGCGAAGGAAAAATCCACCTTGGCGGTCGGAATGATGTTCTTTGTGGCGGTCGGGTGCAGGATGCCCGACCGGAATGATTTGCATGGGTGGAATCCTTCAGTTCCAAACGATACCCACTGGGCGAGCCACCGCTCTCCCCGTGCCCATGAGAGGTGGAGTTGCTGGCCATCTGTGGCAACCCAAGATCGAAGAGCAAAACCGGATATACCCGGACCATCCAGGACCCTCCTGTTGGGGTGTCTATTTTATAGCCCCAAAAAGCTGTGATTCGGGGTGTCCATTCACCACCCCGACTGGGGTTCCTGGTAGACATGTGACACGTTTGAATTTGGTTGGTAGATAGCCATGTCGATCCTTCGGTGATTTAGAGCTTCCGAGTTGTGAAGCTGGGGACGGAATCAAAGACTTTGGTGGACATGGGTGGACGATTTTCCAGCCTTTGGGGTTCAGCCAGACACACATTTATTCTCAGCCAAAACCTTTCACACGGCCCACCGCTGCCTTAATCCCTCGCCCTCTCGATTTGCCAGAAGGCTTCACGATCCAGGCGTTTCGACATCCATTGATGCCAAACTGCCTGCGGCAGTGCCACCAGCGACCGGCGCTGCCAGTGGCGACCGGTCGTTGGAAAAGGCGTTGGAGTCTGGGGTCTGGGGTCGAAGGGTCTAGGGACAGCGTGCGTTTCAGGGGCGGTGAAGCCGCAAACTCGTCATACCACGGATGGGGTTCAACCACCGAAAGAAATGTAATTAATAATCATCAACCACTCCAAATGAGGCATCATGAGAGTTTTTCTGATGGAGCAAGCTCCCCAGACTGTCTGTGTATATATATATAGGTCTTTGTAGGCGCATTCGTTCAATGAGGTGGCAGCCTTTATTCCGGCCGTTGCGAGCACCGGTCTGGTTGATCCAGGTGGTATTCCAAGGTTTGCAGTCATATGCGATTCCAAGAAAGCAGGTCTTTGGTAGAACATGGTAGAACCCTCCAAGTGACGCCGGTGCGTCCAAATGATCTACAAAACAAACACCATGCATAGCTGCATAGCCTTTGAGTGAAACTCATCAGTGAATCCTAAGGCTTTTGGGCGACGCCGGGATTCACCTCTTGTGGGTCCTTATACCAATCTGCAGAGTCACATGGTCCAACTCAATTAGTTGGGCAACCCGTGTTCTGAACTCTTTCTCTCCCCAGAAACCCTCCAGGCTTCTTCTCACACCCAGTTGCACCGTATTCGCCGGTGTTCGCCGGTCGGCACCTGTTGCTGCTGTCCATCTCTTCAAGCACTTCTCTCACTTGCGCAATGAGGTGCTCCGGCTTCAAACCTTCATGGCCACGAGAAACGCGCGTGCCGTGTTCACACGCGTTTTCGTGTTCCCGGGGAAGGCGTGAAGAGTGACCAGCTGGAAAGAAGGTTCGGCAGTTGGGAGTATTCCTCACACCCTCAGTATATCTTCTGGTCCAAGACAACACCTTTTAACCAAGAAACAGAACAATAACACCCAGAAACGCGGTACTGGAGTGCTTTCATGGTCCATTGGTCCCCATGAAACCCGCTTCGTTCGTACTAATGTGACGTCTTTCACCTCGCTGGACAGAAGCCCTCCACGAAGAAGCAAAACCTGCCTTCGAAGCTGGAGACTGGAGAACACAAAGGCAGCTGGAGGCTTGGAGATTTCTTGGCCTCACGCGGTCGCCACTTGGCGAAGATCATCACTTGGCATCCTTCAGATTCTTCAAGCCAAAAAACAAAAAGACCTGGTATCACAGCTGACTGGTGTATTTATAGGATTGTCAAACCATTGTTGAGTCATCAATGACATCATGATACCCCCCATACTCAACTGGGGGGCAGAAACCCGTTGCTAAGCTCTTGGTCGGAATTCAGGTTGATAGCTCATATCTGAAGCTGATCACCGGCCTTGGACTTTCTCCGCTTCTTTTCTTCTGATGCCGTCAGGAGCTTCTGGTTGTCCTTCTCCTTCCGCTTCTCCTGCGCTAAACAGACATAAACAGAAACCACCACCCTGCAGACAGCCAGGCTTTTTTAAAGCGATCATCCAAACTGATCAGTCACATCGCAAGAACCAATGACCGGATCCCATGAAGAAAAACACTCATAGAAAGGAAAAAACCGTGTTCCTCCACTACACTGGCTGACGGAGTGTTCATCTACTACCCCTGAGTCTCAGAGGACCCAAAACCATCCACTTAATCTTTCAAGGGCAGCTCTTCCAGTCCCTGGCGGTTTCTTCCCTCCGTTTAAACATCCACCGACCGGTTTGCGGTGTCACCGGTGTGTCCTTGTTCTTCCGTTCTCGCATGGATTCTGTGGGCACTTGCCTGGCTCGTTTGTCGAGTCAGTTTGCGGTGTGATGAGATGATGTCTGGGAGCAAAACACAGGGATTCACCGTTTCCATCGAGTTAACAACATTTCAGAATTCATGTCTTATTATAGAATGACAAGCCAACTACAATGAAGTTTGAGAAGATCAAGCTGAATGGTCTGATGTCAACATGTCAACCATCTTCACCAAACAAGCGCCAAACACCTCGGGATCTTCAGAAGCGACCTGTTTTGCGCCACATGGATGCTCCACCGTGGACTCAAACGGACGCACGTGGACTCCCGAAAACGGAGCCTGACCCAAGTGGATCTGGTGTGATCCAACTTGACTTCTCGTAGTAAAAGGCATCGCTACTAGGGGCGCTCCTGGCCTTACTACTAGCAAGAAACTACTAGGTTAGAGGCCATCGCTCTTAGGTGGAGGCCATCGCTAATAGGGTGGAGGCCATTACTACTAGTAGCAAGAAGCTTCTAGTAGCATTCTTGCTGACCCGTCAGGTCGTGTTGAAGGTGTCGGCGGCCGCGGACCCGTGGCCTCTTTTGAATGAAGTCATGCAAGTCCTCTGCATTCAAAGCACCTGGGAGGCCACGGACTCCAGAAAAGGCACACTGGAAGAATTGTTTAGAATTCCTGGATGACTCAGAATTGCCTTTGATATTGGCAACGAATCTTGGACACGTTTCCCTTCAAACAAATATTGGCCCTTGAATCAAGGAGGTGGACTTCCACTCTTGGTTTGAGACTAGTCACTAGCTCCTCAAGGGTTTTGCTGGCTGGGCTCGACCTCCGTTGGGTCCGATGAACAGCTCTATCTGAGATCCAAGCCCTCAAGGCGCTGGGTGCAGTCATCCAAACAAACCTGCAGAGCGGCGTCATGGTGGATTGGTCGGGGGCTCATTGGCTTTAGCAGTTCTGCAACTCGGGGAGGCTCAAACATCCTTCGTTTTGCTCCTTGTCGTCTTGCTGATGAGAACGCCTGGCCTTGCTGCGTCGTGGTGTTGGGACTTGGGACTGTGATGACACACGTGTTCTTCTTTTCTCCTTCCCTGCCTGCGCTTGCTCTAGCGCTTGTGCCCGGCCTTGACTCATTCTATGATTTGTTGTTTGTTGTGAGGGAGCCAGAGTGGTCCGTGGTCCAAAACTTCTCGGGATTCTTGTCATTGATGAGGTCTTGAGCTGAGAACAGTTGTGAGCATCTTGACTTTCCCAGAACTCCAAGCTGGCTCATGATTGAATCAATCCTGTGGACTTCTGTGGCTGTATAAAGAAGAATCCACTGCACGCTGCGAAGCTCCAATCTCTCTCTTCCTCTCTCTCTCTCTCTATTATAGTTATGTGTATATATATATATAGATCCACATATATACACATATACACATGACATATTAGACATACGTGTACTTACAGTACATATATATATATATAAAATAAATACCATATTACACCATCACGCACCCAAGCCTACATGTAGTGGAAGTTCATTGGACTTTCGAAGCTTTCTCTGCTCACTCGACTCGACTGATGTGCATCTTGTGTCTTCGCCTGCTCCAGCAAGGACCATTCCTTCCATACGGAAGCAACGGGAAATCCCTCTGTTTGTGGTGATGACAAATCCCCTATGTTCGGGTGAATCTGCGTATTAATCATATCTATTGTAGTTGAAGAAACCTGTGAGCATCGCGTCTGCGTTCAATTGAGAGGAGAGTCCCTTTGATGCCCAGTAGGTCGGTTGGGTCTCAAAATGAGTGGAGTGTACTTCAATCTCCTCTTTCCAGGACATCTATTGAATCTAGGGCATCTTCGAGACACAGTCCGTCATGTTGTTTGGCAAGGCCTTTACTCATCGGATGCACTCTAAACCGATTCGTGGCAGTTTGGCAACAACTTCGAGCCAGGTTCCTACAGGCTCGACGGTACGACTGATTTTGTTCTGACTTGGACCAGGGCGTCGCCAGGTACGAGTGCCATATACAAAACCTGGTTCATCTTCCTGAGGGCCTCCGCCCATTCATCCCCTCAAAAATGCGGCCCAGGCGGGTGACCAGGCGACCCGGTTGCACCACCCGGTCGATCGTCTGGTCGCACCAACCGTCCTCTGCAGAGACCATGGCCAAGGCTTCTGCGAGCTGTGGGCAGTCCATGATCTCCGCTGGATCGGTCACCAGCCGCAGGCAGATCTGAGGATGACACGGATGAGCCGATGAATGGGTCGGCAGGCGAAGGCGGCTTCAGGCGGCTTCAGGAGAGCGGACACTGACACGGCAGAGGGTGGTGTAGGCGACGGTTGGTTCTCCCTTCTGAAGAACATGGCCGTCCCAGTTGGTGGGGTACGTTCTTTCAAATCCTATGCATCTGAAGCGTTGGTAAGTGGACCGGAACAGCGTTGATCCTTCTATAGCGATTGCAAGCCCTTTGATTCAGAGATATTGGCCCCAAAGGATCCAAGACGTTTGGATATGGATTGATTGCAAAGGATCCAAACGTCCCTTTGATAGCTTGCAAGCCCTTTCCTTCCAAGGAAATTGGCCCCAAAGATCCCAAACGTCGATGACGGCTGAACCTTGAAGGCAGTACTCACCACATCGCTGCTGAAGGTCATGGCCTCGGTGTTTTGGTCATGCGCGAAGGTTAACGAGCCGTATGGGATGCTGGTCATGAAGAACGGGGGGCACAGCGCCCAGTGATGTGATGTCAACAAAGAGAGCAAACGAGCACCAACACACCAAGAAATTCTGCGGTTTGGGTGTGAACTGTTCGTTTTCTTGTCTTGCTCAATTTGCTTGAAGTAACCCCTTTGGTAAACACTGTCATACATATCAAATTGTTGGAATTTGTTGGATTACGCACGTGCTGAGGCTCCCTTTTCTGGGACATTGGGAAAGAAGCAGGCTTGGGATGATTCCCCTTTGCCTCGCAGGTTCCGCCACATCAAACGACACCAAACACAGTGGAACAAACTCTTGGTGGTCGAGGAGCATGGCCATGGTACACCAAGAGCCCGGTTGCAGTTTTACTGCCATGCTGGGAGTCTATCATGTATCGCATCTCGCCTGGCAAATCTGAAGTATCTAAGTTGTTGGTTGATGAGTCAGTCAGCAATCTGGGCAGTTCCTGCAGCTTGCGAATCGATGTTCCGGATGAATTCCCGCAGGATCGCCTGTGCCTGCAAAGGCAGAAACACATGAGATGAGACAAAAGATTGCGCTAGCCACGGGCTTTGCCATCCTGGAACATCCAAGACATTATGATTTTACAAAAACAAAAACAAATACAGTAACAAGTTCAACAAGAATAATACATGAACAAATAACAATAACAATACATGAATCTAAGATATGAATCAAGTTCAATGCGTTGGATGAAGCTCCATGCCTTGGTGAACTTGAAGTTTAAAGCGAAGTCCGCACGCCTCAACGTAGCGATCCAAAGCGGGGCGCGAAAGGATATCCTGGTGGAGTTCTCGGAAAGCAAACACGTATGGAACACTGGAATATATGTGCACAAGCAAAACAGGACTCACCCATCCCAGGAACTGACTCACCCATTCAAGGAACTTTGTCACCCGGAAATTCTTGTGTGTAAGCGCCCACCTAGCATAGATTCCAGCATCTATGAAACGGACGTGGATGGCATGGCCTCCGGGATGACCATTTTCCGAATACCTGACAGGTGGTTTTCACTCCAAGGAGTGGTAGCCATTCTGACCAGGATACCTCACGGCATTCATCGAGTTCGTTCACTTCCTCACATGCGTTCTTCATGGTTCGCACGACCTGGTTTGCCTCCCGAATCCCCGGGCCCCCGGGCTCTAAGGGGTCGTACAAGTCGTAGGCACGTGGATAGAAAGAGTCCGGATCTGCACTGCAGAGTGGTAAGCAGCTCCGGAGATTCAAGGTCAGCCCCACCTGCCAATCAAGCGCTTGCAAAAACGGACTGGGACCATTGGAAGTTCACTCCTTGAAGCTTTGGGCAGGCATGGGCAGGGACACGGAGTGGGGTGCGCCCCCCCCAACAGTTTGGGCTTTCGATGCTCGCCGAGTTCCGAACACTGAGGATTTCGTCTGCCCAAAAGCTGCATGCTACGGGGCACCGGGGAGGAGCGCGGAGGAGTTGTGGCTCAAAGAGGCCCGTCAAGTTTAGAGATGCAAGCTAGCTAGCAGCTAGCATATTTCCAAGCTTGGCTATGTTGTCGCTTTTGTGCCACCCCAGGAGCCCCTAGTAGCGTCCTTGCTCCTAGTAGCGATGCCAGGAGCCCCTCCTTGTTCCTAGTGGTATGGCCAGGAGTTTCTAGTGGCTTCTTGTTCCTAGTAGTAAGGCCAGGAGCCCCTAGTAGCTTCTTGTTCCTAGTAGTAAGGCCAGGAGCCCCCAGTAGAATCTGGATTGTTAATAGTAGTAAGGCCAGGGGCCCCTAGTAGCTTCTTGTTCCTAGTAGTAAGGCCAGGAGCCCCCAGTAGCTCCTTGTTCCTAGCAGTAAGGCCAGGAGCCCCTACTGGCTTCTTGTTCCTTGTAGTAAGGCCAGGAGCCCCTGGTAGCTTGTTCCTAGTAGTAAGGCCAGGAGCCCCAAGTAGCTTCTTGTTCCTAGTAGTAAGGCCAGGAGCCCCTAGTAGCTTCTTGTTTGTTCCTAGTAGTAAGCCCAGGAGCCCCTAGTAGCTTCTTGTTTGTTCCTAGTAGTATGGCCAGGAGCGCCTAGTAGCTTCTTGTTTGTTCCTAGTAGTAAGGCCAGGAGCCCCTA